>CM053600.1:25257238-25291487 GCA_028646575.1 Pseudocheirus occidentalis
CAATATCATTATAATACGTTACTTGGTTCCAAAATTATACTAAATAATACGAGGGTCTGTAAATGCACGTTTTCGCTGCAAGGTAGCATCGAGTAGCTGGTAGCCAATGTCCAGAATGGTTCGGAGTGCAAAGGGTTAAACTATGACCTTCAAGTAATGGTAATCAGCCTGGGTCTCCTTGATGCATCAGTAGGAGTACCAGACATGGATTTTAGAAACATGGGAACAAATGCTGACTCCAATGGTTACTAAGCCCTATGACTACAATTAAGTCAGTAGTCTGAGTCTCAGGATTCTCATTTGTAAAATGAGAATAATTACATTTGTACTACCTACCTCACAAGGTTTCTGTTAAAAGTGTATTTTTGTAAACTTTAGCTTATATTTAAAATATTTCATTTTATGGTAATCTTGAATGCCAGAAGATCTTTAAGATCTCTTCCAATTCTAAAATGCTATGATTCAAGTTTTTCTTAACAAACCTTGAGAAAGTCCAATAACCTAAAAAATCCTTACTTCGTACGGATTACGTTTTATGAAATGTGAAACAATCATTACTAGATGTCACACAAGCAGCTACAGATTTTTTATTTCCATATTAAGTTAGGGCAAGTGGAGACCCACTACAATCCAAGTTTAGTCATTTGCTGACATCTTAGATAATTCTTAGTCATTTTAGGTTATGTACATACCTTTTCAGTTCTCTCTGCAACATTCCTCCAGGTATAGAATGTTTTTACTCTGTTATGAATTTTTTCTGGATCTGGCAATGTTCCTGACTTCAGCTGAGAAATAGCTTTCTCTATGCCATTACACAAAGATTTTACTGATGGTTTACATAAAATGATAAGATTATCTGGCAGTACCTCAGGAATTCCACCAACCCTGGTACTCACAACCTGTGAACAGCAAGAAAACAACACAAGTTTATTATAATACACATCTTCTAGAAATAGATATGTACTGAACAACATAGCAAATTCTTAAGCACATACAAAAAATGAAAAACAAAGCAAAACAAATTGTCCAAATTTTCTTTTACCTGTAAACCACAACTTGCTGCTTCCACAATTGCCATGCAGAAAGCCTCAGTAAGAGAAGTATTTAGAAAGATGTGCCCCTGAACTAAAACATCTCTAACATCCTGGTGTTCCAAGGCTCCCAGTAGGCGTACCCTAAATTTAAAGAAAGATGTCGGGAAGATAACAATATGCAATGATAGGGAGTATAATTTGTAACTTTCAAGGTTTTCCACAAGTTATACTTAAGTTCTTCCTCATTTTGATTTTTCAAATATTGAAAAATAACAGCCAAAATCTAAAGAAACATCTTTCCACAACTTACCCCATTTATTATGCTAAGAATACATTTTCTACCCTTGCAAAGTAAAAGGGAAAATACAAATATTTTTAACTACTAATTTCCTGAATCCTGTTTTTTTTTCTAATGAAAATATTAAGGCTAGTTTGGCAATGGGATTCTAAAATGTCAATGCAAACTTTTCTAACCAATTATTGTTCTATAATTCCCAAACTTAGAAATTAAATTGGCATAAGGAAAAAACCCATATACAAGTGGTGCTCCTTTAAAATATTTTTTCTTCTTACAGATGAATTTAATTAAAAATAAATGCAATTCCAAGACTTCCTGAAACTACCACTGGGAGAGGCAGTAAAACTAATGTACTGCTTTCTGGCTAAACCTCTCTCTATAAAACTCTCGTACTCTTACACAGAGAATAAAGAACTATTTGATACCTGTCATGTAGTTGGTATCTTTCCCGTACTTCTTCCAAAATGATTCTCTTTGGCCCCTCTCCTCCAACTATGAAATTTAAATCTGGATATTTCTGACAGAGCTCAGGTATTATCCCACTAAGCAAATCAATCCCTAAGAACATGAGATTTAAAAAAATTGTTATGAAAGATTCATTTTAGGAGAGAAAAACCTTTTTATGCATCTTACTCAAAATGAGTATTCAACTCTTCATATACAGGGTACTGTCCTCTAGGAATCAAGAGAAAAAAAGGTACACTGCTTGCCCAACTCCTAGAAAAGCAGTACTGCTCACCAATCCAAGAGCTCACAAATTATCACAAGTCTTTAAATTGTGAAAACTATTTACAAAGATTCTTTATTACGTTAAAGCATAGTGAAGTAGATAGAAAGCTGTTCAGACCCAGAAAGTTCTTAATTCCAGTTCCCCATCTGCTACATACCTGTTGTTACCCTGGACAAGTCACTTATTGTCTTAACAGAGGTGTCAAAAACAGTGTGGAATGAACCAGATTAAAAAGTAATTGGAAAATATTTAACAAAACAAATAGAAAATAAAATAATTTTAATATATGGTTTTCTAAGTTAATATGTGGTCTACTAGGGTTCTTATGTATATTTTAGTGGCACATGTTTCTATTGGAGTTTGATGCCATTGCTCTAAGGCAACTATCCAAGATTCTAAGTTATAGAGAACATGCCAACCTTCTGTACTGGTAGAAGGAATTTCTTCATTAAGAGTTACCTGAACCAGTGAAATTATAGGATAGGAATCCCTATCCTTACCCTATTATTTATCTCTGCAAATCCAAATGAACTCCCTCATGATACATGTGAACTTACTATTCCCTCAGGGAGATTTTTCCTCAAGATTAAGGTTCTACTCCTCCAAAATTAATGTACTATTATGCCATGAGAAGTAACAAAGCAACAAAAAATACTTCTGGTTACTACTACTTAAGAATGGCCATATGATGGTGTGGAATATAAAGTAATATAAACACATCCTATAAAGTAGCCTTGATCAAGTTCATCTGACAGTAAGAGTAAAACATTATAACCAGGTCACACTACTCAAGTTCACTTATAATGTCCTTTAGGAAACTGTTGACCAGCCCAACTCAGTCCTATTTCCCCTTCTGGGTCTTTGTTCTTCACTTGGGTTTAGAGCATATAAAATTACTTCCATTTTTTAAAACCTAATAACAAAGTTTGTTTAAGTACAATACAGGCTGAGATAGGGTAACCTTAACTTTTATCATTTTTTGCCTTAATGTAGCATTTTTCATTTACTTATCTAATATAAATGCTATGAGAACCTATCTTAAAACAAATATTCATAACCAAAGAACAATAAGCAATATTTACAAGCTCCCTGAAGGTCAAGATTATTTCATTTTTGTCTTTGTTACTCTCAATCCTAGACAAAGCAGCTTATGAGCGGTATGTTGTACAGGCCTATTTTACACCCTCTTTTTCACTGGCCACCTGAAATCCTTTGGTGGACTGCAAGTGGCCCATGGTGTATTGGACTATTATGCTAGAAATAACTTCCAAGACATCAAAAGTTAGCAGGTTACCCAGAAGTCAGGAGAACAGGCATACAGCAGATTTAAGAACGTTGTAATGTAACCAATGACAATCAATGTTGATTTGCCTGAAGTAAGCGGTATTAAAAAAGCTATCATGATATAAAAATACGCATGGATGGAAAAGTAGATCAGTCAGTCATGTACCAAGAATGAAGAAGTAAAGATGAAGAGCCTAAACGCTATACTAGTATTCATCAAGTATTAAAAGAACCATATGAAAATCTCTATCAAGTTAGATAGATTTCCCTATAGATATAGGGAAAGACATGCAGGAGAACTGTACAGTATGAAGATTTACATGGTTTGTGAGATGTACCAGGGAAGGTAATAAAATAGTCTACAAATGAAAGTAGATTTTGTCATATTCATAAAAAACATTCCGTAATTTGACTAAATACCAAATACCTTTAAAAGATTGTATCTTTCTTTAGTTTATCAAATTTCTAATGGTCACACTCACACAAAATGGTACATGAAAAAATGTACCAATTCAAATTCATTTTAAGTTCATGACTCAGTTTCCCCCCCTCAATTCAAGCTTCCCTAAATAAGAGGATGTGAATCAGAAGATATGTGGCTTCATAACTGGTGAAGTGCCATGAGGTTCTGATTAATACAAAGGCAGATTCAAGAGATGTGAAGGTCAGACAATACATCTTTGACCTGGCCTACCTAGTTTCATATGCTATAGAATGTTTGCCTCTCAGGACTACTCTTTGTCATTCACTGGGGCAATTTATTTTTTCTAAATAGTCAATAGGGAAAAATCAACTGGTCCCACTTATCATCACCGTCCCCTTAACCTTCAGATCCAAAGTATTCCTGCAGAGCTACCAAGCCTCTTACCTCCTTCATTAGAATGCAAGCTCCTAGAGGACAGGGACTATCACTACTACTTTACTACCTACTCAGAGCTTAAAAAATCCTTTTGGTCATTTACAAAATTCTCCAGATAATTCCTCTGATGGATATATAAATATTAATTCTCAGCAGGTTGCTTATGTTGAAAAGGAAGGTTATTTTTAATTAGATCATGACCTCCACTCAGCTGTCAATCTGAAGATGTTCTTAAAGCATAGATCTAACCTCGTCATATGTCAATTTAACCTAGATGGCTTCCTACTTCCTTCAAGATCAAATAAAAAGTCTCCTGCTTGGCATTCAAAGCCCTTCACTGACCGCCCCATTTTTTTTTTCAGAACATGTTTTTTGAAATAAACATTCACCCTCAATTTCAAATAATTATGTAACTTTGTCCATTGGATTTATAAATTTTTAAGTCCTCCCATTACTATTTAATGAACTGCAAGCTCTATGGAGGATTTATGGAGACATGAACAAAAACCAAATCATATAATAAAACATGGAAGGGTTACGATCTGTCCTAATAAAGGAGATGTTCAATTAATGAGATCATGGATGTACCATAAGTATAAAAATACATAAGCACATATGAAAACAATTAAAAAGCAAAATAATTGACATTAAATAGCTTACAACAGAAAACTCCATGAAATGCAGTTTTAGTTTACTATTTCATTCATTACCTTTTCTGTAAACAAGTCTGCTGATAACAACAATAGTTATTACACTATCATCCCTTCTAAATGGGTCTGGAGTAAAGTCAGTAGGATCTACAGCATTGGGGATGACAGACACTATTTCAGGATTCAGTGCTGCTCTTAGAACAGTGTTTTCCTTGCTAGTATAAGAAACACAAATTATATGATTTGTATCACAAAGCGATACTGTTAAAAGCTTGTTTGTAAGCACCGAGCTGACATCAGCAAATCCAAAAAGAGAATGGTCTGTGAAGACTGTCTGTAGCCCCATTGTCTTGGCGTGGAAGAGTGCATCATGGGCCATGGCAGAAAAAGAACTATGTGAATGGATTATGGTGACTCTCTCCCGAACAAATATGTACCTGAGCAGAGGCAGACTGTGAAAGAGGGTTGTTGCGGTAGACTGATTGTACATGACTTTTAGCGGTAAATAATACACTTTGAGGCCACTGGTAAGGTATCGAATACCTTTTCTATTTCCATAAGCATGGGTGACAATTATGACTTTGTGTCCTCTTTCAATGAGACACTGAGATAGCTGGTATATGTGGCTTTCCACTCCTCCCATGTTTGGATAAAAAAAATCAGACACCATGCAGATGTTATGTGTTTCAGTTCTACGCAGCTGATGGATTCCACAGTCAACATGAGAGGGTTTAGATGTGATGGACTGTCCATGCCCATTTGCTCTTCTATATGCCATATTAAGATGAGGTTTAGTCATCAGTCCTCACAGCACTCCACTGAGACAGAAGCCATTTGTTCCCTGGTAAAGGAAATTAAAGAAGAAAATCTCAGCAAAATGCATTTCAATCGTATTATATATATATTTATAAAGATATATTATAAATGGTCCTATATTTATTATTTACCTACCTTTTTCCAAGCAATGAAAAAGCATATACATTAATAAGCCTAAGTGGCAGATAATGACTAGTGCTTTACATAGTTCAGCTTAATGCTAACAGTCATAAAAGTACCTAAAAGTAAAAACAATGAAAAATTATGAAGTGTCATGATATAGTACAATAAAGTCAATTCTTGACAGGGCAGCTGGTGACATAGTAAATAGAGTGCCCAGGAGTCAGGAAAACTCCTCTTCCTGAGTTGAAATCTGACCTCAGATACTTCTTAGTTATGTGACTTTGGGCAAGTCAACTCACCCTGTTTGCCTCAGTTCCTGATTTGTAAAATGAACTGGAGAAGGAAATGGCAAACCACTCCAGTATCTTTACCAAGAAAACCCCAAATACGGATGGACATCAAGAGTCAGGCACAACTGAACAATCCAGTTTCAGTAATATAAATAATAATTTTAAAAATATATATTATCTATATTTCTTACTTCTCTCTATATTTAACTTTATTAAAATATTTTAAATTTACAATCAATTTTAGTATTCTTTTCTTTCTAAATTTTGAGTTCCAAATTTCTACCTTTCTTCTCGCTTTCCCCCACCCACCAAGAAAGCAATATATGAATATATGTGAAATCGTGCAAAACATATTTCCATCTGTGCCATATTTCAAACAAGAAAATTGAAAGAAAATTATACTTCAATTTGCACTCAAGAGTTCAGCTCTCTCTCCAAAGGTGGACAGCATTTTTTCATGCACTCCTTTGGAATTGTCTTAGACCGCTGTTTTTATCACACTAGCTAAATCTTTCAGAGCTGATCCCCATTACAACATTGCTCTTACAGTACACAATGCTGTCCCAATTCACTTCACTTTGCATCATTTCATACAGTTCTTGCCATGTTTTCTGAAACTACCAACCCCCACTACCCCATTATTTGCCATAGCACAACAGTACTCCATCACAATTATGTGCTTGTTTAGCCATTCCCCTGATTGGTTGATGAGCATCCCCCTGATTTCCAATTCTTTGCCACCACAAACAGAGCTACTATAAATATTTTTGGACATATAGTTCTTTTTTTATGTTTCTTTTATCTCTTTGAGATAACAACCACCTTCCAGTGGTCATTGCTGGGTCAAAGGATACAGGAAGTTTCATAGCCCTGAGCATAGTTCCAAATTGTTTTACAAATTGGTTGGCCCATAGGTTCACTAGTCTACCAATAGCTCATTAGCATACCTATTCTCCCTCATCCCCCTGCAGCATTTGTTATCTCTAACAAGTGTGAAGTGGTACCACTCTACCTTCAGCTTTCACAGCCATCCATTCCTTTCTAGAAGGGCTTCTTCAGTTAGCTGCACTAACTTGCCTCTGCATTACTGTAATCTTGGCAGTGCATTAATTACGCAACAAAGAAGCCTAAATTATGTGATGGTTAGAGAAAGATCCAGGGACCCAGGGATGGAGAATGGAAAGTCAACCACAGACTGAATCATTTCGGTTAATCAATGTCTCATGCTCCTTTTTCCTTTCAACAATTCTTACTACATTTCGAACACACATTCCTAAATGTTCTAGCCCATTCACCCGACCACTCCACTAGGTAACATGGAAGAGATTTTAAGTTTTACAAGGCTTAAGCGTCTGTAGTAAGCCTCCTATAGTTTCCACTTTTCATGAATACATCAGTCCTCATGAAGTCCCTGTTTCGGATAACAAGTACATCACGTCTATACAAAAACTCTACAGTTTACAAAGCGCCTTCCCCCCAGATCTCTAAGGTAGGCAGCTAATCAGCATCATTATCTTCACTGCACAGATGAAGAAACTCAAGTTCTTAAATCAGATGGCTTGCCTGTCAGAATTCCCTAGGTCCCAATTGTTTGAGGTAGCATTTCCTAACTCCAAACCTACGGCTACATTCTGATAAAATGCCTCCCCAAGTAGCACGACTAGGTCCTCCCCACCCCACGCCCCGAAAACAAAAAAAATAAGAGTACACCGGCCGGGAGATTCCAAGCTATTCTGAAACTGGCAACACCCATCTAACCAATTACGGTACAGGACGAGTCAGTCTATCACGACCTTAAATCCCTCAACAACTTTCTCAAGAAGACAGACGCCCCAGCAGAAGTGCTGGGTAGGCACGGCAGGGGCGAGACGCAGTGATAAGTTACTTCCACTGAGCACAGGGTCAAACTAAGCCCCGCTGTCCCGCAGTCGGGGGGTGGGGGTGGGCTCACGGGGGTAAGAAAGGTGTAAAGGGACCGAGGGTCTTCTCACAGGCTCAGGAGTCCCCTACACACAGAGCCTCGGCTCTATTCTTCCCTTTAAAAGCCCTTTAGGGCTGCCCCTAAGGGCCACGGGGCGCCCGCCTGCCCGGGCTCCACAAAAAGGCTTGAGAGCCTCCCGGCGCCCACTTCCGGGCCACCCTCGGGTCCAGGCTGGATCGTCTCCCCGTGCCGCCTTCCCTCCCTTTCCCCTCCCCCGCCATCCTCTACTCGGGGGCAAAGGCGAAGCCCGGCCGGAAGCTGCTAACTACCTCCAGACAGAGGGTTAAGAGGGAGAGGACGGCGGCCGACAGACACTTACTCGGCGAGTGCCACAGTAGAGAGACGTCCGGCCCTCCCACGGCCACCGCCATGGCTCCGCCCACCTCCCAGGAAGGCGGGCAACCACGGCTTCCGAGACCCGCGCGCCCTCGCCCCACCCCGTCAGAAACCAATCCCCACGCGATCTTTGAATCACGCGACTCCCAGCCAGGACGGCCGAACCCTTTCCTCACCGCATCG
Source organism: Pseudocheirus occidentalis (assembly GCA_028646575.1). Classification (NCBI taxonomy): domain Eukaryota; kingdom Metazoa; phylum Chordata; class Mammalia; order Diprotodontia; family Pseudocheiridae; genus Pseudocheirus; species Pseudocheirus occidentalis. The sequence continues at coordinate 25,265,823 of CM053600.1, forward strand.
GAGCGCACGAGGCGTCCCCGGGAAGCGTAGCGGGCAGGGTGATGACGTCACGGTGTGCTTCCGCCGCGGCGACTCCCGCTTTCTTCTTCCCACCTCTGAGGTGAATTAATCCACTGTGAAAGGTGAATTAATCCTTCTTAAACCAAAGCTGCGTTTTCCGTGGCTTGGAAATCTCTTGAGCGTCCAGGAAACCATCCCTGATTTCTCCTAATACTTAATGTAGGACTCCTGCTTGGAGCAAGACTACAACCCCAGAGTGCCATACCGGTACCCTTTGTGTTCTCTGGGAACTGTAGTCCAGGAATTGTCCTGCTCTGCAAATGCTTGACTAGGCCTTTAGAAAACTACCACTCCCAGCGTGCCTCGCGCTCCAAGTTCCTCCCTTCAGGGCATAAGCCCAGGCAGGCACTAAGGCAGCTTCCCCAGAGGGTTGCCTAGTTACAGAGGGGTTTTTGTTGTTGTTGTTGTTGTTGCTGTTGTTGTTTTTTGGTTGTTTGGTTCAAAACACCCGCCCCTCTTTTTACGGTGAGCTTGGGAAGTGTCAGTCAATAGAAGAGGCATGAGTAAATCCAGAGTGCCTTCTGTCCACATCCATCTCTGAATAAATTATGCAATAAATGACATACCATTAGTTCACAAGGAAAACACTTCAATTCTTAGAAGACAATTTAGGTCCGGAAACAGAATCATACCCCTAGTAAATGACTTGATTTTTAAAGAGTACCAAGGTGATAGTGAGCCCCTAGTATCTCCAGGATTGGTATCTTATCTACATTTTCCATTTATTGATGACCTCCACAGTGCCTTCATTAGAGGGGGTGGTTGTGAGGACAGTGCAGTAAATGATGCCATCATGGGAGGAGCTAGAACGAGAAACCAATCTGCAGCCTTTGCTCCTATCAGGGTCTCTTTAATTGCCATAAATGTTGCCTCAGTATACAAAACCACTCGGAATATTTATGGAGTAGTAGTGGGTGACTACTACCCAACACCAAAAGTTCTAAAGAGAATTTTTTCCCAAAATAATTTTCATATTTTGTTACATGACAAATTTTACTTGACAAACACCAACTAAAAGGAGCGTTTCTGTATACAAAGTAGAACAAAAAAAGGATTGTATTTAAATTTCTGTTACATAGAGCTTGCTTTTGTTGTTGTTGATGTTTATAGCCTTATTTTCCCCTAAAGACTACATTCCGGGGCGGCTAGGTGGCGCAGTGAGTAGAGCACCGGCCCTGGAGTCAGGAGGACCTGAGTTCAAATGTGACACTTAACACAAAAACTAGCCGTGTGACCTTGGGCAAGTCACTTAACCCCAACAGCCCTCTAAAAAGCAAAAAAAAAAAAAAAAAAAAAAGACTGCCTTCCAAAACTTCTGGTATGTTGTCTCATTGTTATCACTTTCTTTGATGTAATTATCAATTGTTCCTGATTTGTTCTTTGAGGCCCCTCCCCCCAATCTTTAGCCTTAAATTATTGAGCCTCCAGTTAAATTTTAATCCTTTTTTAAAAGAATTCTTTGTTGATTATAATTTTTATTTAATTGTAAACAATGAAGGATGTGTCACTTTCCCGCATTTGTTTATGAAGCTTCTGTTAAGGGGTCCTTTAAATTTTTTTTTTATTTTTTAAAAATTAACTTTTGTTTATTTTTCATTTACATCATTCGTTTTCATGAAATTTTGAGTTACAAATTTTCTCCCCATCCACCACCCCAAAATATCGATCCCATGTTTACCCCCTCCCCCAATCTGCTCTCTCCTATGTCCTCCCCCATCACCCCTCTGACTTTCCAGTAGGGAATGATGGATTTCCTTACCCCAGTGCCTGCCTGTATATCTTAATTCCCAGTTACATGTAAATAATAATAATTATATATATATACATATATGTATATATATACACATATATATATACATATTTTAGCATTTGATTTTAGAATTTTAAATTCTAGATTCCTTCTCTACCTCTCTCATCACCCACCCCCACTAGAAAGACAAGCAACTTAATACAGGCTGTACATGTGTAGTTATGTAGAACATCTCTACAATGGACATATTGTGAAGGACTGACTATATTTCCCTCCTTCCTCTCCCACCCCACCCTTGTTCTATTCTCTACTTTGTCCCTGTCCCTTTACAGAAGTGTATGCTTCTAACAACTCTCCCCCCACCTGCCCTTCCCTCCATCATCTCCCCTCTCATCCCCGTTCCCCCTACTCTCCATTAGGGCAAGATACCCAATTTAGAGTGCATGTCATTCCTTCCCTAAGCTAAATTCAATGAGAGTAAGTTTGACCCATTCTAAGAGGTCTTTTTTGAGATGCCATGTTTTCCAGAGACACTCGACTGAGAGCATGCAGGAAGACCTGAATGTGTCAAGGAGGAATTCTCCTAGCCCACTCTTTATCCCAACCAGAACTCCTATGACATAATTTGTTTTTGCACCAAAGCTGGATTCCCTATGTGTCCTTTGGAAGCAAGATAGGTGCCAGCCAGTCTGGGAAAATGCTTGTGCAGCTGGGATCCTTTGCAGAAAAGCAGACCCTCCTATCTTCATGGTCCTGTAGTTCCCAAGGGAAAAGAATTTGGCTTTCCCCATTTCCTAGCTCTTCCCTTTAGGAGAGGTTACTATACTTTTCCCCTCCCTTGCTCTGCCTTTCTCCTCCTCCTTTTGTTGTACTCTCATAAACATGCAAACTTCTGTAAGGACAGTGAACTCTTTGGGTTCCACATACATGTTCATTTCTCCTGTAATAAACCTAGTTTTCACATAAATCCTTTTATGTTGCAATTGCCTATTGACACTTCTAATTGCAATTGCAGTTGCCCCTAATATGGTGCAGAAAGGTGACACAATGGACAGAGGGACTAACCTAGAGCGAGAAAGACTCAACTTCTTTAGTTCAAATCTGGCCTCAGACACTTAATAGCTGTGTGACACTGTAAAATGCATAACCCTGTTTGCCTCAGTTCTTCATCTGTAAAACAAGAATGAAATAGCAAACCGTTCCATTATCCCAAATGGAACCATAAAGAGTCACCACACATGACTGAAACAACTGAACAAGTGGCCTGATATACAGTAAGTTTTTGTAAAGGTTCTAAACTCAGTTGAGAAAGACATAAATTTCTTTTTAGTCCACTAAGTAATTGCTAGATGTCTATCATACTTTAGTTTTATAAAATTCTATCAGATTCAAAACTTTTTAAAATTATCTTTTTGTTAGATTTTTTTTTTTGGTTTATGTCTGAAAGTGGTTCATTAAGCTCTCCAACTATTATAATTTTACTATCTTTTCCTCCCTATAATTTGTTAACTTTTCCTTGTAAGTACTTAGATGCTATGTCATTTGGTACATATAAATTAAGTGCTAGTATTGCTACAATGCCTTTAAACACAATGCAGTTTCCCTGTTTATTTCTTCCTTTTCCCGTCTTTATTATAGTTTCATATGATCCTGACTCTTATTCATTTGTACTTGAAATCTTTCTTTCTGGCCAAACTTTTTCTTTGACCTGGAAACTTTACATTTGGACTATCACATTCCTGGGAGTTCTCATTTTGAGTTTTCTTTGAGAAGATCTTTGGTGGGTTCTTTATATTTTCACATTAGTCTCTGGTTCTAAAATTCTGTGCAGTTTTCATTAATTACTTCTTGGTATCAGTTATAGCAATCAAGTTTAGCAGATACTTAGCACTTAGTAACTTAGGGCTAAGTATGGAACAGTGAGCCCTGTCCACTTTTGAGAAGGCGTGAACTCCTCTGTTGGGGGAAGAAGTCTGTTGACTGAGACAGGAGGCCAGTACTGTATATAGAGAAGAATTCTAGAGACAGAAAAACAGAACTGGAATTTTCCTGTAGAGGAAGCAGGATTGTCTCAGCATCTGGGAGCTGGGCTGCTGGAAGTGAGTTGGAGTTTTCGAGAGAGACAGAGAGAGAAAGACAGAGAGACAGAGAGAGAGACAGAGAGACAGAGAGAGAGAGAGAGAGAGAGAGAGAGAGAAAGAGAGAGAAAGAGAGAGAGAGAGAGAGAGAGAGAGAGAGAGAGAGAGAGAGAGAGAGAGAAAGAAACAGAAAAAGACTGAATTTCTCTCCCAGCATCTAGAAGCTGACTGAGAACTGAATGGAGTTTTCCTGAGACACAATCTGGTGAAGGCCATCCAGAAGACCAATATTCCTTCTGGGTCCTAGGACAAGCTGAACTGCTGGAGGACTGAAGAAGCATGACCAGGATAAGACTTTGTTTATTCATGGCCTGGCTGATCCTTGAGTTCCAGGCAAGAGAATTGGTGAAGGGTTTGAGATATGCTGGACCCTGTGAACTTCAGTGTGTGCCGGGGATTGCCCTGAGGACTGGACAAGGACCTGGGAGCTGTCTACCTCTGGAAGGGGATCCAGGGAATCAGAGAGACCACCCAGAGTCAAGATGAAGAAAAGGCCTCCCCTTGGACAAAACTGAAGTTTGCTGGACACCAAGGGGTGGAGAGTTTGTGTGGTTTTCTAATGACTGTCTTAGTAACTAATGATATTTAGTAATTGGGAATCTAGCTTGGTGACTGTTAGATGAGTGACTGATTAAGTTAATTAGTTGCCCCATGAGTGGAAGATTGATTGATTGAATGATTAAGTGAGAAGGGTTTCCCCCTTTGGGAAACCAGGTGATTATTCTTTTGTTCCTTGTTCTAAATATTGTGACTACTGTAGTGAAAACTGTGTGGCCATTCTAATGTTAAGCTGGTTTCCCCCTTAGGGAAAACAGATAATTATTCTTTTGTTTCTTGTTCTAAATATTGTGGCCACTATAGTGAAAACTGTATGGCCGTTCTAATGTTAAGCTGTTATGAACACTATATTGTGATTTTTCTGTGATAAGATGTAATGTTGTGAATATTATATTGTGAATGTTTGCCTTGATTTGTAATGGAATAAACAGAGTGTCATTATTACTGTGTAATCTGAACTTTAAAAGCTGTTCACAGTAGCATTCTTTTGGGAATCTGCTTGTGCATGGCATTACAGTATCGAAGCTTTTTGGGAGGGGTATAGGATTGGAATCAACTGGACAACAACAGCATGGAAGGCCCTGGCTTTTAGAGAATGTGATGATATTTCAAGTACCTCTGCTTGACCAGTTTTGATATCAGCTGTTTTTATCTTATTTATATTTGCACACATTCTCTACTATCTTTTCAATTATTTATTTTGTTCCAGGACTTCTTGATTTCTCATAGAGTCATTGATTTCAACTTGGTTCATTTAAATTTCATGAAGTCCATTGTACTTCATAGGCAGGAGGAGTGTCCTCTAGGACCTCCTTCACACATTTTTTCCTTAAAAGATATTGAAACCATCTTTAAGGCTTAGTTCAGGGACAAAAGTCCTGGGCTTAGTGTAGTTTCCTGGTGGCCTAAGTATTAAATTACATAAAACTGAATTAGTGCTGTATACAGGCTGAATAGCCGGTCTTCGCTTTTGATACCCACCTTTTGCTATAACTAAGTAAACCCCTTTTGTTAACTGTCAGAATTTTACAAAGCTCTGATTTTGTTCCAGTCTTCATCCTGAGAAGCCAAACTACCATAAGTGAAGCTTGGAATATTATGCTTGAGTTGGGCTTACCACTTTCTGTTCTAAGTCATTTATTCTCTTGTTATATCTTTTCTCCAGAGATCTTATTTCATTTTTAATTTAATATTTTAACTCTTGCTTCATTTCTTCTAGACACCCTTATAGACCTTGTGGCTGAGCATTTTTTCTCTATGAATCTTTACTTAGAGTTGTAGAATTTGTGTCTTCTTCTGGATTAGACTTTCTGGTATTTCTGAGACAATAATAGTTCTATATTATGGTTAATGCTTTCTTCTGTTTACTCATCTCTCTCAATTTCTGAATTAGGGGTTTGTGGCATGGCCAGATCCTGTCTTCTGCATTCTTTGCTAGGGTGGTTGACCATGTTTAATCCTGATGTCAATTACCTGGTCTCCTGCCACTTATTCTGGTGTTTCTGTACTTTATGATGTTCATGGATTCCAGGTGCCCTAAGATCATATTGGTTCAGAATTCTGAATCTTCAGTGACTTTTGGTGTATCTTAGGTGAGAGTGCTATGGACTTCAAAAATCCATGAAATGTTCTGTTTGAGCACTGCCATCCCAGTCTGAATGCTGTCATCTTCTGACCAACATTCATGATTATGATGGTAATGGGAATTTGAAGATTTTCCCTGCTCCTTGTAAGCAAACAGGTACTTAGCACCTTGTTTCAAGTTCATGATTGTGTCAAGTATTAAGATACAGAACTTGTGAACCCCACAGTGGGAGAAAGTTGCTGATGTAACAGGAAGGGGATGGGCTAATATAAGGAAAAACCCCAGCTAGAGAGCCAGAATTACTGAGAGAAAACTGCTAGGATCCTGAGAACTTCTGAGAACTGCTACTAATTGAGAACAGAACAGAGAACAGAACTTGTGGTGGCAGAACGGAGAACTGAGAACTGAACTCAGAAGAACTGAGAAGAAAATTGAGAAGAACTGAGAAATGAGAAGAGAGGAAAACTGGGAGGAAGCATGACTGTGATGCCAGTACTTTGTTTGTTTTGATGTTACTTTGTCAGATTTGTCTGTCAATAGAGGATGTTACGGTTATTACAAAAACCCTGGGACCTTACTGCTGGTTCAGAAGCCCTGAAAGAGGATTTTCTTGTATGTTTACAGAAATCCAGGAGGAAGGTCTTACTGATGTTTTCAGAGGTCCTGGAACTATACTGATGATTTGTGTTGATTCCTCAGACCTTGTTGTTGGGTCTAGGTTGATTTTACAGGCAGAAAGTGAATTGATGAGGATGCTGGCAATGTGAATGAATATTATTGTGGCTTTGTTAAGCTTTGTCTTCCTAGGAACAGAAATTGTCAAGGACTTGAGGTGGACTAGACACTGTGAGCTTCAATATGGAAAAGGAACTGCACAAGGAGCTGGACAAGGAACTGAGAACTGTCTGGCTTTGAACTTAGGTGACAGTTGGATATATTCGGGCAGGAGATGGAACCATGGAAGAGGAACCATGGAGGCTGAGAGCCTGCCTTGAGTCAAGATGAAAAGATCTCTCCTTGGGTGTTTAATGCAAACTGAAAAGATCATGATTTACAGTGGCCTAGGAGTGGAGAACTTTGACCTTTACATTTAGATGATTGGATTAAGGACTTCTCCAATTAAGAAGAAAGAAGACTTTTTGATTGAAGATATTAAGACAATGCCACCTAGGGTTGGAGAACTTTGACCTTTGTACTTTGTGACTGAATGAAAGACTTACTAAATTATTGAGTTACTAAATGAATGTACTTTGTTTAAAACTGTGTGACCACTTTGGGGAAAAACTATGTGGTTATTTTAGTGATGACTTGTTATGCCATAACATTGTGAATGCTATACTTTGGTGTTCGTAAATGTTTTGTCTTAGTTTGTTACTGAATAATTAGAGAGTTCACTATCCTGTATAATCAGAACCTTGAAGCTGTTTATAGCAGCAGTCCTCTGGAAAGCTGCTCATGCTTGGCTTTACAATGATTCAGGGTTTCTGACTTCCTTATAACTTCCTCACCCATGCTTTCCATTCTTCCTCTCTCCAGGTAGAGATTGCTGCTGGCTTCAGGTGTTCCTGGCACATCTCAGACTTCCATTGGGAATTGTCAGCATACATTTCCAGGCTTTGTTTTTGGTATGTATATATGTATATATGTATATTCTGGAGAATGACAACAAAGACAACATATCTAGTTTTCTTAACTTTTGCCCCTGAAGACTTATCCATATTTATCCTGGTTGACTTAAAGGATTAAGATCCAGATCTGTATGAGCTACTGTGAGTTATCTTTGGTCCAAAACAGATTCTGTTCTCTTCCTAGGGTAGAGTTCCATTATTCCTCCTGTGAATGACTTTAGGACCTCATGTTAGTATATAGATTTGAATCTATTATAGTACAGGGCCAGATATTTGATATACACCCCAAAACTGGAAAGGACCGAGATTTTGGCTTTATGTCACATTTGTTATTATTTAGTTATTTTCAGTCCTTTCTGATTATTTGTGAACCCATTTTGAGGTTTTTTGTGACTCCATTTGGAGTTTTCTTAGTAAAGATACTGGAATGGTTCTCCTTTTCCTTTTTCAACTCATTTTATAGATGAGGAAACTGAGGCAAACAGGGTTAAATTACTCACCCAGAGTCACACAACTAGAAGTTTCTGAGATCAAATTTAAACAGAGATGGACAAGTCTTCCTGATTCTAGGCCCAGCACTCTATCCGCTGTGCCACTTAGGTGACCTTATGTCACAGAGAGTTTCCATAATGTACCCATACTGTTGAAGACTTGCCTTCCTAGGGTTGGCAAGAGATAGACAGAACCTGCAAGGAAGAGAACCTTTAGTTGAATTTTTGCTTGTCATTCAGGGCCAGACATGAACATTGCTTTCCTTGTATTATTTCTCTCTTTGTTCTAAAAGCTAGCAATGTTAAATAGAGCCTTCTATAACCAGTGCATAAGTTTATTCTCAAGTATATTTTGGTATTATTTCCTAGTTCATGTTTGAGCCTTTATAGTTTTCTTTTTTTCCCAATTATCTCCATTGCTACAGTCATACTTTTTTACATACTGGCTAAAGAAAGATGGGGGGGGAGAACCAAAGAAAGTTTCTATGTTTGAAAATTAAGAAATTTTTAACAGATACTTTCTCTCTTTGATGTCAGTGGCTATGTCCATAGATCCCAAACTGGGCTGTACTGCATTCCGAGGCACCAAAGTGAAGTCTCAGGGGTACCATGGGATATTTTACACTTTCAAGGGAAACCCAGTGATACTTGAGCATATCAGATACTGTTGTACTAGCCTGAGGTAGTTCACAGCTTCAACATTAGATCCTGTTACATTCCTTTTGATAACATTCTCAAATGTTTGAGATAGGTTTTTGATTATTTGTACTCTCAAGTATGCTAGTGACTTTTTGAATTTTCTTATTTTTGTGAAGCTGGGCTTTTGGAGGTTGGCTTGATTGGAAAAAAAAAGGCAAACAAGAAATGAGGTGATGATGTCCAATCTGATGCCAAGAAGTTGTGCAGTACCCAATAAATACATGCATCCTATGAGTAATTGCAGTTATCAAAAATGAAATAAAATATTATTTTTTTCTTTCAATTTATAGGTATTTTTGAACAGCTACTAAGATGTTAGTATATGAATATTTGCTAAGTTGTTTAGACCTAACTACTTAGAACTAATAGAACTGTTAGGTATTTCTTTTGGTCTATGGGTAATGTGAAAAAATTACTGAGACACTAAAGGTAACATGAACTAAGAAAGTTTGGGAATTTCCAGACTCCATTTAACAATGAGGTTCTTCAGGATTATACTCTATAAAAGGGTAGAAAACATTTCATATACCCATCTTTCCATTTTGACTTGTTAGTTTAATACTGTTTCATGTAATTAAAAAATGAAAGACAGCATCGATACATGATCTATGATTCTAAAAGAAAGATAAATAGGGAAAACTATCAGAAATTAGCTAAGCTAGATATAGACAGATACATATATATTTGTTTTTGTTTAATTTTTGAGATAGATATATACATACATAAATTAAACATATACAGAGAGACAGAGAGTTTTGTTTTGTTTAATTTTTTGAGACTGAATTTCCCTAGGATGGAGGTCCAATGACCATGCATGAACCTGATCCCAGTACTGTTTGGCTTAGGCTTACAAGCTTTAACCTGCTCTTTTTTTTCCTTTTTCTTTCTCTGTGCTGGTTTGCAGGGTTATCCTTAGTCAGCTTCCACTTCCTTCACTCCCAGGGGCTAATGATATTGGCACCAGACTTAATGTAGTCACTAATTGGCTTTAGCCTCACTGCAACTTAGAACTCCCAAATTCAAATGATCTGCCACCTTCAACCTCCTCTCGTAGTCAGGATTACAGATATACACCACCATGCCTTGCCGGTTGATATGATTTTGAGAATGTCAACCATTAACCTTTATGACTATATCAGTCACACCCTTTATAAGTCTTTGTGTCATATTTAGTGGAATAAATTGCCTACATCAACATTTATTGAATTACCTTTGTAGTAAGAGGCAGTGTAGGGGGTTAAAAAGAAGTGGGGAAGAACCCACAAACTTGTCCCTCCAGGATAACTATCTCAGAATTACAATAAAGCCTAGTTGTAATCCCATTTGTCCGATGTAATCACTACCTTTTTTGTACTTGTTGACCAGGTTTGTCCTAGAATAGGAAAAGAACCAGCCTATGATTCAGGAGCTAGGGATCTCCATATTAGGTCAATGCTCTCTAAGACCTTAGAATAGATCCCTAGAATAGAAACATTTAACAAATATTCATATGCATACCTTCTTCCAGGATTTCATACCTTTAATCTCTGATTCAATGAGTTCTTTATTTCATTTATTTCTTCCCTTATACCACAGTTTGTATAGGGAAGCTTTATGTGCTTGCCACAACTCATGGAAGAAGTAGGGGAGCAAAAGAAAAAAAAAAGGTTGACAGATCCAGAAGAAAATTAAGTACCAGGACAAAAACTGAGTGCTTAGAACTGAACACATGCTTAGCCTTGTTGTGATATTTGGGGGAGAATGGTATTATATCATAGAATCATAGTCCTTAGAGATGATCTAATCCAAGGGTTCTTAACCTGGGGTCTCTGAACTTAAAAAAAAATTATAATTGGATTTCAATATAACTGGTTTCCTTTGTAATTCTATGTATTCTGTTTTATGAGAAGGAATCCATAGGTTTCACAAGATTGCAAGGGATCCATGACATGGAAAAGATTAAGAATATAAAATCCAATTCAGTTACCTTATTTTAGAAGTGGGAAACTGTTATAATACATTAGAATATGTAGCTTGAAAAACTGACGCATATATTTACTTAAATATATTTAGTTATGATACATCAGGCAGTGGTTCAGCAAACTCTAATCAAAAGCTGGACAGTAGATCAAAAAGTCAGTGCTAAACATATTCCAAATCATATTCTGTACAAGAGCGAATCAGAGTATTTCACAAAAGTTGTAGTTAGCAAAGGTTTAGTCCATTTTCCTTAATAGTTGGAATAGTAACCATCACTCCATTGCAAATTATCCAATTTTTCCCTTGTAAAAAAATAAAAGCTCCAGGTAGGCTCCTTCTCCAGTCCTTCACCCCCATAAGCATGCTCTGGCAGTGGACAATTACTAGTGTCCCAGTGAATCCATTCCTGGCAGCTTATTTAATGGAACAGATAAATGTGAGCTAGTTTCACTCTTGCTGAGTGAAGTAGATGTTGACTCATTTTTTAACATTTGGAAAGTGACAGCAACTTGGCAAAGCAGCATGCTGTTTACAAAAATCCAAAAAGGTAGGGGTTGGGAGAGAGACAAAAATTGTATTAAGGATTTTCTCTGCTGTGGAGTCCATGGGAGCCTTTTTTGTCCCTCAGAAAGCGGCAGTACCTTGCATATTTTCCATTTATACATGTCCTGGTGTGAAAAGGGCATCTGTCCTCACAGCTGTTAATGAAAAAGAAAATAAGAGCCACGATAACTCAGGATTAAAGTCTATAGTCAAAGGAATCAAATCAAACTAGTTGAAGCTTCTTGCTGCATAATTTAAAAAATATCTTTGACTGGCTTTTTCTGACTTCCATTTCTCATTACATACTTGCCAAGTACTTGTCTAAAATATCAATATCTAAACCGTTAATAGCCAAACTTACATATTTCTCAAGCAACACATCCTAACAATCTGGTTTACTCATTTTTATCATTTGTTGCTTCATAGTATGAATCAATTTGTTCTCCTTCCCTTGAAAAAGTTTGCAAGAACCAAGGCACTTGGATACCTGGAAACAAGTAAATGATTTTTCAAGTTTTTAATCATCAGTTCTCTGTTTATACAAACCTGGTCTATGCTGCGGATTCAGAATTAAAAATATACTGGGTAAAGCTTTCTTGGTTTCTCAATTCTATGCAATAATATGGGGGTCTGAGAATTCATTCCTATCGAGGATTTACTCTATGCAATAAGTGATTCTCTAGTAACCTATACAAATTTGTATTTGAGAAAAATTTAACTCAATTAACATGATTCAATCAGAAGAGTTGTTACTTTAAAAACTAATGAGAGTATACTACATAATGCACCCTCTGCAACAAATAGTCTTAGAGAATTGCTTCGTACCCTGTGAGGTAAAATAATTTGCCCAAGGTTGCCGGGATACATGGCCACTATAGACAGAATCTGAACCCGTGCCTTCCTGGGTCAAAGGTTTGTCTTCCATCTACTATGAATTGGCTTCCTCTCGGTTACTGAGAAAAAATTGACTCAAGAAGTGCTACTCAATCAAAAGAACAGTTTCTTTTAAGACTGCTTAATAAAAGCATGGCAGTCAGGGAAAGTACTCACCTGCAAGTGTCTGGATGGAATATTTTTTGCTTCTGACAACAACTCTCCAGACTTTCTTGGCATTCAAAGCAACTGCAATTCTCTGGGTTCTGAATGAGATGATCAGGACAAGGCATTTTACAGACACATTCACAGTGGTCCTCGTCAAACTTCCTATGGGGCCCACAAAGAGCCAGTTCCTGTAGATGGGAGTGTTCTAAATGGAAAGAGAAAGATATGGATAGAGTATTTGTAAATGAGTTCCTTGGGTTTTGGTTTTTGTTTCTCCCCATGAGCTCTTAAAAAACACATACTACCACCTTAGATTAACTAATGGAAAGGATTCCAGTCTTGAAATAAAAAGATCTGAATTTAAGTTCTGGTTCTTATTACTTACTGTTTTGTTACTTACTCTCCATTCCAATCCATCCCTCACTGAACTGCCAAAGTGATTTTCCAACAGTGAAGATCTGACCGTATCATCCCACTACTCAATAACCATAAAAACTCCTCTCTTTGTCATTCAAAGCTCTTCATAATCTGCTCCCTGCCCACCTTTCCAGTTTTCTTATCCTTTACTCCCTTCTGAGCACTCTATGAGCCAGCTACCTATTTGCTTTCCTTTGCCTGGATGATATACGATCTCCCACTACTTTGCTTTTGCACTGTGGTCTCCCTATTCCTGCAACACTCTCCCTCTTTCTTCAAGACTCAGCTTAAGGGTTACTTTCTTCAGGAGACCTGTTCTAGTCTCTTTTCCCCCCACCTCCTCTAGCTACCAGGGTCTTTCTAAGATTACTGTGCTTCTATTCTGTATATATCTTGTATATACCTAGTTATTTATGTTTTCTCCCCCATTAGAGTGGGAATTCCTTGAGGACAAAGACTGTTTTTACTTTTCTTTGTAGCTGTGGGCACATATGTACTTAATAAAATGCTTGTCATCTGATTATTAGCCGTATGAAATAGATGAAAAAATTGGAAAAGACCCTTAAAGATCTTTTCCTCTTCAGAGAAGGTAAGCCACCACATTTACATTTGGACTCTACCATTATAGTTTTAATGTAGGCCTGGGGTTTGGGGTGGGGTGGGAGGATAAATAGCCTTGAAAAAAAGAAATCTACCGAAGATTTAAAGATCATCTGGACCATCTGCCTCTCCCCTTTGCCACCCCATCCCAGAAAGCAGAAACTGTTTCATTTTTAAATTTTGTATCTCTGCCACCAGGTACTAACCTGGTATATGGTGTGATTAGACCTGCTACAGAAAGAAGTCCCTGTTAAAGGTGACTCAATTGTGAGGGCAGAGAGGAATCTTTTCTCCAGATAGGGGAAAGAAGGGAAGATACCAAAGGCATAGGGGAAACCTCAGACATTATTGTTACCTTTAAAAAAAAAGTGACTGAGGGAATATAAAAAGTACATAGCCATTTTCCTGCTTTCCAATCTTTAAAATATTGAGAGAAGTCTACATACACATCAATGGCAAGCTTTATGGACATACAAGATGAGAACAAGGAGGCTTTTGTGGAGCACATTCTGTAGAAGTCCACATCTTTACAATCACACAATTGAATGAAAGGTATAGAAAATACAAGATAGTGTCTGAGTTTGGCTTTTGGCTTTTTTCATAGTAAATTCTTCAGCCATTTTTAGGATCACATGTAAGACAAAGAATATGAGAACAGATCTATCCAAGAAGCATTTCAGGGACTATAGTAGGTGCTAGGGAGACAATGACAAAAACCTGTTCTTACCCCCAAGGAGCTTACATGTAAGCACAACACACGGTAGATAAATATATGCAGTAGGCAAATCTACACAAATGTTTGCTTACCAATAAGATAAATATAGATAGATATATAGATAAATATTTTTGTGGTTGTTTAATCATTTTTAAATGTGTCTGACTCTTTGTGACCCCATTTGAAATTTTCTTGGCAATGACACTGGAGTGGTTTGCCAATTCCTTCTCCAGCTCAATTTATAGATAAGGAAACTAAGGCAAACAGGACCAAGTGACCTGCCCAGGGTTGAACAGTTAAGTGTATGAGGCCGGGGTGGCTAGGTGGCACAGTGAATAGAGCACCGGCCCTGGAGTCAGGAGGATCTGAGTTCAAATCCGGCTTCAGACGCTTAACACAAAAACTAGCCATGTGGCTTTAGGCAAGTCACTTAACCCCAACTGCCCTCCAAAAAGCAAAAATTAAAAAAAAAGTATATGAGGCCAGATGAGTTTTCCTGACTCCAGGCCCAGCACTCTATTCTCTGCACCACCTATTAGTCCCTATAGATAAATACATATAAAATCATTTGAGGGGAAGGTAGTAAGCACAAACAGATAAGGGGCTCAGGGAAGGCTCTCTGCGCAAATGGCATATAAGTTTCATCTTGATATTCTAAGAGGCAAAGGGAGTACAATCCAGACGTGGCACAGACTGTAAAAGAAAGGAGAGGGAAATGTATCTGGAGGACCTATTCATTTCAAGTCTTTTCATTCATTTTTCCTTTTACATTAGTGATAAATGTCAGCATTTAGAATGTTAGAGGATACTTGTTCCATCAATGTGGTATTAATTCAGCGATAAATATTTATGAAGCACCAGCTGTATATAGAGCCCCATGCCGAGTTTGGAATAATTAGAAAGGCTACACTGCCCCATTTTCTGGTAGCTCATACTTTTTTGGGGACAAGTGACCAAAACAGATAGTAATACTTTTATTATCACTATTATCAAGGTACAAATAACTTGACAGATAGTTTGCTGATTATTTGGGGTTTCCACGTTTCTTTAAGTTGAATTTTTGCTGTTCTTATGGAGATCATTGATAAAATACAATGCTCAGATTGTATGATCATTTTTTCTTTCTTCTATGGCACATTAAGTTTCTTTGGGAATTCAAACCCTGAACACGTGAATTTGGTATTAATTAATCAACAAATATTTATGAAGTACCAACTGTGTAGAGAGCACTATGCCAGACCTTAAAGACATGAATTTTATAGCCAAATGTTTTAGGCCAAAAAACCCCTAGAATCATGGTTTATGAGTTATGAGGATGGCTCACATCCCAATTCCCACTATCAATGTTTTACACTTAATTTAACTTTCTACATAATTACTACTGTTTCCTATTATTTTCTGCTTTTACAAGTTACTGGCAAGTTTTAGCATGATGGAGTTGAGAGAAACCAGGAAGCCAAGAATGCTCTGTATGCCTCTTGACATGGGCATAGCTGTCTCAGCGAACTGTAGTCTATATAGTATTTGACTTTGAAATGTTCTTCATGGAAGAATACTTTCCAATATTAGAGACCATTTTTATAGGACTCTCTAAACTATCTGTAAGTTGAAGAAACAAAGAGAAAGAAATTTATATGATTACTGACATCATCATTACCTTCCATCCCATTGAGAGGATTCTCCTCCTGTGTGACACACTTACATTTATTGCTATCCCATGTCAATACACCTGGACACACTTTCTGGGTGTTGGGACAACTGTGAAAAAACAACAACAATGAATTAATTTGAGATGTTTATAGCAATAATCATTCAAGCAGATAGAAAACACTTTACACATTTAAATAATTTGTCTTTATCCAATATTTTATCATCAGAAAAAAAGAATCTCTGTTGTTCTGTAGGAACTATAGAAAATAAACTACTTGAGCATAGGAACTGGTGTATCTGTGTGTATCTGTGTGTGTGTCTGTGTATGTGTGTGTGTCTGTTCATATCTCTCTTTGTATTCAAACATCTAGTATAGTTTCTGGAATTTCATGGGTGCTTTATAAATGCTTATAACTGCATACATTCAAAAATATTTTATATTGGGTCTCTTTATCTCACTTAGGGTGGAAGTACAGAGGCCACTTAATTCTACTGCTGATCAATATAGAAACTTTGACCTTTTCCATTTTTCAGGCAATTTATCCCTCCTTGGGCAGACTGGTGACTCCCTCCTCCCAGCGGTTTACCATGGTGCCAGACTTGAAGTAGATACCCAGTGGGCTTTAGCCCTACTGTAGCTCGGAATTCCTGTATATCAGCCTCAGCCGGCTCAGTAGAAGGGATTACAGGTATGTACCACCATGTACTATAAAGAACAATTCTATATTTAGAATTGATTCACATAATAATAGAGAATAGCCCACAGGGATCTTTTTTTTAATAACAAGGCCAAAAATTGGTATAAGTAATTCCTATCAGGAATTTCTATCAGGTAGAAGACAATTGTGATCTTTTATGTTGAATTTTCTCCATAATGAATATAAAGAGAAGTAAACAAAAACAATGTACTCCTTTATATTTACCCTTCCTAAAACAAACGATGACACAAGTACAATTGGATACGTAGAAGGAAAATATTGAGCTTTTTATATTTTCTAAAATTTTCAAAAATTCAAAATACGTAAAATTAAGTAGAATGGAGATTTTTCTTTTGTTTCTGGACTAAAAATGCTCTTCTTCGATCCATCACTGTCTTTTACTTCAGTTGGTCTTTCTTTTGATTTTCTGCCATCTGTGATCACAGGTACATTTTGATTTGGTTTGTGTATAAAAATGTTAGGTCTAAATAACCAGGGTGTTATATATCATGAGATTTATTTTAAACAGTGGAACCTATTTGGGAAATTGTATGTATTTGCATTACCTATACTTTAGGGAAGAGGATAAAAAAGAAAAATGTTTGTCAAGTACATTGAGGCACAAAGAATAAGAGATCGCAAATAGGTGTTACAAAAAGGGGTGCATGGGCTGTGAGATTAATTTTCTTAAATCTTTTGGTTTGCATTCAGAATCTATCATCATTGCAGTTCTCAGTAGAGTTCATATACAAGAAGTAAACAAGGAAATGATAATGATGACAATAAAAAATACTATTAATACTAAATTTGCTTCTCTGTGAAGTTTTCCTTTACCAAATGAAAGAAATGATTTTGACTTTTTCACATCCATATTTAAATATTTAGTAAAAAATACTAAGTAAACCTCCTTTCACTTGCAACTCATTCCTTTCAGTTTTGTCTGGCAAAAATTTTAAGACTCTGCTAGATTGCTGGGGATTTAAATACAAAAATAAAATCCTTTCCCTAAAGGTATTTGTATTTATAAAAAAAATTAATATTTTAATTAAAACAATGTGAATACTTTAATTAATTTATACATTCATTTAATTAAGATTTTAATATATATTTGTTCATCTACATCAAACTTGTCTATATTACAAATCAATTATTTCCAAAATAATTATTGAAATTTTCCTATTAATATTTCTTAAAAGAGTCTAAATTTTTAGTATCAATTCTTTTAAGAACTCGGGATAAATTTTATTCATTGTTATTTAAAAATAATTGCTATAGCGAGAGTTTCAAAGGAGGAGATAGGCTCCCGGTTAAGATGTTGATATGAAAGGTCCTAAAGGAGCCCGGCTCACTCATGAACACTCTAGCAAAATTCTAAAACTGGACCAGAGAGAACAGTGATAAAATGCAAGGGGCAGAAGTGATGTAGTTCAGGTTGGTTTTATTCCAAATACGTCCATTCAGGTCAGTATTAGCAAGACTACAAACATAATAGACTCTCTTAATAATAAAAACAATAAAAATCATATAATTATATCAGTGGAGGCAGGAAAAGATTTTTTTTTCCAAAAAAAACATGATGCAATACTTATTTATGCTTAAAATTATATAAAGTCTAGGAATAAATATATATTTCCTTAATATTTTAAAAAGATCTGTATGAAGACAAGAGCAAGCATTATCTGTAATAAAGAAATGCCAGAATTCTTTTCAGTAGATTAGGCATGAAGCAAAGATGTCCATTGTCAAAGCTGTCACCATTTACTGTGCTTCTAGACATAGTAAGTATAGCTACAAGGCGAGAAAAAGCAGTAGAGGGAATAAACGTAAGCAAAGAAGAAACAAAATTATCGTTTCATATAGGTGACTTGAAGGTTTATTTAGAAAACCCTAGAAATTCTACTAAAATTAATAGAAATAATCAATAACTTCAATAAAATAGTAGTTTATAAAATAAACCCACAAAATCTTTAAACTTTTTATTGCAAACAAAAATCTAATAGAGACAGAAAAAGAAATTCCTTTAAATATTACAATAGAATATTTGAAATATCTGGGTGTCCACTTTGCAACACACACAGGAATTATAGATGTAACTACAAAATACTCATTACAGAAATAAAGGAAGAGTTAAAGGAGTTAAAAAAGAGTTAATTGCTCATTTGCATATGCTAATACTGACAGAATCACCTTCATTTAAGAAGTTAGTATCATCAGTTAAACCATAAAAGTATTACCCTATAAAACTAGATAAAATAATAATAAAGTTTATTTTGCAAGAAAAAAGGTCAGGAGCCTCAAAGACAAATAATGAAAAAAATAGGAAGGGAAGGGGCCTATGAGTAGTAGATTTCAAAGCATACACTACAAATAGTAATCATCAAAACAGTTTGGAAGTGGCTAAAAAAAATGGAAAGGCTGATCGATAGGACAAATTAATCACAAAAGATCCCAAACCAATTGTTCCTCAGTTTCCTCATCTATAAAATCAGTAGGTTGACTTCAGTATCCCCTAAGATACCTTCCAATTCTAAATTTATGATTATATAATCCTATCGATATGGTAACATGGTGTTTAATAAACCCAAGGATGGAAAATACTATCTTAAGGACTCACTATTCAACAAAAACTGATGGGAAAATGAGAAAATAGGTAGAAATTAAGCTTACACCAATATATCTCAGCATATTCCATAATAAGATCCAAATGGTTGCTTGGCCTAGATATAAATGACCATATCACAAACAAATTAGAGGAGAATGGAAGAAGATACCTATGGCAATTATAGATAGAAATATTTTTGACCATACTAAGAACAGAGATATTACAGAAGATAAAATTGACAAGTTTGACTGCATAAAATTGTAAGGTTTTACAAAAACAAAATCAATGCAGTTATATTTAGAAGGGAAAGAATTTAACTGACAAAAAAATTCTTTACTCAAATTTCTCATATAACAATCTGCTAACCAAGATTATATGAAACTGATATTAATATACAAGAATTAGTCCCCAGTACATAACTGGTCAAAATATATGAACAGGCAGTTCTCAAAGAAGGAAATTCAAGCTATTAACAATCATAAAAGAATGTTCCAAATTAAACAAATTGATGTTTCATCTCACATTCATGAGATTGTTTTTTTAATTTAATAACTTATTTTTCTCAATTATATGTAAAAAAAACAATTTTAACATTGTTTTCAAATTTTGAGTTCCAAATTCTTTCTCTCTTCCCTCCCCATGCATCGAGAAAGCAAGCAATTTGACATGTTATGCATATGTAGTCATGCAAAACACATTTCCAGGTAAGTCATGCTGTGAAAGAAAACAGACATTAAAAAACTGCAAGAAAATAAAGAAAAAGTATCTTCTATCCACATTCAGGGTCCACCAGTTCTTTCTCTGCAGATGGGCAGCACCTTGTCTTGGATCACTGTATTTTTTTTTTCTTTTTGGAGGGATTTTGCAGGGCATTTGGGGTTAAGTGACATGCCCAAGGTCACACGGCTAGTTTTTCTGTGAAGTGTCTGAGGCTGGATTGTACTCAGGTCCTCCTGACTCCAGGGCTGGTGCTCTATTCAGCGCACCACCTAGTTGTCCCTTGGATCATTGTATTGCTGAGAATAGCTAAGTTATTCACAGTAGAACATCACACAATATTGCTATTACTGTGTACAATATTCTCCTACTCATCAGATTGTTGAAGATGACATGGAAAAAAACCTGTTTTTGCATAGAGCATTAGAAAACAAGCACACAAGCACATTGTGAATTGTTCTAACCATTCTGAAAAGCAATACGGAACGATGTCTAAAAAAGTCACTAAATCAGCCTATTCATAATACTACTAGTAAGCATATAGCCCAAAGAAATCAAAGACAGAGAGGATGCATATGTGCAAAAGTATTTATAGTAGCACTTTTTGTTTTAGCAAACACCGAGAAATAAAGTGGGAGCCTATCTTTTGGAAATGAACGAACAAATTAGGATATATGAACGTACTGGACTATTGTAAGAAATAACGAAAGTGATAGATTTCAGAGAAACCTTTGAAAACTAGTATGAATTGATACAGAATGAAGTAAGCACAAGTAGGAAGACTATTCATGAAATGATCACGACCATGGAAAAGCCTTAAGGCTTAAACTTAAGAACTCTGCTCAAAGCAACGACCAACCATAACTCCAGACTGAAGAAGAAGCAGGCCTCCTGCCTCTTGGCGGAGAGCTGACCGACTGTAGATGAAGAATGAGACGTACATTTTCAGACATAATCAATACAACATGATTTGCTTTACTTTATACTATACTTACTTGTTGCAAGGAAGGGCTTTTATTTGAGGAAGGTAAGAGAAGGGAGAGGAAGTAATAGTGATACCCAAAAAAAGAAAAAAAGCTTCAATAAATATTTTTAAAATAGCCAGAAGAAAACAGAAGGAAGTTTAGTAGGGGACACAGACATATTAAAACATATATAAATACATATATATGTGTGTATAAATATTAAAGTAGCTCTAAATATATTCACAATTTCACATCTAATTCCCTTTTTCTCTACTTATGAATCATGTCCATGTTTTTATGACTGAGTTCATAATTTTATGACAGTACATAATTAGTTCATAACACTTTTTTTTCAAGAAAGTCAGACAATAATACATCACATCTTCCCCAGAAATTGTTAGTCTGTGTCTAAAGTTCAGGTATTGTGTCTAACAACCTGTATAGTCTTTGGTATACACACACACACACACACACACACGCACACAGGGCTACATATATTTCATGTTGTTCAGTCATTTTTTTTCAGTCATGTCCAACTCTTCGTGATACCATTTGGGATTTTCTTGGCCAGGTACTAGAGTGGTTTGCCATTTCTTTCTCCAGTTCATTTTATGAATGACAACGATGATAAATTATCTCCATATAGCCAGACTCCTAGAAAGACTATTCATTCCTTCCTTCTCTTTCCTCACCTGCCATTCTCTTTTCAATCTCACCACTGACCTCACCACTTGAATGAAACTGCTCTCTAAGACTACAAATTATCTTTTTAAGTTGCTAAAGTCAATGGCTTTTTTTCTGTCATATATTTATTTGGCCTCTTCGTAATTTTGAACTTTGACTACCACCTCCTCCTAGACACTTTCTTCTGCATCAGCTTTTATGAAGTAGCTCTCTTTATTCTCCTTTTATGTATCTGTTCCATGCACCATACAAGTAGATTTTAGACCCTGAATATAAAACTTTACATATATCCACACTGAGTTACATCTTAATTGATTCATCCCAATGATCTTTCCTGTCAAAATCTTTTGGAATCCTGAATCTGTTGTTTCTTCTCAGTCTTCTTTCATTAAGTAATTCAGTGGATAGAGTCTCAGGTCTGGAGTCAGGAAGGCTCATCTTCCTTAATTCGAATCTGGCCTTAGACACTTGCTAGCTGTATGACCCTGGGCAAGTCACCTAACCCTGTTTGCTTTAGTCTCCTCATCTGTAAAATGAGCTGGGAAGGGAAATGACAAATCATTCCAATATCTTTGCCAAGAAAACTCCAAATGTGGTTGCAAAGAGTTGAAAACTATTGAAATGACTGAACAATACGTGTTGGCATGTCCCAAAAGGCTGTCCTGTGTCCTCTATTCTGTATATGATTTGCATTGATGAACTCATTAGCTCCCTCTCATCCTTTCATTATATATTATTCTCCACTCCATTATCATCTCTATACAGATAACTTCTCATTCTAATCTTTCCTGAATTCAAGTCCCAGCTGCCTGCTGGACAGCTTCACATAGAAGTCCATGGTGACATCAAATTCTACATGTCTAAAATGGACCTCATGTGCCCCTCCCAGTCTATTCATCCTCCAAATTTCCCTCATTCTATTAGGGTCACTCTTCCTACCTCTTCCACCTGTGTGAGCTTGGACAAGACGCTTTAGTTCTTGAGGTTTGTTTCCTCATCTATAAAATGAGATAACTGGCTTAATGATCTCCAAAGTCCCTTTCAGCTTTCATTCTATAAGTATAGATTCATCCAGTCAAAATGGACTGGATGAATTTTCCTGCCCACTTTCTCATTTTCAGCTTGTCTTCCTCCATATATTCTACAACCTGTACAACTATACACTACACATATATTCTTCCTTCCTGTTTTTTTCTCCTCTGTATATTTTACAATCTAATCATTTTGTCCTTTCCACCTATCCTATTTATTCCACCTATCCCATTCTTTCCACTCACAAAGCCTCTACTCTGGTTTGGGCTCTCTTCACTTCTCTTGCCGAACTATTCCAATAGCCTCCAAATCAGTCTTCTTCCTTTTGTTCCCTTCCCCAATTCATTCTCCACAAAACTGCCAAATGTATATTCTTAAGACCTATATATGATCATAGAAATACTTTCTTCACAGTTTTTAGTTGTTGCTTATTACCTCTCAAGTAAAATACAAAATCCTCAGCTTTGTATTATGGGGTCTGTTAAACTATGATTGCTATGATTCATGGCTTGTGGTCTTTATGACTCTTCTTATTATATGTATATAGATATGCGTGCTTCTTGGAATTATTTAACTGCAAGTACATTCCTTCTGGCGTAGATTAGTGAGTCACAGAATGTGAGAATTGGAAGAACTTTTAGTGGCTGACTTTAACGTATACACAAGAGGATTCCCCACTATAACATAACCTGAGAAGGGGTTATCCAACCTCTGCCTGAAGACTTTCACGGGTGGAGAGAAACTCCAGCCTTTAAAGGCAATCCATCACACTTCTGGACAGCTCTCATTATGAGGAAGTTTTTCTTTTCTTTTTTTGGAGGGTAAAAAGCAGGGCAATTGGGGTTAAATGACTTGTCCAAGGTCACACAGTTAGTAAGTGTCTAATAAGTAGTGAGTAAGTAAGTCTGTAAGTAAGTCTGTATAGTAAGTCTGTATAGAAGGTCTGTGTAGTAAGTAAGTCTGAGGCTCGATTTGAGCTTAGGTCTTCCTGACTACAGAACAGGTGCTCTATTCACTGTGGCACCTACCTTCTCCTGGAAGTTTTTCTTGACAAAAAAAAGCATAAATTTGCCTTTTTGAGACTTCTACCCATTTGTGTTTTTTTTCTCTTAGAGGCCTTCAAATACTTGAAGACAGATTCATGATTTCCTTGGGCCTTCTCCAGATTAAACATGCCCAATTCCTTCAACCAATCTTCATGGGACATTGATTCAAGGCCTTTCACTACAACAATTTGCTCTTCCTGGACACTTTACAACTTACTGCTGTCGTTTTTAGATGATGGCATCCTAAACTGAACTTGTTTTCCATAGGAAGTCTGATGAAGGACAGTATGATTGACTATTACTTCTCGATAGCTAGGTAGTAGAGTGGATGGAGCACGGGCTTGAAATCAGGAAGACTCATCTTCATAAGTTCAAATCCAGCTGACTTTGCACAGCTCTGCCTAATTTAAATCCAATTCACTTGCAAGTCATGGCATCATTTTCCAGATGTCTTGGTCCTCTTTAAGAATGAAGGACAAACTATACATTACAGAAGAAAGACTAGGACTCAAGAAGTTTGCTTCCTATCCTTGACTTTCTACTAAACATACTGTTTGTCCTTCATTCTCAAACAGAATCAATGAAATCGGGAGCGTAACGTCTTGACTTGCAAGTGAATTGGATTTAAACGAGGCAGAGCTGTGCAAAGTCATCAGCCTCACTCTCTCCTCCAGAGTTAAAATCAGTGAAGCCAGGGAGATAGAGTTATGTAGTATGGCACAGTGACTTGGAATCAGTTAACCACTGGGTTGAAATCCTAGCCCCAAGGTTTGCTAATTCTGTGGTCATGAACAAATTATTTAATGTCTCTGAGTCTCAGTTTCCCAATCTTTAAAATGGAGATATTAACACTTACATTGCCTACCTGACTGTTATTTTGGCAAACTGCCTTGTGAATTTTGTAATGATAAACAAATAGTAGTGCTTCTTAACATTGCTGTGTTTTAGCTTTCTTGGCTGTAAAATAAATTAGGTGACTAAAACAGTCTCTAAGACCCAGGTCATTCTCTGACTTGTCATTTGATTAAGAATATGAGCCTATGTAGATCATTTGAAATTAGTTAGGAGAGTATAAAAGGCATAAAATCCAAATTTGGGATGGAGAAAAAAATACAACATTTTTATTCAAGAGCAAATCTCCCATTCCTAAAATTTGGTAAGAATTAAAACCAAGTTAATCTAATACATAGCAACATTAGGAGAAAATATGGGTAAGTAGGAAGAAATTTACATATTCACAAATTCTCCTAGGAACATGGCAACCAACCAGTCTTTGCTCAGCAACAGAACAGAACAAAATAAAACAAAATCCTGGTCAAATGAGTTATTCTTAAAATGCATTTTATGATCAGAATCTGAATAGTGGAGCAGGAGAAGGTTCTATCTGAAGTCTCTTTTTAATTCAAGAAACTACATGTGAACTATTTATGCATCAAAATATTTTGAACAGAACTTTTTGTGCTAACAAATGATTGGAAAATTAAGTAATCAATTAAGGATTGGCTGAGCAAATGGTGGTACATGAATGTAATTCACTATTACTGTGCTGTAAGAAATGGTGAACATATATGAAAAGTATGTAAGTTAAAAAAGTATGAAAAGACATGAACTGATGAAAACTGAAGTAAGCAGAGTCAAGAAAACAGTATGTGTAAAGGCTACCTTGATGTGAATGGAAAGAACCACCACAAAACAATTAAAAAGGAACGTTGCAAACTTATAAAAAAGAAAGAAAAGCTATGAGACACCTCCCCCCACTACTCAGGCACAGGTGGTGGGGGAAGAGATACAAAGATGTGGAATACTGTAGAGAATGTGAGATTTTAAAAAATTGATTCTTCATTTTTGCAGGGATTTTTCCTTTTCTATCTTCTTTTTTAAAAAAAGTCTTTGTGGTAAGGAATGGCTCTTGGAGGCAGTAGTAGAAGAGATATAGGGAGAAATCTAAGAAATGTAAGAATGAAAGATATTAAAAGTATTTATTTAGAAAGAAATTATGCATGAAAAGAAATGCAAATGTAAAAAGATAAAGACTTTCTGATCAACTGTTTTGTTTCTCTCAACTGAAATAATCAGAAAATGTATAC
>CM053600.1:25291587-25314619 GCA_028646575.1 Pseudocheirus occidentalis
CTCAACAGGCTTTGGGCGTCCTCGGCTCCCGGCTTCCACTTTCTCTGGGAGAAACAGCTGCACAGAAAACTTAAGACACAGGGCTTGCTTCTTGCTACTTTCTCTTAGGCTTGGCGTGGCTGGAACTCCCTCTCATTCTCTAAGCTTGGTGTGGCTGGACTTTCTCTTCTTTAGAACACAACACTTGCCTCTAGCTACGTTCTCTAAACTTGGCGTGGCTGGACTCTTCTTCGGCTGGACCTCCTTCTGCCTCCGAGTAGCCTGTATTTAAGTCCTTTCTCCAGGGCCCCTTATGGCCCCTCCCCTGGCCTTGCCCTCGCCACAGCGAGCCAATCGTGCATCACCCCGAAGGCGGGAGAAATAATCCTGCTTATCACAAACAGGCGCAACCTTCGCATTCTGCCCCCAGGTGATCACGTGCCTGTTAGCTGAGGACGGTTCAATCCATTACCAACAAGAGCTCCAACACACTCAATTTTATATCACTGAGGTAAAAAGGGAGAAAGGAGGAACATATTCAAAGTTAATAGACATACTGACTTGCTGAACTTATAGTCCAATTTGCAATGATGAATGAGTGACTTCGTGAAAAGAGGGCATAGATTACCCTAACCAATGTAAGGAATGATAGATGCTAATAAGAAAAATCCAGTCCTAATAACTTTCACCCCAAAGTTGTAGACTACTTGATGAATTAATAAAATTAGAGAAGTAACATTAACATAATAAGTACAGCAGAGCACTTTTCTCACAATCACCCTGTGAGGGAGATAGTACAAGTATTATTCACCCCATTATGAGATAAGAAATAGTAAGAAAAATACCATTATGTCTTAAATTTTGAGACATTCTGCTACAATAGGCCTCCTTTTCTCAGTACTTTTGAACTCCTAAAATATTTTTTTAAAACCCTTAGTTTTATTTCATCTATTTTTTTTCTGGGACTCAAGGCATGTTTGCCAAATGGGAAGCTGGAACAGTGTTTTACAACTCCACAAAACTATGTCTATTAAAAAAAAAGGTATGCTCAGTGTTAGACATGTAAAGTCTCTTCCTAACAAGGTTTCTGAGGCTGACTACAATTTGCATCTAACACCTAATAAAGAAAGGAGTTAATGCACAGGAATATAGTGATTTTAAAGAGTAGTCAGTGCAAATGGAAATGATCTAGAAGGTATGTGATGAAAGAATAATACCAGAACTAGAAGAAGAAAAGACTAGTATCAATGCATGTTTGTTGAGTGTTGACAGAATCATGCTATACACGAGGCTTTGAAAAAAGGAAAACCTAGCAAAATTAGGTAGAGCAAATGACTTACTGATCCTCTTCAGGGATTTGGATGGATCTTCTTATGATGGAATATGGGTGGTGTTGAGTAGTTGATAAACACTTACACCCTGTGTGGTTAGCAACCTTGACTGGTACTAATTCGGGTACAGTTGTTAAAGGCACTGTTATCTCAAAAAGCTGTTGAAGAAGAAAGATAATTATAATTCATGCATAATTACATTTAAATTATTTTAGTGACTTCCCCTTGTATTCTTTCATTCTCAACAGTAGTAACTATAGGAAAATTGCCAACTGAATACAAAACTATAATTGAGGTAACGTGGGCACAAGTATAGGTTGTTGGAAAGAGCATGAAACATAGGGTTCTTTTCCCAGCTCTGTCACAGTGTCGGCTTTGTCAAATTGCTTAAATACTTAATGTCCATTTTCCCTGATAAAACTGGAATCAGGGTACCCGATGCTGCTTCACAGAGAGGGTCTTTAAATGATAAAATGAGATACTAGATATTGTGCTTTGAGTCCATTAAGGAAGAAAGTTGAAATATAATTTTATTGTCTTCTTAATGTGGTTAAGAGGGAAAGGCTCAGAATGTTGGCAAATTTGGCAAAAGTGCATCAAACAACTACTTCTAGAGCAGGTCTAAAAATGCACAGAGAAGTTTGAACTTCCCTCTTAGGTGTTTTTAGTTTCCATTTTATACATTTCTTGGGTTGGAGTGGTACTTCTGACATGATTTGCCTATTGCAAGACCCTTACCTTCAGAGAGCCTTAGTTTCCTGTTCTCTACAGTGGGGTGAATAATACTTGTAGTACCTGCTTCACAGGATAATTGTGAGAAAAGTACTCTGATTTACCCATTGCATTAATGTTACTTCTCTAATTTTATTAACTCATCAAATATTTACAACTTTGGGGTGAAAGTTGTTTAGACTGAATTAAAATGTTCAATTATGTATACTTGTAAAGCAAGTATAGGATTTTGTATAGCTGTATTACTTTTAAAAAATATTTTGGGTATGACTTTATTAAGTATCTAGCTATTTGCTAAGGAAAGGGGCAGCTAGGTGGTGCAGTGGCAAGAGTGCTGAAGTCAGGAAGACTCATCTTCATGAGTTCAAATCTGGCCACACACATTTATTAACTTGTGAACCTGGGAAAGCCATGTTTGCCTCAGTTTCCTCATCTGTAAAATATGTTTGAGAAGGAAATGGCAAACCACTACAGTATCTTTGCCAGGAAGACCTCAAATGGGGCCATGACAAGTTGTGCATGACCGAAGACAAATGGACAACAAAAACATTTACTAAGAAAACAGTCTTGGGCCAATAGTTGGGACATACTTATGATTGCTCATAAAAAGGTTTTATTTATTCCATTCTGTTTTTAATTCTAGCCTGCTTGTGTAAATTTGCGTGTATGCTACAAAAAAAACATCTATTTTAAGTCACATAAACATAAACACCTGTCATGTTATGTAAGCTTTGTTTCTAACTGACAATTGCTGCTTAGAATACTGAGGAAATTCTTCTAACTCAAACAGTAGAGGTCAGAATTTTCACAAATATCTCATAGCATACTATATCTGACTGTTCCATTGTCATTTAAGTTATAGAAATTCCCCCATTCAAACTAAAAAAAAATATATATATGAACAATTTGACCCAGTAGTATCATATAAAGCCAGAGTTCTGTTATTCCATTTTGGTACAAGTGTTCAGATGAATGTATGAATATATTCAGTTTATATAAAATGTTATCAGAATATCAGCTTTCACAGAGGGAAAAAAATTAAGAAAAATAATTATATAAGAGTATAACAACAAACACATAATTATAATAAAAGTTTCTAATTTGTTTTATAAGCCTTTCAGCATCATGTATCCTAATTAAACCACAGACTTGTTGCCATGCAACCTGCCATTTTTTTCTCACCACTTACATAAGCGATGTTGGTTCCATTGAGCAACCTTATAGGATAACCTTTGAAACAGTCTTTTTCTCTTTGGCTGATATTTATTGGCCTGACAGTGGTAGATATCATTTGTTATGAATCCTTTCACCATCACATTTTTTATTCATTAGCATCATTCTCTGATTTGGGGCATTAACACTTGCATTTCTTTATAGGGGTCATGAAAATGTGCATTACCTGTTTTGAAACATAGGATGTGCTTGTGTTTATACAAAGGAGGCTCTCTTCATTGCAGCAGCCTCCACATCGGAATACATTAACGCAGGGGGGCTTAAAGAAAGTATTAGTGCTTTTCCCCAGCTCTTTGGCCACTTCCACACATGTCTC
Organism: Pseudocheirus occidentalis; assembly: GCA_028646575.1. Taxonomy (NCBI): domain Eukaryota; kingdom Metazoa; phylum Chordata; class Mammalia; order Diprotodontia; family Pseudocheiridae; genus Pseudocheirus; species Pseudocheirus occidentalis. Next base: position 25,295,179 of record CM053600.1, read on the forward strand.
TCTTGGAGTACATTGAGTTCTCTGCCATTCTTCATCTATGACTGAAGAAAGAAAATTAATTGAAAACAGTAAATTAAGTAATATTTTTGATAATGCAATGTGTGAGCAGTAGCCATATTAATGATATAATTCTCACATTTCCAATGTTCATTTCTTTAATTTGCTGGTTATTTTAATCAGTTTATATGATCAAATACCATTTTTTAGGGGAGAGAGGGAAAACTTTTTTCCACAGCTCCATCCATGGTGGGGGAGTGGGAGTTGGTTTAAGCACTGGTAATTATTTCATTTTACTTTGGTGAGAATCATCTAATCCATTTTATCACCACATAGTATCCATCTGGAAAAGCTGATTAATGAGAAGTTGGGTTAAATGGCATTCATTAAGAACTTTCAAAGACAGTTGTTTCCATTTGAAGATAGTCATGGCACATGTTCATAGGTCTATGTAGAAATGCATTTCTAATGATAATATACCACAAAAGGATCATATTTTGGGCAATGACAATGAATGGAAAATTCAGCAGACATTTCTTCATAAATCTATGTTAGTTGCTTCATAATGAAATGTTCTAGAATCATGATTCTAAATGATGATGAAATTAAGACTTACAGACAAAACAATGCTCTAACTATGCTAACTAAAATCAAGCAGAAGGGGAAGGAGAAGAAAAAAACTGCTGGTAATAGAAAGGAAATTGCTTTCCTGTAAAATAGTAGCCACTTTTCTAGACTTTGTTAGATTTTGACACATTTATTATTATTATTATTGTTATACCATATGAAAATAATACACATACAACAAACTTTACTGACTGCTCATGTTCCGGGTGCTAAGATAAATGATCTCTTCCCTTGGGATTTTATAATCAGAGAATAATTCTAAAAACCCCAAGTGTGGGGAGCCAATTTTGGGGACCCTTGCCATCCCGCAGCAGGGCTGAGGAAGAGTGGGAGCCCTGTCATCCCCAGACAGGGCTGAGAAAGAATCACTGACCCAGAGGTACTACTGAATGCATAAAAGAGAGACGGGAACTCTCAGAGTGGTGAGAGTAGAGAGCCAACTTTATTACCCTGCATCCAGGTTCTTATAGGACACTTCTTAATTGCTTTCCCCTGTGGACAATGCGTATTTCTTTGTTCCAGGCTGTGGGCGTATTTGCCATGCATATTTCAAGGACCTAATCCTCACATCTGTATACTTGAGCATCTTCCTGGGGGATGGGGAACTGATCCAGCCCTATCAGCAGGTCAAAACACCTGAGAGGGCTTATTCAGCCATCAGGGTCCGAGTCCAATTGCCTGTGGTCCTCAACACCTAAGATTTCTGGTTAAAATATAAAGCTTTGGTAGACTTCTCTAAATTAAGACTGACACTAAAATGATTATTTCTAAATTCTCTTTTTTCAGCCTCTTTCTTTCTTTTCATTATGGCCTAATTTCTCCCATTCTGGGCTTCCATAATTCCATAAAGCTTAAACTACTAGATTATTTGGCAAACTGTTAAACATCTGATATGCTATTGAGTTTAATTTGACTTTGTTGCATTATGGTGTTTTCTGGTTATTGTGACAGGAAACTATTTACATATATAAGAATTCTACTTACTCAGTTCTTTAAAAGTATATATATATATATTACCTCAATAAAGAAATAATAAATTATTGCCTCAGTAATGAAGTAATTAATTCTACCTTATTAATCCCAAGATTTTTCATATAAAATGAATACTTAAATTGGGATAGCATTTTTGTGGAAAAAAATTACCTTAACAATAATTTTCTATTCTTTTCATATTTTATTTATTTTCTATTTTTCTATTATTTTATAGTCTTATTGGACTGTTTATGCTGATACCACTATTAATTAGATTTTAATGAAAAGCATAATTATGACAAAAATCTAATGATGAAATCTAAGGGTGAATATCTTTATGGATGGAAAAGCAAAAGTTAGGTTGCATCTAGAACAGAGTTTATCAAGCTTTTTTAATATCATGGACCCCTTTGGCAGTTTACTAAATTTAATGGACCCTTACATATCAGTGCCTATATTCATAATTGAAGGAAATTATAAATTTTAGTTAGAGATTAGTGAAACTAAAGACGTACAGTTGTCCCTTCAATATTGTGGGGGGTAGGGACACCTCATGATCTAGAAAATTTGTGTAAAAATTTTTGTACCACAGAAGTCTGAATTATTATGGCATTAAAAGACAAAATGTTGATATCATACAATATTGTACATACATATATTTTATGCATTTCTGAACTTCTAAACTTTTTCTGTGTCATCTGCTGGCCTTACATGTCATCTGTGGCTTCCACAAAACTCCCCCCAAATTCCCATTTAGTTTCTTGTGCTGATCCGTGATATATCAAAACCCACAATGGGGAAAGTCATGATATGTAAGGAATGACTATTTTCTCCATAGTCAAGTACATAAGTCCCCTGAAATCTATCCACGGACCTCTTGGAGATGTACAGACCCTAAGTTAAAGACTCCTGGTCTAGAATAACTTCTTGTAATAATTTACCTCCTGTTCTCCTATCAGGAAAAAGAAATAACCAAAGGATAATCAGTATAATAATAGTTTCGGGGCCTGACCATTAGCTTAAATCATAAGATAGTGGATATGACTGTAAGAATCAGTTATTTATATGAGAGAAACTTCTGTTTAGTACCATGTAGATATGTCTCCATAGAATGGAAAAAGTGCTTGACTAGAGCATGTAACTTTCCCTAGTAGACACTTCTGCTGTCTTGCCAGGTTACCTACAGTGGTTCTAATCCAAAAGATTCCAATCTCTTATAATAGAAACACAAAACTCTCATTTCAGTGGAGGCAGTAATATTACGAAGAGAGATTCCTCCTACTCTACCATACCCAGGAGCTTCAGGTTTCAACTCCGCCATTCACTAGTTGTGAGAGGGTAAACAACTCTCTTACCCTTTCTGAGTTAGAGTTTCAGCACGGATAGGAATAATACATTCTCCCAAACTTGAAATGATTCATTTCACATGATGTTGTCCCAAAGTCACAGGGTAGTTTTAAACTATTAATAGTGAAGACTTTCAGGACACACATTAACAAATCATTTTGCAAAATGCTATATATGGTACATATATAGCACAAAATATATATGCTACAAAATTTAGCTTGATATTATTCAAATGATCTTATTTATTAGACTGGAGTTTTTGTTCTTTGGCTGTCAAGAGTTCATTATTTGCCATAATTTATCATGAAATAGTAATATCCATTATAATGTTTCTTTCTGTATCTACTTGTTTTTTCTCAGTTGAAGTCACAGACTCTGAAGGAAAACCACAAGACTATACATCTAATTTATTAGCTCTCATATAGAAATGACACTGTAATATTCCTTGCTAATAAGCATAGGTATTTCAGTTCTACTTTTCTATCAGTTATTCTTTTTGGTTTTATGTTTCCTATATATCATAGGGTTAAGTATTTTTCTACATTTGGCCATCTTATTATTTTACTGTTGAATCATTAAAAATCACTTTTCCCATAACAGGGAATCATGATACTCAATCAAGCAAAAAACGACAAAAGACTCTTATTTTTAAAAATCATTCTTATACATGTCTGCCTGTTTTGCTCAAAAATAACGAAACAGATGGTATAGATAATCTCCTATCAGGAAAAAGAAATAACCAAAGGATAATCAAAAATATGACAACAGAGAAGCACAAGCACACATCTACCTTTAAGTGTTTCAATATCATAAAATGTTGCAGCAAATCTGGTGGAGCGATGGGATGCTGAGCGGGAATCCATGCCGGCTAAGCTTTTGAGCTTCAGTCGACATTTCCACAGTTTCCAGTCTTCAGAGTGAGTAATCCTGAGAAGTTCCTCCAAGCTAGAGGCAGCCCGGATACGCCGTTCCGAGCGCTCTAACAGCGACTGGGGTGCCTGCTATAAGAAAGTGGATCTTTAAAAAATGTTACTCAATTTTCAGTTTTCCTTGTTAACTTCAAATACACGTTATCAATTTAGAAATTTTTTTTAAAAAATCATAAGAGCATTCAAGAAAGAACAAATGAGTACCAGAAACCTGTGAAGTTTTATTTCTGGTAATTCTATTTTTAGGTATATTTGCTCACCAGTTATTAACATGATATTGTATTTTCTGAGGTACTTAAAGCATTTAGAAGTGTAATCCCTTTCTGCAGACCCCCATTGGAGTGTTTGGCTCATGCAACTTCCATTATGTCATAACTAGTCTCCTAGAAGTCTACTTTCAAACTTTTCCACAATGGAAGGGTGCATCAGCTGAGCAAGCTGATAGGATCTGCACATATGCCAGACTGACGTTGTTGTTGTTGAGTTGTTTTAGTTATGTCCGACTCTTTGTAGCCCATTTGGGGTTTTCCTGGCAAAGATACTGGAGTGGTTTGGTAATTCCTTCTCTACCTTATTTTTTTACAGATGAGAAAACTGAGGCAAACAGTTGAAGTGATTTGCCTAGGGTCATGCAGCTAATAAATACCTGAGTCCTGATTTGAACTCACAAAGATGAGTCTTCTCGTTCTAGGCCAGGCTCTCTATACTGTGCCATCTAGCTATCTCTTATTCATTCTTAGACCCTAAAATTTTCATAGAAATGATTTTCATTTTATTTTATATTGTAGTCCTGACCCATGATTTCATCTGCATGGTGAAACTCAGAGGGTGGAAACTTACTCTACTAATGCCAATTGAAAAGCCTGTTATGTCTTAGCCTGTTGTTGTTTAGTCATTTAAAAATATTTTTTTCAATTTATTTATTTATTTATTTATTTAGTTTTAGTTTTCAACATTCATTTCCACAAGATTTTGAGTTACAAATGTTTCTCCCTGTCTCTTCCCTACCTCCACCCCAAAATAGCAAGCCTACTGAATACCCTTTCCCCCAATCTGCTCTCTCTTATATCCTCTCCCATCCCCCCGCTAACTTTCTAGTAGGGCAAGATGGATTTCTGTATCCCAGTGCCTGTATATCTTATTTCCCAGTTGCATGTAACATGCACTAACATTTGTTTTTTGAAACTTTGAGTCCCAGATTCTCTCCCTTCTTCCCTTCTCATCTATCCTCACTGGGAAGATGAGCAATTCAATATAAGTTGTACATGTGTAGTTAAGCAAAACATTTCCATAGTAGTTATATTGTGAAAGACTAATTATATTTCCTTCCATCCTATCCCGCCCCCCTCTTGTTCTATTTTCTACTTTGACCCTGTCTGTTTTCAAAAGTGTTTGCTTCTAACTACCCTCTCCACCAATCTGCCCTCTCTTCTGTCACCCTTCCCCTTGTCCCCTTCCCCCCTGCTTTCCTGTAGAATAAGATACCCAATTGAATATGTATGTTATTCCCTTCTTAAGTCAAATTCAATGAGAGTAAGGTTGACCCATTCCCTTTCACCTTCCTGCTCTTCCCCTCCATTGTAACAGTGTTCTCTTGCCTCTTTTATATGAGATAATTTACCCTAATCTGTCTCTCCCCTTCTGCTTCTCCCAATATATTCCTCTCTCACATCTTAATTTTATTTTTAAGGTATCATCCCTTCATATTCAACCCATCCTGTGCCCTTTGTCTATGCATACATGTTCACACATATGCACACACTCACATATATATTTATATACACATACACCCTCCTATACATACATATACATTCCCTTTAACTACCTTCATATTGAGAAAAGTCTCATGAGTTACAATTATCATTTTTCCTTTCGGGAACGTAAATAGCTCAACTTTAATAAGTTCCTTATAATTTCTTTTTCCTGTTTACCTTCTCGTGCTTCTCTTGCTTCTTGTAATTGAAAGTCAAATTTCTGTTTAGCTCTGTTTTTTTCATCAAGAATGCCTGAAAGTCCTCTATTTAATTAAATGACCATATTTTCCCCTGAAGCATTATACTCAATTTTGCTGGGTAGGTGATTCTTGTTTTTAATCCTAGCTCCTTTGATCTCTGGAATATCATATTCCAAGTCCTTTGATCCCTTAATGCAGAAGCTGCTAGGTCTTGTGTTATCCTGGTTGTGTTTCCACCATAGTAAAATTGTTCCTTCCTTGTTGCTTGTAATATTTCCTCCTTGACCTGGGAACTCTGGAATTTGGCTATGATGTTCCTAGTTTTCTTTTTGGGATCTTTTTCAAGAGGTGATGAGTGAATTCTTTCAGTTTCTATTTTGCCCTCTGGTTCTAGTATCAGGGCAATTTTCCTTGAGAATTTCTTGAAGGATGATTTCTAGGTTCTTTTTTTGATCATGGCTTTCAGGTAGTCCAATAATTTTAAAATTATCTCTCCTGGATCTGTTTTCCAGGTCAGTGGTTTTTTCCAATGACATATTTCACATTGCCTTCTATCTTTTCATTTGTTTCAATGTGTTTTATAATATCTTGATTTCTCATAGAGTCATTAGCTTCCAATTGCTCCAATCTAATTTTGAAGGAATTATTCTCTTCGATGAGTTTTTGAACTTCCTTTTCTATCTGGCAAATTCAGCTTTTTATGACATTCTTCTCCTTTTTGGACCTCTTTTGCCATTTGAGTTAGTCTACTTTTTAAGGTGTTATTTTCTTCAGAATTTTTTTGGGTCTCCTTTAGCAGGCTGTTGACTCTCTTTTCATGATTTTCTTGTACCATTCTCATTTCTCTTCCCAGTTTTTTCTCTGCTTCCCTTATTTGATTTTCAAAATCCTTCTTGAGCTCCTCCATGGCCTTTGATCAGTTCATATTTTTCTTGGAAGCTTTTGATGCAGGAGTTCTGACTTCATTGTCCAACTCCAATTCCATTCTTTGAGCCTTTTTATCCCCCCAAAAGGATTGTATGGTCTGATTTTGTTGCCATGATAGAACTCTGCTTACAGAATGGAAAGAGCTTTGTCCCAAATTGCTGGGGTTTTCACAGCTGCCAAAGCTATGAGTCGGGTGCCCTCTCTACAGCCCTCACAAGCTCTGGCTCACTGGCCACACACCCCAGGACCACCAATCAAGACCATGATCCAGATCCAGGCATGTCAGAGCAAGAGCGATTACCCTCTGAATGGTTGTTTGGTCCCCCTGTGATCTGCAGTCCAGGAGCTCTGAAAGCAGCCAGTGGCACCACTGCACCTCCCACCACTTCTTGCCCTGGGGGCAGGGGCGAGAGCAGGCTATTCCTTTACCCTTACACCAGTGTTCTTGACTGACCTTTTATTTTCTCTTTGGCGTTTATGGGTTGAGGAATCTGGAACTGCCACAGGTCCTGGTGATTCACTCTCCTGAAGTCTGCTCTGGCCAGTCTGGGTGCTGGTTGGGGCCATCCTGGGGCCGGAACTGCCGTTCACTGGGGACTGCACTTGGCTCCCAGCAAGCCGCAACAGACCTTTCCTGTGGGCCTGCCGGGCTGCCTTCAACAGGAGCTTTGTGTCTCTCTGTCTCTTTGTGGGTTCTGTAGTTTTAAAGTTTGCTTAGAGTCATATTTTACAGGTATTGGAGACCGATAAAGCAGGAGCCCATGCCGAGTTTGAGCTTTTACTCTGCCATCTTGGCTCTGCTCGTCCGTTTAGTCATATTTTAACGTCCAGCTTTCATGACGTCATTTCAGGTTTTCTTGGTAAAGATACTGGAGTGGTTTGCCATTTCCTTTTCCAGTTCATTTCATAGAATAGGAAACTGAGACAAAGGGATAAAATGACTTGCTTACCCAGGGTCTCATGGCAAGTAAGTGTCTGAGGCCAGATTTGAATTCAGGAAAGTGGGTCTTCTTGACTCCAGGCCCAATCTTCTATCCATTGCACCTCCCAACTGCCCTTGTCCATATTTAGCTTTTTGAAAACATTATCTTGAATGGGAAGTCTTATACTATCTAAGTACTTACATGTAGAAGTCCCTGGAGATGCAAACACGAAACCCAATCCATTCTGTGCTTATTAACCTTCAGTCTAACAGAAGAACTTATGTGCAAAAATAATTATAATGCAAGTTCCAATGAAACAAGTGTGTGGAATGGAGATGGACGAGAGGTTAGAATAGAAAAGTGCCTACTTCTAGTAAGGAATTTCTGCCTCCTTTATCCACTCTCCTCAGACTCTAGTAAAGATAGCCCAAGTCTCGGACCCTGCAGATATCAACCAATGGATTAACACCTAAGGAGAGAGAAACAGCCTGCCTTCTCCACCATCAATGCCAACTATTGACTAACACCAATAAGCAGGTAAGACCAAGAACTTCCCCCCTTCCCCCAACTCCAACTCATCCTGTTTCCAGCCTTCTATGTATGGTCATAGTTCAGGCAACCCTCCAGAAGAAGCAGCTTGAAAACTGCTTCCGCTGGTACTGCAGCTCCCAAATCCTCAGCAGGCCTAGCTCCTGAGCTATGAACCAGAAAATGAAGTTTTCATTGCCAAAGCCTTTGGCATCATCAAGTACTTCACCATCAGACACTAATACAGTTATTAAGGAAAAATTTACTAAAGAGAATGAATTAATCTTCCATTACTATGGCACCTGAGAAACACTGAGCCTTGCCATTGAATTTCAGCTAAAGTCTTGTATATGTGTTGTCTCCCTCAGAATTTGAACATGTAAGAATAGGGTTTGTATTGTTTCCTGCCCAGTACTTTGTACAGTGTAATTGCTCATAATAAATATTTAATTCTTCTTCCTTCAACCCATGCATTCATTTCTGCTGGTGGATCAAGGGAAGATTCAAGGATTCTGAGCCAGAAAATTATTTTGGCAGAATGATAGTTAGGAAAGGAGAGAGATTGAAAGCATCAAGACCAACTCAGATTATTGCAATAGACTAAAAGAATTGTGATGAGGTTTCTAAATAGGCTGATAGTGGTAGTGGAAAGATGAAACTGATATGGGATAATACAGAGATAGATTCAAAAGAACTTTATAGCTAAGTAGATGTGGGATGTAGTAGTGAGAGAAATTATTATTTCCCTCTTAATTACTGAATTAGGACTGAGATTTCCCCCTTTTCTACTTCCTCATTCAGAAATCAGCCCTATAGGTTTTTCAGGCAGACTTTAAAATGCAGGACTGTTGTTGATAGGAAGAACTCAGATCCGTTCAAAAGATAAAATTAGGTGAATTGATGGATTCTGGCCCATTGTGTTTTAGTCAGACAGGTATAGGAAAATGTGGGTTCTCCCTTTTGTCTGACTGGTGATATGGATACAGATAATGAAACCTGGGTGATCCTACTCACATCCCCTGAGTCCCTCATTAGAATAAGTCCACCTCTCATTATACTATTCATTCTTCTCATTTCTTGTTAACTAATCAGAGTTGATTTCTACCCTCTGGAACACCTACTCTTCAAAGAGCATAGAAGTATTGAGGGGTTTTTTGGTCTAAGAGACATGACCAATAATAATTGGTCATCTTTTATTAATAATATGCTAGCATTATTTATGAAATAGTTAATTACCCAGAAATTATGTCTCTTGAACTTTTATATGTCACAGTAGGAAAAGGAAGCATCAAAGACAAATGTGAGGTTTTGAGCATGGGCTGCTGGGGAAAGGATTGTGCCATTATCAGAAATAAAATATTTGGAAGAAGGGGAAAGTTTTAAGTGTTATAGGATCAGAAGAGCCTAGATTGAAAGTTGAATGGGGGCAGAATCAGGTTGGGAAGGAAAAATGATAAATTTTGTTGTAGAGGATCATAGATGTATACTTGGAGGGACTCTAAAGGTCATTGAGGTCAACCCCCTCATTTTATAGATCAGTAACAAAGGCCCCAAGGTAGTCAATGAGGCCACACAGGTAATAACAGGCAAAGCCCAGATGTGAACCCAGGTTGTCTGATTCCAAATTCATCACTTTTCCTGGGGGAAAAAATGTGAGTCCAGCTTTGAATAGCTTGAGGAGTTGATAGGACATCTTGATGAAGGCATTTAATTAACAGTTTGAAATTCAGTCCTAGAATTCAGTCAAGAGGTTGGCATGAAGATAGATTTGGGATTCATTTCTGTAGTAATGATTATTAAAAGCCATAAATTTGAATGGAATTACTAGTGTAATAAAATAGGAGAATAGGGTTAAGGACAGATCCTTGAGGAATATTCATTTCTAGGGTACAGGGAAGAGGAAAAAGAACCAGAGAAGCAAAGAAAAAAGGAGGAGTACGAAAAACAAGAAGAAAATCAGGAAAGAATATTATTATGGAAACCAATGGAGTAGTCAACAGTATTTTACAATCCAAAAAGTCAAAGAGGATGAAAATTAAGAAAAAACAATTAATTTTGGCAATTAGGAAACAATTTTTAGAGACTTCTTTCAGTATAGTATTTAGATAGGAAGCCAGATTGCATTAGGTTAAAGAGAGTGTGTTGTGAAGAAGTAGGAGCCTCAGAGGCAAACAATTTTAGAAGTTTGGTCATGAAAGAGGAAGAGAGGATATAATGATAGCCTAAAGTGACAGTAGGACAAAATATTTCTCAATTCCTTCCTTCCTTCCTTCCTTCCTTCCTTCCTTCCTTCCTTCCTTCCTTCTTCCCTTCCTACCTTTCTTCCTTCTTTTTTTCCTTCTTTCCTTCCTTCCTTCTTTCTTTCCTTTCTTCTTTCCTTTTTTCCATCTTTCTTTAGATAACAAAAGACTGACCCTGCCCAGGATCTAAAGCATGAGTTGACCAAGAGTCTTGTATGTCACCTTTATGATTCTTAGGTCTCCCAGAACTAGATATCAGCTAGATGGCATACAGGATAGACTTCTGAACTTGTAGTGAGGAAGGCTTGAGTTCAAATTCTTAGTACTCATTTAGCTATTGTGACCTTAGGCAAATCATCTAACCTCTCTCATTATCAGGTTTCCCATCTGTAAAATGAACAGATTGGTCTTGATGAACTCTAAAGTTCTTTCCAGCTCTAAATCTATGATCCTATGATGTCAGGTCCTATGGGTCCAGAATTTGGACTTTTTAATTACTGAAAAGATAAAAGAAAATAAAAAGTGTCTATAAAGAATTCTCTGCAAATGGCTGCATTCAGGAAAGAAAATCAATACCAAGTTTTCAAAGCAGAGTTTTAGAAGGGCCAGAGGCAAATGAGCATGTTCATGTAAATAGAGGGAGATTGATACTGAGTGGAGACAGAAGAGTCTTGGACTAATTTTTCATTCATAGCTAGCTGAAAGCCCTTGTGGGCTTCTAAACCACCATGGGAAGAACTAATCCTTGCCAACTAATGTCTCTTATAGACATGGAGAGTGCTTCAATCCCTTCCCTGAACAGGAGGAAGCAGTATCTGTGACATTGGCAGACAGTAACCAATAGAAAGGCAGAGATTGCTAATGAAAGAGAAAAAAGGAGATGACTGCTAGAGGAAAGGTCCTATTGATGTGAGATGGGAAGAGTTTGTAGGGATCTCTGTTGCTGATTCATCTTTCTTATCCCCTACCCTAAGTCTGGTTTCCCCATCCCCAGGAAATCTCTATCTGCAATGTGCTTGATGTCATCTTTGTAGTAAGTACTTAAATAATTCTATCAATTTCCTTGGCTTCAATTATTACCTCTATTCAGGTTACTTCCAAATCTATATGTTTTACCACAATCTCTTCCTTGAGCTTCAATCTAAAAGTACCAGTTGCCTGCTGAACATCTCTGGGGATTCCTCAGGCACAGCAGACTCAACTCATCCAGCATGAAATAAGTGTAGGGAGCACTGGACTTGGAGTCAGGAAAACCTTGATTCATATCTGTCTGGGCATAGCATGTAATATTTCTGAGCCTCAGTTTCCTTACCTAAAGAGGTTGGATTTCCTGGTCCCTTCCAGCAATCCATGATCCTCTAAAATAAAATTTATCATCTTTCCCCCAAAACTTTCCTTTTCTACCAATGTCTGTGTTTTTGTTGATGGCACCAATGTCTTCATAGACACTCAGATTAGTCAGTCAAGAAGCATTTATTAAGCACTTGCTAGAACATGCCAGAAGTTATCTTTAACTTCTTCCATTTCCCCCACCCCTTGCCACACATCTGATGAGTTGTGTCAAATCCTCTTGAATCTGTCTCTTTCTCTCCATTTGTACTGTTACCACCCTACTCCAAATTCCTCATTACCTCTGATATACTGTTATATACCTCTGATATAGTATACAATTTTATATACCTCTGATATACTCTGATATAATTGTCAAGTCTGTCCCTGGTAGCCTTCCTCTGGTAAGGGTAAGCCCACTTGCTGTACTGACTTTTGAGTTAAAAAATGAACTAGAAACTAAGTTACTCATCTTTGTCACCTCCAGAAGCATTTATTTATTTATTTATTTGTCTATCTATTTATTTATATATCTCAGAAAGTCCAAGTCATGAGTCAATTTTCCATGTAAAATATTGACTTTATGAATATTGACCAGTTAAGTAGAGCAGATAAAGTTGGTAGAGTTTAGTCTAGAGTCAGAAAGACCTGAGTTCAAATTGAGCCTTCAACACTTACTGGCTGCGTGAACGTGGTCAAGTCACTTAACCTCTGTCTGTCTCAGTTTTCCCAAGTGTAAAAAGGGGGTCATAATAATACTAACTTTCAGAGTTATTGGGAGAATCAAATGAGACTAATTTTAAAGTACTTAGCACAGTGTCTAGTACATGATTAGACTTTTAATAAATGCTTGTTCAACAAAAACTTCTTGGAGCCAATATGGCAGAATAAGCAGTAAATTGCCACAAGTCTCCCATATTCACCTCCAAACAGCAATAAAATAGCACCCCCAAAACAAATCCTGAAATAGCAGAACCAGAAAAAAGATGGGGTAAAACAGTCTTTTAGCCTAAAAAATGTGGAATGTCAACAGGAAAGGTCTGTCTCACTTGAGTAAAAGGGGAGCACATTCCAGGACTGGAGCAAGGCCCACTTCAGGAAACAGTGGGAGATTCTGAGCTCCAGTGTGGTGGAGCAGGCAAACACCAATATCAGGACCCTCACCTGCCTCAGCCTAGCCAGGGAAACAGTCAACCTCCAGTTTGGAGAACTTCCTCATGCTTCAGCATAGCCCTGGGCAAATAGACAGTTAGTTGCCAGACATCCAAGAGCTTTAGTGTAGCCCCAGGGAAATGCAGAAACAACCCACCACCTTCAACACATAGAACACACTATCACTAGGACCCTAGTTCAGCATCAGGTTAGCTGCCAGACCCCTGACGCCTCCAGCAGCACCAGCCACCACCTCCCACCACACCCCCTAAGCACAGCACCAAACACAACGGTTCCCTCATAGGTTTCACGGCAACATCAGTGCAGCACCAGGTAAACACTGAAGGCCTGTGGCCCTTGGCCCAAGAAGCCTGAGACAGTGTTCCAACCTGGGAGCAGAGCTCAAATTTAAAAGAAAGGAAAAAGGTAAAAAAATTAGCAAAACACAACAACAAAAAAAGAATCTCACCATAGAGATTCATTATGGTGACTGGGAAGATCAAGACACAAACTTAGAAGAGGACAATAATGTCAAAACACCTATGGGCAAAGCCCCAGAAGAAAATAGGAAGTGGTCTCAAGGTCAAAAAGAACTCGTGGAAGAGTTCAAAAAGGACCTTAAAAATCATATAAAAGAGGTAGAAGAAAAAATGTGAAAAGAAATGAGAGTGATGCAAGAGAATTATGGAAAAAGAATGAAAATCTTGGAAAAGGGAAACAACTACTTAAAAAGTACAGTTGGCCAAATGAAAATGAAAGTATGAAAGCTGAGGAAAACAACTCCTTTAAAGTTAGAATTGGACAAATGGAAGCTAATGACTCTATGAGAGGTCAAGAATCTATCATTAAAAAGAATGAAAAAGTAGAAGAAAATACAAAATACTAATGGGAAAAACAACTAATCTGGAAAATAGATCCAGGAGAGACAATGTCACACTCATTGGACTACTTGAAAGCCATAATCAAAAAGAGGATCTAGACAGCATCTTTCAAAATATTATCAAGGGAAACTGCCCTAATGTCCTGGAACCAAAGGGCAAAATAGGCATTGAAAGAATCCACTAGTCACCTCAGGAAAGAGATACCAAAATGAAGACTCCAAAGAACATTAGAGCCAAATTTCAGAACTATCAGGTCAAGGAAGACAACACTGAAAGTCGCCAGAAAGAAACAATTCAAATATTGGGGAGTCACAAGCAGGATCACACAGGACTTAGCAGCTGCAACATTAAAGGATCAGAGGTCATGGAACATGATTTTCTGAAAATCAAAGGAGCTAGGACTACAATCAAGAATCACCTACCTGGAAAAATTAAGCACAATACTTCAAGGGGGAAAATGACCGTTCAATGAAACAAAAGGATATCAAACATTCATAAGGGGAAGACCAGAACTGAACAAAAAATTTCATGTCTAATATCAAGACCCAAGAGAAGCCTAAAAAGGTAAAAAGGGAAAAGGAAACATAAGGGATTCAATGGAGCTGAACTGGTTACATCCCTACATAGAAAAATGATACTTGTAATTTTTAAAAATTGGACTGTTAATAGTACAGCTAGAAGGAATACAAATATACATACATTTTATGTATATATGTATATATAATACATATATTTGGATATATGTGTGTGTGTGTATACACACACATACATATATACATACATATACACACAGAGGGTACAGGTATAAGGCAATTTGGAGAGACTGACATAAAAAATTAAGGGATGAGAAAGAAGAGTACACTGAGTGAAGAAGGAAAGGAGAGTTAGAATAGGGTAAATTATTTCTCATGAAAAGGCAAAGGGGAAGAGAGGGTACTGACAAAAGAGAGGACAGACTGGGGGAAGTGGTAAACAGAAAAAAAACACTGTTGAGGAGGGAAAGGGTGAAAGGATAGAGAAGACAAACTGGAGGAAAAATAGGGTGGAGGGAAATACACATAGCCATGAATGTGAATGGGATGAACTTTCCCATAAAATGGAAGTGAATAGCAGAATGGATCAAAAACTGAACTCCTACAATATATTGTTTACAAGAAACACACTTGAAGTAGAGAGACACACACAGAGTAAAGGTAAGGGGCTGGAGCAGAATCTATTATGCTTCAACTAAAGTAAAATAAAACAGCGGTAAGAATTCTGATCTCAGAAAAAGCAAAAGCAAAAATAGACTTCATTAAAAGAAGTAAGGAAGGAAACTGCATTTGCTAAAAAGATACCATAGACAATTAAACATATATGCTCCAAGTGGTATAGCATCTAGATTCTTAAAGGAGAAATTAAGTGAATTACAGGAAGAAATAGATAGCTAAACCCTATTAGTGGGGAACCCCAACTGCCCCCTCTCAGAACTTGATAAATCTAAGCAAAAAATATACAAGAAAGACATTAAGGATGTGAACAGAATATCAGAAAAATCATATATGACAGAGTTCTGTTGAAAACTGAATGGGAACAAAAAGGAAATGGCTTTTTCTCAGCAGCAGATGGCAATAAGACAAAACCTGACCATGTATTAGGGCATAAAAATATCAAACTCAAATGTAGAAAGGCAGGAATATTAAATGTATTCTTTTGGATCATAATGCAATAAAAATTACTTTCAACAAATGGAAATGGAAGGATAGGGCAATGGGAAGATAAATTAAAAATTAGTTGGAAACTAAATAATCTAATCCTAAAGAGTAAGTGGATCAAAGAAGATGTCATAGACACAATCAATAATTTCATTAAGGATAATGACAACAATGAGACAACATCCCAAAATTTATGGGATGCAGTCAAAGCAGTACTTGGGGAGAAATTAATTTCTCTAAATTCTTATATCAACAAAATAGAGAAAGAACAGATAAATGAATTGGGCATGCAAATTTAAAAAAAACCTAGAAAAAGAACAAAGTAAAAATCCCTAATTGAGCATCAAGTTGGAAATTTTGAAAATCAAAGGTGAGATTAATAAAATTGAAAGTAAAAAAAAATTGAGATAATAAATAAACCTAGGAGATGGTTTTATGAAAAAAATAGTAAGATGGATGAGCCATTGGATAATTTGATTTTTAATAAAGGAAGAAGAAAATGAAATATCCAAGATTAAAAGTAAAAAGGGTGAAATTACCAACAATGAAGAAAAAATTAAAGCAATCATTGGGAATTAAAATTAAATAAATAGATAAAAATTTTATATCTACTTAAAAATTTTTAATATCTATTTAAAAAAAAGATAAAATTAAAGCAATCATGGGTTTACAAGTGAATTCTACCAAACATTTAAGGAACAATTATTCCAATGCTATATAAACTTTTTGGAAAAGTAAGTGAAAAAGGAGTCCTGTTGAACTTCTTTTATGACACAAATATGGTTCTGGTACCTAAACCAGGGAGAACTAAAACAGAGAAAGAAAGTTATAAACCAATTTTTCTAATGTGTATTGATGCAAAAATTTTGAACAAAATACTAGCAAGACAACTACAGCAATATATCACAAGGATTATACACTATAATCTGTAAAATTTATACCAGGAATGCAGGCTTGGTTCAATATTAGGAAAACTAACAGCCAAATTGACCATATCAATAACAAAACCAACAGAAATCATATCTTAATAGAAGCTGAAAAGGCTTTTCACAAAATACATCACCCATTCCTATTTAAAACACTAGAGAGCATGGGAATAAATGGAGCATTCCTTAAAATGATAGTCAGTATCTATCTAAAACCATCAGTAAGCATTACCTGTAATGGGGATAAGGTAGAAGCCTTCCCAATAAGATCATCAAGGATGCTCATTATTACCACTATTATTTGATATAATACTAGAAATGTCAGCTATAGCAATAGGAAAAGAAAAAGAAATCAAAGGAATTAGAATAGGCAATCAGAAAACAAAACTATCACTCATTACAGATATACAGATGGTATAACTAGAGAACACTAGAGAATCAAGTAAAAAACTACTTGAAATAATTAACAACTTTAGCAAAGTTGCAGGATATAAAATAAATCCACATAAATCATCAGCATTTCTATATATTACTAACAAAAAATCAGCAAGAGACAAAAAGAGAAATTCCCATTTAAAATGGAATCATTGTATACTACATAAATGGAATAATTGTAAACAATATAAAATTCTTGGCAGTGTACCTGCTATGACAAACCCAGGACCTATATGAACACAATTACAAAATGCTTTTCACACAAAGACAGAAAAAAAATCAATTGCTCATGGGTAGGCCAAGTCAATATAAGAAAAAGGACAACTCCACCTAAGTTAATTAATTTATTCAATGCTATATCAATCAAACTACCAAAAGAGTATTTCATAGAGCTAGAAAAAAATAGCAAAAAAATTCATTTGAAAAACAAAAGGTCCAGAATATCAAGGAAATTAATGAAAAGAAATGCAAGGGAAGGTGGCCTAGCCATACCAGATCTTAAGCTATATGGTAAAGCAGTAATCATCAAAGCTATCTGGTACTGATTATGAAATAGAGAGGTGAATCAGTGGGATAGATTAAGTACATAAGATGCAGTAGTCAATGACCATAGTAACCTAGTGTATGATAAAATCAAAGACCCCTGCCTTTGAGATAAGAACTCACTATTTGACAAAAACTGCTGGGAAAACTGGAAAACAATAGGGTGCAAACTAGCATCTCACACCATATGCCAAGATAAGACTGAAATGAGTACACAATTTAAACATAATGGAGGACACCATAATCAAAAGAACAGCAAAGAATAGTCTACCTTTTAAATCTATGGAGAAGGGAAGAATTCGTGATCAAACAAGAGAAAGAGAGCATTATGAAATGTAAAATAGATAATTTTGATTATATTAAATTTCAAAAAATTTTGGACAAACAAAACCAATATAAACAAGACCAGAAAAAAGCAAAAATCTGAGAAGCAATCTTTATAGCAAGTATTTCTGATAAAGGTCTCATTTCTCAAATATATAGAGAACAGAGTTAAATTTATAAGAATACAAGTCATTCCACAATTGATAAAAAGTATAAGGCAGTTTTCAGATAAAGTAATCAAAACTATCTATAGGTATATGAAGAACTGCTCCAAATCACTTTCAATAAAAGAAATACAAAATAAAACAATAAAACAAAAAAGGAAAATGATAAATGTTGGTGAGGATGTGGGAAAATTGGGACACTAATGCAGTGAGAGTTTTGACCTGATGCAACCGTTCTGGAGAACAATGTGGAACAATACCCAAAGGGCAGTCCTTTGATCCAGCAATATCACTACTAGGTCTGTATTCCAAAGAAATCATAAAAGGGAAAGGGACCTATATGGGCAAAAATATTTATAGCAGCCCTTTTCATGGTGGCAAAATAGTGGAAACTGAAGGGATGCCTATCAGTTGGGAATGGCTGAACAATCTGTGGTACATGAATATAATGGCATGCTATTGTGCAATAAGAAATGGTGAACAGGGAGATTTCAGAAAAACCTGTAGTCGTACAAACTAAAGATGGTGGAGTAAAAGCAGGGACTTGCTTGAGCTCTCCTCCAAATCCCTCCAAATATTTGTAAAAAAAAAAAAAGGATTCTAAACAAATTCTAGTGTAGTAGAATCCACAAAATGACAAAGTGAAAAAAATTTCCAGCCCAAGACTGGGAGGTCAACTGGAAGGATCTATTGCACCAGTCAGAGAGGAGTACAGTCCAGCACAAAATATGCCAGCCCAGTCAGGCTCCCCCAGTAAACCTGAAACAGGTCTCAGGACATTGAATCATTGGCATCTGTGGTGATTTCCAGACTTCTCAACTCACAAACACCAAAGACAATTTAGAAGGTCAGTAGGAAAGGGCTATTGGACCTGGATGAAACAGGAGCAATGGTTCAGCCCCAGCCCTGGGATGGTGGTAGTGGCAGCAGCAACAACTGCTTCTGGAGCTCTCAGCCCACAGATGATGGGGGAATTGAGCAATGAGACTGCAGGCACATCTTTTCTGGCCCTGAGGTATGATTCTCCTGTATTTGGATCTGGGTCATAGTCAAGGGTAGCCGTCTGTAATGGAAATAGAATTTGTAGATGCCCCTGAATTGAATAGGCTTTTGGGTTGAGTGTTAAGGCCCAGAGCTTGTGAATCCCACTTGTGGGATGGACTTGTTGACGTGAAGAGAGGGGGCTGACCTTGGAGGAGCCATGAATAGAAAGGAAGGCTCAAGCCCAGAGAAGGCCAGAAGAAGGACTTTTGGGAGAGCAGTATCCAGTGTCGTTGAGCCTGAGTTGCTGAGAGAGACTGCAAAGAGCCCATTGGAGCTGCCCAGTTCTTTTGAGGACTGCCACCTGGAGCTGTTGAGAACTGAGGAGGCATGGCTGTGATGCTGGTATTTTGTCTGTCTGCTTTGATGTTGTTTTTCCAGATTCACCTGATGGTGGACAGTGCTGCTGTTGTAGAGGTCTTGGAACCTGGCGTTGGTGCAGAAGCCCTGAAGAAGGACTTTCTTGTTGTATGTTCACAGAAATCCTGGAAGGGGGCCTTGCTAATAC
>CM053600.1:25315119-25337701 GCA_028646575.1 Pseudocheirus occidentalis
TGTTCTACAGGCAGAGTGTGACTTGATGAGGACATTGGCTTTTTTGAGCTTTGTCTCCCCAGGAACTGAGATTGCTGAGGGCTTGCCTCAAGTGAAGATGAAAGAAGAGCCCTTCCTTGGCCTTTCCATGCTGAGATGTTATCTTGACCTTGTTATGGTTTAAGGGTGGATGGCCTTTTATGCTCTCCTGCTCCCTTTTGAGAAAGTGCTTGTTGTTAATGGATGGTATTGTAATTACTTTGAGTCCAGGGGTGGGAAACCTTTGGCCTTTTTGTGAGTGTACTTTGTTTATGACTGGAAACTGATCTCCATTTGTGAAGAATTTTCTCTCCTTTTGAGAAGAGACTTTGACTGACTAAAAGAATGTGCTGCCTAGGGGTGGAGTAATCTGATCTCCATTTGAGAAGAGACTTTGACTAAAAGCATGTATCATCTAGGGATGGAGTAGTACCTGGACTGAATTAAGAACTTACTTGTGAAATGAATGAGTTATACTCTATTTTGATTTTCCCTGTTCTGTGAATGTTGGCTGAATAAATGGGGTTTGCTATGCTGGTAATCTGAACCTTGGAAGTTGCCATTGCTTGGCGTTACACCGTCCTGGGGCCAGGAGGAGCACTGGCATGGCAGAGCTTGTGGTGATTGTGGAAAGGGAATGCTCCTCACAGTTCCAAGGCAGAAAAGAGTGCTTGTGGTCCCTCACAGACAAGAGCACAGATCAGGAGAGGAGTAAACACTTCTCTTTTGATCATACTACTTTTTTTTTACTTGTTTATTTACTTTTAGTTTACAAGATTCAGTTCCACAATCCCTTGAGTTTAAATTTTCTCCCTGCCCTTCTACCCCACCCCCCACATGGTGGAATGCAATCAGGTATAGGATCTGTGAATACTTTCACAATGTACAATAGTCTGGTTGTATAGAAGAGTTGTACCCAATGGAGTGAACAATGAGAAAAGAGAAAGAAAACCAGTCATGAAAAAGAACAATAGCATGTAGATTGCTTCAGTCTCCATTTAAACTCTGGACTGTCTAGATCTTTTTCTGAATGTAGATATCTTCTTCCATCCTGAGGCTTGTAGAATTCTCTTATAGCTGTGTGTTGCTGAGAAGAGTCCAGTTTATCAAGGTTGGTCGTCACACATACAATGTGTCTGTGATTATGTACAATTTTTTCCTGGTTCTTCTCTTCTCACTTAACAGATCATACTACTTTGAAAGAACTGAAAATTTCCAGGTCCCTAGAAGTATGTCTGAAAACAGCTGCACAAAACCCCTGAATCTTAAAGGACAGCACAACCCCTACACTAGAAGTAGAATCTTACTTTAATAAAGAGTTTAAAAGTCAAGACTGGTAAAATGAGCAAACGGGAAAAATAAGACTTTAGAATCTTACTTTAGTGACAAGGAAGACCAAATCATACAACCAGAAGACAACAAAGTCAAAGTTCCTACATTCAAAGCCTCCAAGAAAAATATGAATTGGTCTCAGGTCATGGACGAGCTCAAAAAGAGTTTTGAAAATCAAGAGAAGTAGAAGGAAAAATTGGGAAGAGAAATGAGAGTGATGCAAGAAAATAATGAAACATTAATCAATAGCTTGCTAAAGGAGACCTCCCCAAAATGCTGAAAAAAATAACACCTTTAGACTAATAGACAAAAGGCAAAAGAGGAACAAAAAGCCAATGAGGAGAAGAATGCCTTTAAAAGCAGAATTGGCCAAATGGAAAAGAAAATTCAAAAGCTCACTGAGGAAAATAATTCCTTAAAAATTAGAATGGAGCAAATGGAAGCTAATGACTTGATAAGAAATCAAGAAATTATAAAACAAAAACAAAAGAATGAAAAAATAGAAGACAACGTGAAGTATCTCACTGGAAAAAACAACTGACCTGGAAAATATCTCCAGGAGAGATCATTTAAAAATTATTGGACTACTTGAAAGTGATGAAAAAAGAGCCTAGATATCATCTTTCAAGAAATTATCAAGGAAAACTACCCTGATATTCTAGAACCAAAGGGTAAAATAAAAACGGAAAGAATCCAATAATCACCTCCTGAAAGAGATCCCAAAAGGAAAACTCCTAGGAATGTTGTGCCCAAATTCCAGTTCCAAGGTCAAGGAGAAAATATTGCAAGCAATCAGAAATAATTTAAGTATTGTGGAAACGCAATCGGGATAATACAATATTTAGCAGCTTCTACATTAAGGGATCAGAGGACTTGGTATATAATATTCTAGAGGTCAAAGGAGCTAGGATTACCTACTATTACTACAAGAATCACCTACCCAGCAAAACTGAGCAAAATCCTTCAGGGGAAAAAGTAAACAATCAATGAAATAGAGGACTTTCAAGCATCCTTGATAAAAAAAAAGAGCTGAATAGAAAATTTGACTTTCAAATACAATACTTAAGAGTACCATGAAAAGGTAAAAAAGAAAGAGAAATTATAAGGAACTTGTTAAAGTTGAACTGTTTACATTCCTACATGGAAAGATGATATTTGTAACTCATGAAACCTTTCTCAGTTTTAGGGTAGTTGGAGGGAATAGATGGGTAAATGTGTATGTGTATAGATACACACACACACACATATACATATATACACCTACACACATATATAGACAGAGGGCACAAGGTGTGTTGAATATGAAGGGATGATATCTAAACAGTAAAATTAAGCAGTGAGAGAGGGAAAAGAAGAAAGGAAGAGGTAGAATGGGGTAAATTATTTTACATAAAAGAGGCAAGAAAAACTTTTACAATGGAGAGAAGAGCAGGGAAGTGAGAGGGAATGAGCGAACCTTACTTTCATAGGATATGGCTCAAGGAGGGAACAACATAGACACTCATTTGCATATGAAAATCTATCTTACTCTACAGGAAAGTAGGGGAGAAGAGGATAAGAGAGAGGGAGATGAGAGAAAGGAGGGAAATGGGAGGAGAGGATAATCAGAAGAAAACACTTTTGAGGAGGGACAAAGTCAAAAGAGAAAATAGAATAAGATAGAGGAAAATACAGTTAGTCTTTCACAACATGACTATTATGGAAGTGTTTTGCATAACTACACATGTATGACCTATATTGAATTGCTTGCCTTCTCAATGAGGGTGAATGGGGAGAGAGAAAGTAGAACTCAAAGTTTTAAATACAAATGCTAAAAATTAATTTTACATGCAGCTGGGAAATAAGATATGCAGTCAATAGGGTATAGAAATCTATCTTGCTCTATAGGAAAATAGAAGATAAGAGCAGAGGGTGGCTGTGGTTATAGAAGAGAGGGTGGATTGGAAGAAGGGGTAATCAGAATGTACACCATCTTGGGGTAGGTGCAGGGTAGAGATGAAAGAAAATGTAGAACTCAAAATCTTGTGGAAGTGAGTGTTGAAAACTAAAAATAAATGAATTAATAAAAAGAAAAAGCAAAAAGACTTGCAGGAACTGGTGCAAAGTGAAATGAGCAGAGCCATGAAAATATTGTACACAATATCAACAACATTGTGTGATGATCAGTTATGAGTGACTCAGCTTTTCTCAGCAACACAATGATCCAAGACAAGTACAAGGACTAATGAAGGAAAATGTTATCCACATCTGGATAAAGAACTGATGGACTCTGAACACAGACTGAGGCATGCTTTTATCATTTACTTTATTCATTCTTGTGGTTTTTTCTTTTTGATCTGTTTCTACTTTCACAACTACAACTAATGTGGAAATATGTTTTACATGATAGCACTTCCATAGCCTACATCAAATCATCTACCATTTTTAGGAAGAGGGGAGGAGAAGGAAGGACAGAGGGAGAAAAATTTGGAACTCAAAATCTTCTAAAAATGAATGCTAAAAATTGTCTTGACAGGTTATAGGGGAAAAATAAAATACTATTGAAAAAATAAATGCTTGTTTTCCTGTAGCAAAAGGGATTCAAGTTAGACTAGTTAAGAAAATAAACATTTCAGTTTTGCTTTTATAATTACCAGACCAGAACAATTTTTACCTCTCCAAAGGCCTCCATTCCCCACTGGTTGGTTACCTCTAGACAAAGGTGTAAAGTATATAGTCTTGTTTTTGATGCCCTCTCATTTTCCCTTCTGGTACACTTTCATCCTTTCTTGGGCTACCCTATTTCTATTACTACCCACCCCACACTTGTCAGCTCCACACTTGCTGTAAAGGGTACCATTGTCCAGAGTACCATTTGCTTGGGGTCTCTATTCTTGTTAGGCAAATCCAATATATAAGTTTGACCCAAATTGTTTTGGCTGGTAACAGACTACTCCTCTCAGAGAATAGTTGCTTTCAATGCCTTCATCCAAAGAATGTCCTGTAGGAATTTTATAAACCATGACAGAGTCAGTAGTATTGAGTTTTTTGGATGGGGGATGTTTCAGTACTTTTCAAATCACACTAGTTGGCTGACCATTTTCCTATGAGAAGAACTAAGAATTGGTTTTAATGATGTGTAGATCTACTCATCTTGGATGTTTATTTGATTGCAGCTTTTGCAAACCTCTTTTGGGGTGCCAGTGATCCAATAATTTTAGGAATTAGACTCAGAGATGATTTCACAACTCCCCTTTTATAAGATATCTTTGGGCCTCACTGTATGAAAAAGAAAGTATCTCTTAATGTCCAATCTAAAACCTCCCAATGGCCAATTTCAAAATCTTTTGCCTTGCATGGAAATAACTGCTTACTATGCACTAATTCCTGAATTTGTAACTGCAGTCCCATAGATATCAGAAGAAAATGCCACAAAGAAAACAAACAGTCAGGAGGTCAGACCAATTTAGGGGACTAGAAAGTTGGCTCTCTCTTCAAGTCTTGGCAAATCACTAAGAAAACAAGTGACTTAGTGAATGAGTATTAAAATCAAGGTTATGTAGTGCTATTAAACTATACTTAAATGAAAGAAACAATAAAAAGAAAACAAGCCACTATGGGAAAAGGTATCACTAAAAGAAGTATGCTTGCTTAAATTCACCTTAGTGATGACTTGACTTCACCTGAATTACCTAGAGTGTTCTATGGACTTCTCAGCTTTCATTCCTTACAGATTAAAAAGCACAGGGTAAGACTTTTTAGTGCTCTCAAATGGAGGAAAAAAATGTAGCACAGAATCAGTTAGAGTGCTGTGACATTCTAATCAGGTTTCATTCACTCAGTAAAAAAAATCTGATGTATTACTTACAAAGGGGACAGTGATGCTTTTCATGGTTCCTACTTATTGCAGATTTTTAGGAAGACAGAGCTATTTTGTCCCTAGTAATCCTGTCTATTTTCAAAGCTTTCTGGACACCTCCTTGAAAAAGCTAAGCAGAGATCCTGGAATAAATCTTCCTTCAGTGATTAGTGCCTTCTGGATCATTGCTTCCCACTGTGGTTACCAGAAGACAATCACCAGTGGTGTAATGCTGGGCAATTTACTTACTTCTCAGCCTCCTTTTCCTCAGCAATAAAATGAAGATAACAATGGCATCTACCACACACCTACCCAGCAAAATTGAGTATAATGTTCCAGGGGGAAATATGGTCATTCAATGAAACAGAGGACTTTCAAACGTTCTTGATGAAAAAACCAGAGTTGAATAAAAAATTTGATGTTCAAATATGAGAAGCAAGAGAAGCATGAGAAGGAAAACAGGGAAAAGAAATCATAAGGAACTTATTAAAGTTGAACTATTTACATTCCTACATGGAAAATGATAATTATAACTCATGAGACTTTTCTCAATATGAGGATAGTTGAAGGGAACATATGTATGTGTGTGTATATACATATATATATATGTATACACCCATATATGTTTATATAAGAGAGTATATGTGTATATAAATACATATGTGAGTGTGTGTATATATGTGCATATATACACATAGACAGAGGGCACAGGATCAGTTGAATAGGAAGGGATGATATCTAAAAAATAAAATTAAGAGGCAAGAGACGAATATAATAATCAGAGGAGATACGGAGAGACAGAATAGGGTAAATTATCTCATAAAAGAGGCGAGAGAAAAGAGGCCACTGGAAATATGTGTTTTCCGATGGTCTTAGGCGACCCCTGTGAAAGGGTCATTCCACCCCCAAAGGGGTTGTGACCACAGGTTGAGAACCACTGCCTTACTGTGAGATGCCCTCCCAGTGTTAATGAAATAGTGCATAATTTCTTTTTATTGAATGGAGTGGATCTCTATCTGCCCTTCCCCAACCTTTCTAGTCATCTTACACTTAGTTCCTCTGCCCCCCACATATATTCTTTCTTATCTGGTGACACTGGCCTCCTGGCTATCCATGAACAAGATACTCCATGTCTCAGCTCCAGGAATTTTCTCCTGTCTTTTTGCCCGTTCCTGGATCATTCTCCTTCCTCATCCCTGTCTCTTGGCTTCCTTGACATCTCAGCTAAAGTCTAATCTTCTACAAGAAGCCTTTTCCAATCCCTCTTAATTCTGCTGCCTTACCTCTGTTAATTATTTCCTATTTATCCTGAATATAATTTTATTATTCATATTTATTTGCTTGTTGTCTTCTCCATTAGACTGAGGACTCCTTGACAACAAAAGTAGTCTTTTGCCTCTTTTTGTATTCCCGTTGTTTATCATACAATGCCTGTCATATAGTAGTTACCAAATAAATGCTTACTGAGAGAATTCTAAAAGACTCATGATGGAAAATGCCATACACATCCAAAGAAAGAACTATGAAGTTTGAATGCAGATGAAAACATATTATTTTCTTTTGTTTGTTACTTTTTTTTGCTTTTTCTTTATCATGGTTTTCCCCTATTGTTCTGATTCTTCTTTCACAGCATGACTAATGTGAAAATGTGTTTGATATGATCACACATGTGTAGCCTGTATCAGATTGCATGGCAACTTAAGAAGGAGGAAGTGGAGGGAGGTTTGAAAATTTAGAATTCAAAATCTTATAAAAGTGAATGCTGAAAATTAAAAATAAATATTTTTTTTAAAGAAAGAATTACTAAAGTATGGAAAAAATTTAAAAGTACAGAATGTATTTAAAAGCATTGTAAAAGTATTCAAGAAACACAAAATGTGGGGCAGCTAGGTGGTGTGGTGAACAGAGCACTGGCCCTGGAGTCAGGAGGACCTGAGTTCAAATCCGGCCTCAGACACTTAACACTTACTAGCTGTGTGACCTTGCTCAATTCACTTAACCCCAATTGCCCTGCCTTCCTCCCTCCAAAAAGCAAAAAGAAAAAAAAAAGCTAATTGATTGACTGGAATTTTAGGCATCATTGATAGGAAGAAGCGATTGTTAAACAGGAACTTTTTTATCTGATCTCAAAAATAGTTGCTCTGTTTGTCTGAAAAAAAAACAACACAGGCTCTGAGTCTCTATGTGATCCTGTACTAGTCATTTAATTTCTCTTTCCGTCAGCAATTTGTTCCATGAAGTACCTTTCCACATTTAAAAGCTTACTATAAAGATCAATGACTCGTGACCCGTGAAGCATTTTATGTTCCTTAGAAGGAAAGTAGAATGTAAAATCAGGATAATCGTGTTACTTTGTGATATTTTAAGATTTCTTCCTGAGACTTTGGTCAGTGTGCAAATGAGAATGAGGTGTAGCTCACAAGTTCAAAGGTCTAATTAATTTGTTTTGGTGAATTGCAATCATTTTGTGTGATGAAAAGGTAAACACCAAAACAGAGGCGTTATTCAAATCATCTTTGAAAATACTCACAAGAAGTGAGGGGGAAAAGTGAGGATAAAGAAATGTCGTTCTTCGATTTAATCTACCCCCTCCCCAAATGTTCTTCTGAGATCCCTGTAGCATCTAGGGAGACCATGAGATACAGAGCTCACTGTACAGAAATGCAGGGAGATGACCAACAGCACAAAGAAGACTTTATCTTATTCTGAGACTTGGTGTGAGACAGTCATTTCTGGAAGCCTTTTTGTTTGTTTGTTTGCTGTTTCTACCAGGGTGATACTCAACCTCTTCCGTGCTGACTCTTCCCCTGCCCTCCCCGACACAGCTTAGGGCCATTATGCCAACCTTCATTTCATACTCCAGACCTAGCCCTCCAGATATTTTTGCACTGGTAACTTCTGTAAGGGATAATTTGCAGTGAAGTTTCCCTATTGTGAAAAATCAGATCTAGAGAGGCTTCAGCATCCGCTAAGCCTAAGTTTAGAAGTTACCTGACCTTCCAGGAATCTGGGACTTAGAGCAATGGAGACCCTTCCCAGTGCCACCTCAGCACAAGCTATGGCAAATAAGGAAAAGACTGCTCTCCTGGCCTTGCATTGGACACCCACATGTTTCCCAGTCCTTTGTCTCAGAGACAGATTCCCGTGCTTAGGTTGTAGGCCAGCCTCCCTACCAAGGAGAGTGACGGCCAGTTGGGAGTGTTGGGTTTCTGTTTGAGAAGGTTATGTAACCATGGACTGGCTGTTGCTCTCTCTCTGCGGATGCCATGTTGGGCGACAGGGGCAGAGTCCTTTCTCATGAGAAAGAATAAAGACTTTTTCTGACCCCAGATTCAGACTCTGAACTCTTTTCATCTCACACACTTCTTTGACCTGAACTCATTATTCTGGTTCTCCTTTTCAATTATGGTATGTCCCTAGTACTTTTAATTAGCCTTGCCAAAATTGAAGTCAGGAACATCCCAGTCCAAACCAGGCCTCAGACACTGGCTCTGTGACCCTGGGCAAGTCATTTAACCTCTGTTTGCTTCAGTTTACTCAGCTGAAAAATGTAGATAATCATTGTATCTACTTCTCAGGGCTGTTGTCAGGATAAAATGAGATAATATTTATAAAGCATAGTGCCTGGTACATAGTAGGTGCTCTGTAAATGTTACCTTCATCATGATTATTATAGAAAGGGAGGTCAAGCAAGGAACTGGACACATGCCTTCTAGCAACAGTGGCTGGATTGGGAAACACAATAATCTCAGGGTCAGATTGTAAAAAACCTCAATCCCATTCTCAAGGCCAGAGCAATTTAAGCTACCTGAGGGCAAGAACTTTTTCTTTCATATGTAAGACTGAGCACAGTGCTTGTATATGATAGGCATTTAATCTTTTCTGTATTAGATTACATGCCATCCCTTCATCCAGAGTTACCATGGAGCAAGGTGGAACACAGACACCAGTATGGACTTACACCAGTATGGACTTACCCGAGTACAGACCTGAATGGGGGGTGAATGATTCCCTGTCTATTGTCAATATGCCAAACCTTTAACTCTCACTGAAATAGCCTCTGTCTTCTGTGGGGAAGAGGAATAGGGCCTTGGTTACCCTAACTTTTCCCTGGTGAGGTTGGGCTTTCTCTGCAGACATATGCTTTCAGAGGGTGAGAACAGAATAATCTCTCTGTCTCTTTCTCTCTGTCTCCCCTCTCTCTCTCTCCGCCTCCCTTTCTCCCCTCTCTCCCCCTCCCCCCTCTTTTTCTTTTTCTCTCTCTCCCCCCTTGACACTATTTCCCCCTTTTAGAGACTGAAGGTATAAACCACTTAGAATTTTATTCTAGACTACATTTCTTTATTTTTCAAAGAATTCTAAATTTAGTCCTTGAAGAGACCATAGCACTCTTCATAGATGATCTACACACAATGTTCTTGAGACCTTTTCCCAGGTCTGTACCATGGACAACTTTGACAACTTTGTGAAGTCTATGGAGACCTTTTCACAATAATACATTTAAATGCATATAATAAAATATATAATAACTAATTACACTGAAATACAGTTATCAAAATAATAATCAAGTTCACAGGCTCCAGATTAAGAACTTTTTTTCCATATGTTTTAATATTTTATGGATATAAAACACTCTGGTCCAATCTGCTATTCATTCATCCAGTTACATAGGATTATAGATTTAAAGTTTGAAGGAAGCTTACATGTCATCTAATCTAGGCCTTTCACCCAGAGAAGTTAACTGACTCCCCCTAGGACATATGCCTAGGAACTGGGGAAAAAATGGGTTCTGAATCCAGATCCTCTGACTTGAAATGCAAGACACTTTCCTCTGAAGGTTACATACATAGTCTATCCTCTTTTCTGGTCATAAATGTCCTTGAGAGAAAAGGCTATTTTGTGTTCATCTTTCATGCTTTTTCTTGCCCATGTCATAACTAGTATGTGCAGTATGTGCAGCCTATTTAAACCAACCATACATTTCTATATTGCCATTTGGGTCATATGTCATTTAGATTCCCTTTGAGATCACGGTTTTCTATGATCCATAGTCATCCAGCATCAACAGTAAAGTATTGATATTAATAACATCAAATTATGTGCCAGGGAGTGGTAGCTTGTGATCACTGAAAGTACAGTCCAGTTTTCCAAATGTTATATAGTGTCCTCTCCTCCTCCTATTCAAATTCTTGGTCCTTTTTTCAAGGTCTATTTAAGATATCCATACTGTGGATTTATTCTCAAATACATATTCTTCATCTATTCACTTTTTAACTCCTTCCGTATCCACTCCATATAGCTAGAGATAGGTATCTCTTTTGAATATCCATGAAACTTATTAAGAAAAATACTATACTGTTTCAGGAGTCATCTTCAATAACATATCATCCACAAAAAAGAGCATCAAAAAAAGCTGACCATTGGGACAAATAAAATAGGCAGCACAGTGAATAGGGCACTGGCCCTGGAATTAGGAGGACCTGAGTTCAAATCCAGTCTCAGACATGACACAGTTACTAGCTGTGTGACCTCAGGCAAGTCACTTAAACCCAATTACATTCCCTTCTCCCCTCCAAAAAAAAAAAGAGAGAAAGAAAAGCTGACCATTTATCTATCCCTCTTCCATTTGGTCAGCTGTGTGGCACTGTGGATAGAGCATACAGCCTGGAGTGAGCAAAACTCATCCCCCTGAGTTCAAATTTGGCCTCAGACACCTACTAGCTGTGTGACCCTGAGCAACTCACTTCATCCTGTTTGCCTCAGTTTCTTCAATTGTAAAATAAGCTAGAGAAGGAAATGGCAAACACTGCAGTATCTTTGCCAAGAAAACCCTGAAGGAGGTCATGAAGAGTCAGTCAGACACGACTGAAAAAAGACTGAACTACAAAAACTGCACTGTGTTACTTCTCCCTTTTTTGAGTCTTTTGTGTTTTCTCTTTTTCCCGAAGTAGCTTTTCTGCTACTCTTGGGCTGCTGAAGCAGCAGCTTTTTTCATAGGCCAGCAGCATTATCCCCTTCCACTTGGGGTCTGCAGTTTTCCTGTTCTGATCCTTTGGCAAGATACAGAAGCAACGTTATGCTTTCTCAGTGACCAACCTTTCCCTTCCAATCTGCTCTTCTGAGTTCTGAGTTCACCCCACTCCAGCCATAGAGTACAGTAAAGGACAACAGAATCCAGCCCCTGAGGGGTTTCCCTTCTCTCTGGCTATGGATAATGATAAAGTGCAACCAGCCACATTGAACTCCACTCAGTAGGCAGGGCTGCTTTGCTTGGATGGTTCCTCAGCAGCTCCAGGGCCTGCTGGGCTCCCCACGGCTCTCAGAGTGATTCAGCCCTAAGCAGCTGCTCCTTTGAGCCTCCTCTTCTGTCTTTCTTTCACATAGTAGAGGGCAGTGTCCACTGTCAGCTTCTCCATCCAGATGGCCGCTGGGCCTTGCCATTCTTCTGACCTCTAACTTCCTTTGTTTTTTCTCTTATACTATAAGAAGACTTAAAGCCTCTAATACTTCACATCATGGGGGGGTCTCATGAGTAGTGCCCCTTATCTAATTCAAGCTGAAAAACCCAGTCTTTCTCATGTTTAATGCAAAGGTATTTGTAGAGCCTATATGGGATTGCATGCTGCCATGGGGGAGAAGGGGAAGAAGAGGGAGGGGGAGAAAATTTGGAACTCAAGGAACTGTGGAACTGAATGCTGTAAACTAAAAGTAAATAAAGAAAATTTATTTTTAATTTAAGAAAGAAGAAAAATCTAGCCTTCCATTCTATCTATAAACAAACAATATAGGATTTTCCCACAGACCCTAGTTTTCCCATAGACCCTAAGTATCCTTTAAAATTCTAAAAACAGTCATGTGTAAATGAGGCGATGGATCACAATGCCTTACATCCATTCCCATGTTCAATCTGACGTTATTGCTGTTCAGTCGTGTGTGTGTCTGAGACCACATTTGAATTCCGGTCTTCCTAACTCCAAGCCCAGCACTCTATCCACTGGGCCACTTGGCTTTATCAGTACTTACACCTTTTTGCTGATTTCAAAAGGTTTTCTTTTCACATTTATTTGAGGTTCTCAGAAAGGTCTCAAGCTACTTTTCTTAGAAAACTGCCCTTTCTCTTCCCTGTCAGCAACTGAAATAGTTGGGTGCAAAAGAGGCGGTGCCTCAAATAATGACCAACTAAAGCTGGTTGCATTTAGATCTGATCAAGAAGGTAACATAGGGGCGGCTAGGTGGCGCAATGAATAGAGCACCGGCCCTGGAGTCAGGAGTACCTGAGTTCAAATCCGGCCTCAGACACTTAATACAAAAAACTAGCCGTGTGACCCTGGGCAAGTCACTTAACCCCAACTGCCCTCAAAAAAAAAAAAAAGAAGGTAACATAAGCCCATGTGCCTTTCCAGTAACTGCTGGTTTACTGCTAGTTTGTTAGTAGATGACAATGTTTTATGACCAGTCAATGACAGATTGCCCATGGTTATTATGGAGGCAGCTAGGTGGCACAGCTGGATAGAGCACTGGGCCTGGAGTCAGGAAGATCCAAGTTCAAATTCAGTCTCAGACACTTACTGTGTGACCCTGGGCAAGTCACTTAACTCTGTTTGCCTCAATTCCTCATCTTTAAAATGAGCTGGAGAAGGAAATGGCAAACCACTTTAGGATCTTTGATAAGAAAACTCCAAATATAGTCACTAAGAGCTGGACACAACTGAAATGACTGAACAACAATGGGGAATATGAGATAAGGCAAGTGACTGAATTAACAGAATGCATAGACAATCCTAAATCATCATTTCACCCAACAGCTTGGGAAATTTCTCCCATGAACCTATTAGCAAAGCAGTTAACAAGGAGTTAATTTTGTCTTTCACTTCCTTTTCCTTCCCATTTACTGGTGGGGGGGGATGTTAATAAATATTGAAATAGCCAAAAGGCAAGCAGCAGGAAGGAGGGAGAGAAGCAAGGGGTTTGAGCTCCTTGTAAAAAATTATTACCTTTTCATTACTCCCTGTAGGAAGCCCATTCATAAATAAATTACTTTCTGGTGCCTGAGCTCCTAGAAATCCATTCAAATGATGGTGTAATGTCATAGTATCACAGATCTAAAGATGGAAGGGACCTCTGTGATCATTGTGTCCAAACCCTTCATTTTACGGACAAGGAAACTGTGTACAAGAGAAATAGAATGATTTACCCAAGGTAACACAAGGAGCAACAGAGTCATTATTTGAATTCAAAGTTCTCTGACTCAAATTTTTCATACAATCACACCAACGGTTTGTTAATTGACTTTTCAATTATTATTTTATTATCTGATATTCGTATATGGATATATGGTATGCCTATCATATACATGTATATCCAGTTTCCTCTCTTTTTAAAGTTTGATACAGGAAAGAACGTTTAGCATTTATTCATTACAGTATCATAGGGTTATAGATTAGAGTTGGGAGGGAGCTGAAAGGTCATCTAGTCCAATTCCCTCATTTTACTTATGAGGAAACTAAGGCCCACAAAATTTAAATGACTTGGCCCAAATCCTTGGCAGAACCAAGATTTAAACCAATAAGTCTCTATTAAATAAATTATTTTTTTCTGATAGACAAATTTGGTTCTAAGCTAAACATTCAATAAGGCAATCAATTTTTATTTCAGTCTGTTAATTAAATACTTAGACTTGCCAGTTATCTAATTAGTTCATACTATACATAGATACTTGGATCTATCAGCTCCCTTCAGCAGGGCAGGTCACAAGTCCACTCCTTATCCTGAGTGATTCTTGCTCATGCATTTCTATAAATCTTTCATAGTGAATCCTGACAAGGCGGTGAAGACTGGATCTTTTAGTGTTTCAGCAAAGTATTTATGAGGTCTTGGACCTACCTGCCATTCTTCATTCTTGCCATGTGGCCAATTCATCTCCTTTTCTGGTCATACCTTCCCTTGATGTCTTTTTCATGATTTGTGTATGTTGGTATTACTGTCATATTACAGCCTACCACACAACAAGAATCTTTTCATTAATGATACAAGTAAGGGACACATATACCAGCTTAAGGTACATAAAGCATACTGCAGAGTTTTAAATGTCATCTCAAGTAGTCTATAGTTTTCTTACAGGCAATAAGGACCCAATTTCCATTGGACTTGAGTGGGGGACAGGGTACAAGGGGTAAGGTAAAAGGTATTTTTCTCTGGGTCATAGGTAAAATGTATGATTTTGATATATTTTAATACATATTTGGGACAGTTTGAGAAGAGTCTTAAGGGATACTTAATCAAATTATTATTATTATTATTTTGCTTTTTGGAAGGGGACATGCAGGGCAATTGGGGATAAGTGACTTGCCCAAGGTCACACAGCTAGTAAGTGTTAAATGTCTAAGGCTGCATTTGAACTCAGGTCCTCCTGACTCCAGGGCTGGTGCTCTATTTACTGTGCCACCTAGATGCCCCACAATCAAATACTTAAAAAAAAGAACAATAAACTCAACGTTCTCAATAACTCTTCCTCTACTGAGTGAATGTGAAGATGTGGTATGCTATTTTTTTAAACTTTTTTATTTATTTTGATAAATATTTCCCAATTACATGTAAAAAATTTAAATGTTAATAAATTTGAATTCCAAATTCTCTCCCTCCTTCCAGCTCATTAAAAAGGCAGGTAATATATCATTTGAAGATGTGATACGCTATAGAAAATAACTTGCCAAAACCTGTTTGTTCCCTTCTCACGTTTCAAGTGTACGCTCCATGCATGCACTCTCATAATATTTTTATGGCTATGGGAAAGTAGCCATATGGGTCAGTAGTCGCTAATGTCTTTCCAATTGTCTTTTTTGGAGTAAAATACTTGTGATCTTTTCCATTCTTCTAGGAATGGAAAAGAATCTTTCTTCTTTAAGATGTCTTAAAAATTGATCTCTGAGTACCTTTTAAAAGTATGCATGGATTTGTTGTGTATATATTTAAAGAGGTCAAGTCATATATCCCAACTCCATTTAGATATTTTTTAAAATATATCTTCTTCACTTCTTCACCAAACAGAAAAAGTTTTTGTTGTTCAATCGGTTTCAGTCATGCCTGAGCCTTATGGACTCATTTGGGGATTTCTTGGCAAAGATACTGAAGTGGTTTGCCCCTTCCTTCTCCAGCTCATTTTACAGATGAGGAACTTGAAGCAAACAGGGTTAAATGATTTGCCTGGAGTCTCACAGTTAATGTCAGAGGCCAGATTTGAATTCACAAAGATGAGTCTTCCTGACTCCAGGCCGGGGAGCTTTATCTCCTGTGCTACCTGGCAGCCCATACATAAGGTAGTTGAGCTCAATTATGGTGTTCTATTCTTGTCATTGGTGATGATTATATATAGACATAAATATAGATAAATATATTGACATAGATATCAAATACCAATTGCTACAGGAGTCTGCTTTCCTCTACAAATTCCCTCACAGCAATCTAGCTTAATTTAGTTTCATACAACTTTTCTGCAGGCTTGTTTTGCACTGAACTTGAGTTTTGCTGTTTTGTGATGTGATTCTACTTGTCATTTTCCAGTGATCTTCCCTATGATGTTGGCCAGAGAGATAGTACTCCAAATCAGTGTTGCTCTTGCTTGGATGTCTTGGCTAATGAGGTTCTTTCTTGGCTCTTTTTGCCTCCTTATTGTGGAGATTGGTTTGCATGAGATAAACTTCTCTAAAAACTTCTGATAATTGAAGTCAATTTTGTTTTCTTCTCTCCCCCACCTCCCGTTTTCAGAATTAATATACATTTTTCTATTTAAAGAAGACATCTCACTGTATGATTCATTGAGGTATAATTCATTAAAATGCTCTGTAACAAAAATTAATCCACCTTATTAAGCAGCTACTATGTTCAAGGCACACAGCACTATCCCAACATCTCTGAGAACCCAGAATTTAGAATACTGGAGAATCTGGAGAAATGCAAGGCAGAATGCTGATAGTCTTCACAAGAGAAGAAGGCTGGGTGGGTGTTTAAAGAAAGATGAGGAGAAAGAGTAGGAATAGCTCATACATATGAACTCGTGCTCATCTGATTTTCTCAAACAAAAAATATAATTACTCATCTCACGGATTTCTCCTTGCAAGTCCTAGGCCTGAATTACAGATAAGATTAAACTGTACATCAATCTTCTGGCCAGATAGGAAAGATTAACACCCTGGGATGTTTTGTAGCATTGGTTCTGAAGATTTGTTTCAAGAAAAGCAGGTTTGTTCTATTTATCATAGTGGTGGTACTGTCTTGGAAAACCAGGGTTCCTCACTAAACCAAGTTGGGAAATTAAAGAAAAAACAAATTCTATGTTAGCTTAAGTATTTTAAGAATTTTGCCTTCTTTCAGAAACATGACTTCATACTGTACAACCTAGCAGGTGATTACATTGTGCCTTCTTTTGTTCTCTGCTTAATCCTTAAGTCATGCCTCCTAAGCACAAAAACCCTGGAATATCCTCCATTCTTCCAACCACTCATCCAACCAACCCACCCATCCTTTAGGGCCCAATTAACATTTATCTCTTTTCTGCCACTTATATCCACATTCCTTTTCTGGAGTTTTTTCATCACCGCTAATTTGACATAACTATATGCCATATTGTACAATTCATTATTGGTTTCTGGATGTTTATTTTCTTTCCTCCAACTCAGTTGCAAATTCCTTGAAGGGAAGGACTATAGTTCCTACTTCTTTTAAATATAACACAGCTGCACAGTCATAGGAAGAATTTAGAGTTTAAAGAGATATTAGAGGTCATCTAGTCCAGCCCCCTCATTTTTTCAGATGAGGAAACTGAGTTACAGAGAGGTCAAGAAATAGAAAATTCATAGAATGGATAGAGTGCTCTCAGGTCAGAAATACTCAAGTTCAAATCCATCTTTAGATACTGAGGTGACTCTAGTTAAGTCACTTCAACTCACTTAGCCCCAATTTCCTCATCGGTGAAATATGGATGACAATAACAGTATCTATCTCACAGAGGTGTTGTGAGGCTCAAATAAAATAACACATGAAAAGTGCTTTGCAAACCTTAAAGTACTATATAAATGTCAGTTGTTGTTAATGCTTTTGCCCTCTGTTTCCTCACATGGAACGAATATAATAAATAAATAGATATCTGAGTGATTAACTAATGTGGGATCATTTAGGTATAGGATTTTAATGGACTTGTGGGTGGGTGTTTTCTGCATTCTTGAATGAATTTCCTCTTTGTACATTTTTTCTGCTTGCTATTTACACTGGAACTCCACAGCTCTTCATTTGCAGTGAAGAGACAAAGGAAATGCCCTGGGTGAGAAAGGATGAAGGAGGTAAAGACTAAGTCATGTCACACTCTGAAAAAATTAGTTTATGTAACCCAACTGTCTAAATATTTAAGGATCACTTTTCTGTTACATTTTTCCACCTGGCTAATGAAAAAAAGGGAGATTTGCTAACAACTTTCTTTCTTGAACACATTCCCAGGTGGGAGATCTAAGAGGTCTTAGCTAGTGTATGTTCTCATGTGGCACCTTTGGTTGTCTGAAACCTTTTATTTCTGTGGCCCTTTGGGAGGTATCATGCAAGGGAGGATCTCAACTTTGACCTTACACCACTAAAAAAAGAGAACACTTTCCCCTAATGTACAAAGGGGCAGAGGGGAGCTGAATCCCTCCCTGGAACTGCTAGAGGTTTTATTAATATTAGAAGTGTCTTATTCAGAGACTATGTCGCTCAATTATTTGATAACCTGTTACTGCTTCACACGCTAGATCTGAATATTGCCCTTTTGAAAGGTGTGGACAAAACAGAATAATACACATAGCTCATTTTTTATCACTTGTTTATTTAGGTGGGGGAAGTCCAGTGAGGAGATGATCGTGATAGGGGGGAATAGTTCATGGCAATTCAAAACTAGCCATTTTCTGACCACCTGGATGAGGCATGGCAGTCACACCTCTTTTCCATTTTCCTGGATTTCTGTAAGGGTCTTGTAAAGGTGTCCAGGCTCTTCTTGTGGGTATTGTTCAATCACACCAAAGGTAGTCATGTCCTTTTGCAGTTGGCTTGGGGAAATGCACTAAGTTTCAATATAAACATTTTCATCTTTCCTCTATCCCGTAGTGTTCTCTTCCAGTTTCGTTGCCATAATATCTTGTAATTCACTTTTCTCATGGGGTTTCACACTCAGTGGAAACCATCAAGTTTCTCCTGTTTTTTGAGAATGCTTTCAATGCATTGAAACGCTCCCAGTAACCACCCACAAACAAGGCTGCTTTCAATGTTCTTCCATCTCTAACACTTAGGGATGTTATATAAATATTTAATAAATGCTTTTTCATTTATCCATCCATCCATCCATCTATTCATTCATTGACTCATTCATTCATCTGACAGTCCTGATGAGGTGGGGGCTCTGGGGAATGTTGAAGTGCAGGCTCTGGGAGCGGCTTGAACTCTCCTTGAATCTTTGAGATACAGGCTCTGGGAAAGTCCTTGAAGTCTGATTGGATCTTTCCACTTAATGAGGCATTTGCAGAGGCCATAAGTTTTTCATTGTGGCTGGGCCCAAACCTCTGTTACTGGCCTGGCCCACCATTGTCTGTGGTCTCCAAGTAGCCTCCAGCTACTTCCCACCCCTGAGCCTATCAAAATATCAATCCACCCTTCCACTGACCTCATTAACTCCTCCTGAAGACCCTCCCCAAACTCATTACTGGAGTCAGACCTCATAGGCTCCTCCTGAAGACCCTCCCCAAACTCCTCCTCTAGACCACGCCTGGATTCCTCTGTATATAGGATCCCATCTTCCCTCCATGTGGTGTGAGAATGGCTTAGCACACATTTACTGTGTGTCAGACTTCCTCTGTGAGAGAGCCGTAGAATGACCTAGCACAGACTTAACCTAGCATGGACTGGCTCCTTAAAAGTCTACCCCATATGGAGAACTATTAATAAACTTTACTTTTCTTTGTTGGAGAAGACTTGAGTCAAATTCTTTCAGCAGAACCGGACGCAGTGGTATTTTGGGGTCTCCAGAGCAACCCTGTCCCTCTTTATGGGTAACTTCTTCACTTTTAATACTTTAAGACAGCCCTAATTTGCCCTTTAAAACTTCCCATTTTCAGACTCAGGATCACTAATCTCATTTAAGTGAGATATGGCACAAGTGTAAGACCTTTCACCATCCTGGTTGCCCTCCTCTGTACTTTCTCCAGTTTATCACTGCCTTTCCTAAAGCATGGTGTTCTTAGCTGAACCCAGTACACCACATGTAATCTAGCCAATCCTAACAGGATTGTTATTTCCATTTTCCTAGGCAATATGCCTATCCTAATTCAGCCTTGGATTGCAATCCCTTTTCTGGCTACTGTATCACACTAATGACTCATATTAAATTTGTAGTCCATCAGAACTCACAGATACCTTCTCACATGTACTGCTATCTAACTTGGTCTCCCCATTTTGTATTTGTCCAGTAGACTTCTTTAAACCTCATTGTAAGACATTACACTTATCTCTCTTAAAGCCTGTTGAGATCTTTGTGGTGTCTGATGCTATCATCCAGTGATTTAGTCATATGTCCTAGCTTCGTTCTAACCTGTGTGAGTCATTACAGATCAAGAAAAAAAAATTATTAAAAGTACCCATTTTATGTAAGGTGGTTTCTTGTTGTTTTGTTAAATCATTTTTCAGTCATGTCTGACACTTTGTGACCCCCATTCTTGTTTTTCTTGGCAAAGATACTGGAGTGGTTTGTCATTTCCTTCTCTAGCTCATTCTACAAATGAGGAAACAGAGACAAATGGAATTAAGTGACTTGCCCAGGGTCACACAGCAAGGAGTGTCTGAGACTGGATTTGAACTCAGGAAGATGGGTCTTCTTGACCTCTGGTTTAGCGCTCAATTCACTGCACCACCTAGCTGCCCTATGGCTATACATATACCTTGGATATACAGGCAGATTTTTTTTGAACCTTAGTTGCAAGACTTAAATTTATCTCTCTTAAAGTCTGTCCATATTTTTTGTGGGAATTCTTATTATATCATTCAGTGAATTAGTTATATGTGTTCTAACCTGTGTGGGTTAATACAGCTCAAGAAAAATAATAAAAGTGCCCATTATATGCAAGGTGGTACAGAGACCAAAAAATGAATCATCCCTTCCATTAAAGAGCTTGCCTGCTGCTGTGGAGTATGGCTGTGGAAGATACAATACGCAGACAGATAAGGAAATCCCATGTATATACAAAAGTTATGGGAAGCTATTTTCCTTAAGTCCGGGTCTGACTACATTAGTCTCCTGCTCAATAAACTTCACTGGCCCCCTATTGCCTCTAGAATAAAATATAAACTCCTCATTTAACTTTTAAAGCCCTTCATAAATGGACCTCAACCTATCTTTCAAAACTTGTTCTATATTACTTCCTTTCCTGCAGTCAATGATTCAGCTAAAACTATCTTCCCTACTTCTCTCACACCACATTACATTTTTGTATTTTTGTGTGGTTGTAACACCTGCTTACAACTCACTTCATCCTCACTTCTGCCTCACAGAATCCCTCATTTCTCTCTCTCTCTCTCTCTCTCCCTATCTCTCCCTCTCTTTTTCCCTTCCTTCTTTCTTCTCTTCCTTTTTTCCTAATAAGAGTTTCATTTTCCCCCAATCTCTTCCTCTTCTCCCTAAGACGGTAAGCAATTTTATATAGATTATATACATGTGCAATCATACAAAACATATTTCCATATTAGTCATATTGCCTCACGTTGTTTGTCCTTCATTCTCAAAGAGGACCAATGACATCAGGAAAATGATGTCATAACTTACAAGTGAATTGGATTTAAGTGAGGCAGGGCTGTGTAAAGTCACCAGTGTCACTCTTTCCTCTGGAGCCATCTGGGTCCAGTGGTAAGATATGGATCAGGACCACTGGAAACGGTTCCAATGCAGTGGGAGATCTTGACTTTTTTAAGTTCAGGTCTTTCTCAGGTCTCATTTTGTCAGAGGCAATGCTCCTTCAATGACTAAGGCTAGGTAAGAAATGAGACCAAAGATGGTCTCTTCTACCTAGTTAAAAAACAAATAAACCAAAACCATCTGGGAGGAAAAGATGCTCAGGTTTTCTGGCCAAAACACAATTACGATTTACACTCACTCTGAGCCATCAGAACCCAAACAATGATCAAGTGAGGTTTGGGCTGGGACTTATTGTTGACCAATCAATGAGAGCCAGAGTAAATTGGGTTTAAGGCACAATCCTTTAAAAGAAATCTAGGCCATACACATCAAGATATCTTAGGAGGTTTCAGCAATCAAAATTTATGTTCTTTTGGGCACAGGTACCAGTTTACTTGTTTCTAGAAGCAGCTGAAGTACCAACTCCACAAAGCCATTGCTAATTCCCCCACTCATAGGGCCTTCCCTCTCTCTGGTATTTGTAAACAGGGCATGTTTAGATCTTTGATTATGACCAATATGTGTTCCTGGTAATCACAATGAAATTTCTCATTTTCACTGTTTTTATGCTCACTTTCCTCAGTAACATCTATAATGGTGAACTCTACTCCAAATACCTTCTAGGATTAATCTAAATAATGAAACAAATGAAATGATTATAAAGTAAAGAACTTGTCTTGCTTTCTTGTTTTCTTGGTGTGCTGTAGTAGAAAGAATACTGGCCCAGGAGTCCAAGGATGTGGATTCAAATTTACCTCTGATATTTACTGCTTATGTGATCTTGAGTCGCTTACAAAAATTGTTCTCAAATTTCCCTTCCCTTAAATGAGAGGGTTCATCTCAGTGGCTTCTGAAGTTCCTAGCAGTTCTAAGTCTATCATTCTATAGTTCTTTTTTCAGATTAATGAGGGAGGTTAGGGAGAGTGAGAATTCCTCATTCTTCCTCTTCTTAACAGTCAAATTCACTGTTGCCTCTAGTTTACCACAGGATGGAGCAAGGGCAACAACAAAGCCTTTTAATATACACAAAGGCCTTCTCCTCCATTTCCCCCTCAATGGAAAATCAGAGCTAACCAGTGGTTTAAAACCATTTCTGATGCAGTTTTCAATGTGATAGTGATTTTTCTCTGAGATGTACTGCAGTTATTAAGGCCCCAATCAACCAGTGGAAAAAAGAGAATTCTTTCTAAAAGCCCAAATGATTGCCTTAAGTGTTAGCCATTAAGATAAAAATCATCCTTATAAACCTAATTGAACTGTTTGGACAACGTCAGAACAACATGAATGGGCACTGGAGCCACAGTTACCACATCTATCAGGCCAGAAGAAAAAAAGGCTAAGAGAAAGGTCGGTGGATTTTGCTAACTGGGGAGGAGAAGAGCGGGTCCGGCCAAACTGCTCCCAGGGCAAGGAGGCAGCGGGAGGCGGCTGTT
>CM053600.1:25338201-25354831 GCA_028646575.1 Pseudocheirus occidentalis
CAGGGCAATTTTCTTTGAGGATTTCTTGAAGGATGCTTTCCAAGTTCTTTTTTTGGTCATGGCTTTCAGGTGGACCAATAATTTTCAAATTGTCTCTCCTGGATCTATTTTCCAGGTCAGTGGTTTTTTTCAAGGAGATATTTCACATTGCTTTCTATTTTTTCATTTCTTTGTAACCGTTTAATAGTATCTTGGTTTCTCATAAAGTCATTAGCTTCCACTTTGCTCCACTCTAATTCTGAAGGAATTATTCTCTTCAGAATGCTTTTGAGATTCTTTTTCCATTTGGGAAATTAGACTTTTTAAGACATTCTTCTCCTCATTGGCTTTCTGGGCCTCTTTTGCCATTTGATTTAATTCATTTTTTAACGTGTTGTTTTCTTCAGTCAGGTTGTCGACTCTCTTTTCATGATTTTCTTGCATGTTTTTCTCTTCCCAGTTTTTTCTCCACTTCTCTTATTTGTTTTTCAAAGTCTTTTTTCAGATCATTTATAGCTACTAGGCATTCTTCAAGTGTCTTGGAAGCATTTGGTATGGGAGTTCTGACTGGGTTGTGTTCTTCCCGTTACATGCTTTGATACTTTTTGTCCACCAAAAAGGATTCTAGAGTTTTATTACTGTTCTTATTTTGCTTCCTTTTCCTCATGTTGGCCAGTCAATTAATTGGTTGGTTTTTTTGGTCTGTGAAACTCTGCTTCCAGGGGGGAAAGCTCTGTCCCAAATTGCTGGGGTTTTCCCAGCTGCTGGAGCTATTAGGGAGGTGCTGCAGCCCCCACCAGCCTTGTCTTGCTGAAAGTGAACCCCAGGACCACCACCCAAGACCACAATCCAGATCCAGGCAGCTCAATGCAAGAGCCCTTGGCCCTGATCAATCAACTCAGTCCCCCTGTGGGGTCCACAGGCCAGGAGCTCTGAAACAGCCCAGTGGGGGCAGCCACCCCTTATAGCAGATCCTGCCCTTCCCCCACTGCTTCCTTGCCCTGGGGGCAGATTGGCCAAACTGCTTTTCCTCCCCCAAATTTAGCTTGAAAGCTTTACTTTCACTGACCTTTTCTCTAATCCTTAGTTTTCCCACCTTGATTGATGTGGAGATTACTCAAGGTGCTGTAGATCTGCTCTCAGGAGTAGACTCACGCTGTGGCTCCTCCCAGCTCCCCGGGGGCCTGGTCTCAGTTTTCAGTTTAGGGCTGGGCTGGCCTTGGCTCTCAGCGTGCCATGATGAGCCCCTCCTGTAGAGCTGCCTTCAGCAATAGATGTGTTTTCTGTATTTTTGTGAGTTTGGGAGCCCTAGAGTTTGTTTAGAGTCGTATTTTATGGGTATTTAGGGTGGCTGTGTGGGACCTGCGGAGCTTTGCTGCTTCTATGCTGCCATCTTGGCTCCACCCCTCTGTATGGTTTACTAAGGATTGTATTAGTGACTAAAGTTAATGGTTGCCCCATGAGTGGAAGATTGGTATATTGTGAATTGTTGATTGAATCTTTAAGTGAGAAGGGTTTCCCCCTTAGGGAAACCAGGTGATTCTTTTGTTAATTGATTGATTGAGTCTTTAAGTGTTAAGCTGATTTCCCCCTCAAGGAAACCAGGTGATTCTTCTAGTTCCTTGTTCTAAATATTGTGACTTTCTGTAGTAAGATATAATATTGAGAATATTATATTGTGAATATTGTACTGAATCTTGATTTTTAATGGAATAAACAGTGTGTTCACTACTACCGTGTAATCTGAATCTTAAAAGCTGTTTAGAGTAGCGTTCTTTTGGGAATCTATTGGTGCTTGGCTTTACAGAGCAAAAAGCCAAAAGATGCTTAGAAGTTGACGAATTCATATTGTTGTTCTGTTGTTATTTATTACTTCTGATTCTTGTGGATAGTCCTTTGAAGGTATTGTGAATTCAAAACACCAAGGAGCTGTACAATATGAATAATTTCAATCTACTTTTTAATTAGTGATACTAGGAAAATACATCTTCTCAAGTCATCCCATCTTGTAGTTCCTTTCCCAGGGCAATAGGTGGTAAAGTGGTAAAGGCATGCTAGGCCTAGAATCAGGAAAACACATCTCCCTAGGTTCAAAACTGGTCTCAGACAGCTTTTAAACTATGCTGTGTAACCCTGGACAAGTCACTTAACCCTGTTTGCCTCAGTTTGCTCCTCTATAAAATGAGTTGGAGAAGGAAATGCCAAACCACTCCAGTATCTTTGCCAAGAAAACTCCAAATGGAGTTACAAAGAGTAAGACAAAACTGAAGCACAAAAGTTTCTTTCCTGTTCTTTTTATTGCATTATTCCTTTGCCTTTTTCAGTCACTACCATTTTAGCCTATTAAACAGTGCTGACTATGTGTCAGTTATCCACTCAAATAAAATGGCTTGCAAACCTAAAATTTCAGATTTATTAATTTAAAATTAGTTTTATACATTGAGGCAAGACCCTTCACCCACAATAAGATTATGACTTGCTGAAGGCTCAGATGATGGTTATAATTTTTTTTAGCAATAAAGTATTTTTAAATTTTAAAAATGGATGCTAACAATTGTCTTGACATGTAATTGGGAAAAAATAAAATAGTATGATAAAAAGATGAATGTTATAAATAAAGGGTGAAAAGTTTCTAATAACTTTTTTAAAAAGGAGACA
Organism: Pseudocheirus occidentalis; assembly: GCA_028646575.1. Lineage (NCBI taxonomy): Eukaryota > Metazoa > Chordata > Mammalia > Diprotodontia > Pseudocheiridae > Pseudocheirus > Pseudocheirus occidentalis. The sequence goes on from CM053600.1 coordinate 25,340,839, forward strand.
ATTACAGAGGAGTAGACCTGGCTTTAATCAGTTGCTTAGAACTTTACAATATAAATTTCAAGCTAAGCAGCGGGCTTTTTAATGGTCGTTTGTCTTAGCTATGATTAGTATCTTAGCTATGGTTCTATCTTAGCTATGGTTCTAACTTGAGTCATATAGAATATTGCCATAAACTTGGCAGTAAATGAAAAAGCAAAAGCAAAAGAACAGCAAAGAAAATTATTTCCCTAAGGCACTTACATTTTTACTCTGTGAGAGAGGCAGGGCCAACATCAATCTAAAACTTTATGTAAAATTAAGATTACTGATTGAATGAGCTTGGCCAGTTTTTCTGGAAACCTTCTGTTCTCCACTGTTCTGTCCACTGTACAACCAAGACAGGAGAATAGAAAAGACCACAAAGCAAAGTTTTTAGACTGCCTACCAAAATTCACTTAACTGAATATGTGATTGCTGTTGTGTTCGAGTGGATTTCTACTAGAACAGTAGTATGACATACACACATACACATACGCACATGCACACATAAAATTTAAAAATATTATATTTACATGTATATTTGCATGAATATATATGTGTGTGTGTATTTATATATATATATATATATATATATATATATATATATATATCTTGAAATTCTCACTATAGAAGTAAAAAGGAAGTTACAGCTAAATGGAAATGTTGCTATTAAATTGGTTTGTTTTTCTTAAAGAGACAAATACCATATTGGAGTTCAAAAAGGTAGATTTATACCGCATCCAAAGTGTTAAGAAACATCTCACAGGACTCGAGATCATCTCATAGTGCTGTTCTTATGGCAATTATTTGTAGCAAGACCATAAAATATATTTTAAAATGTATGTGTGTCTGTATATATATATATATATATGTAAGTATAAATATATTTTATTAAATTAAATTTTATCAAATTAAAATAAATACATATAAAATAAATTTTATTTTTCATCATTATTGATTATTAAAGGAAAAAATTCTATAAATTAGTCAATAAGATGTCAGATTCCACCAAAGAATACTTTAACACAGTGCAAAGGTTGGAAACCTGCAGCCTCCACATGTGGCCCTCTAGGTCCTCAAGTGTGGCCCTTTGATGAATCCAAACTTCCTTTGTTCAGTGAAGTTTGGATTCAGTCAAATGACCATACTTCACAAGCTAGAGGGCCACATGTGGCCTGAAGCCAGAGGTTCCCCACCTTGACAGTAGCTTTAGTACAAATATGGGTATGACCGTGGGGAAGGACACAGTTGAAAGACATGTTGAAAAAAGTAATCAAGGGATACAAAATGAGAGGCCAACACTATATTCTATAAAGAAGTTTCATGCCTTTATTATTTAAGTTGAAAGTTAGGGAGAAGTTGGAAATATCAAGCACCAAATCACAGCAAATGAAGCAGGTTGCTACTGTGGGAGCTTGTTTCCAAATCAGCAATCTATATATCATCAGGCCACCTAATGTTAGAGTTCAAAATCAATATCAAATTAAAAGAAAGAATAAAATTTGAAAACATGGCATATAGTTAAGGCATCATCAAAATGACTTTCTTAAACAAATTAACACTAAAAATTATATAAAAATACTAAAAATTAGATAAAAGAATTATCATTGACTGCTTCCTTGCCCTGGGGGTAGATTGGCAGAACTGCTTTTTCTCCCCCAAATTTAGTTTCAAAGTTTCACTTTCATGGACTGTCTCTGAACCTTTGTTTGCTGGATTTGAAGATCCCCTAAGGCAGGTGCTTTAGATCTTCTCTGAAGTAGACTGAAGCTTCAGCTTGGGAGGCTCATCTCCTCCTGGCCACCCTGGGGCCTGGCCACATTTCAGTTTTCAGGCTGGGCTTTCCTGCTGGATGAGCCCCTCCTGCCAAGCTGCCCCTCTCCAATCCCTGTTTTTCACGCTTTGGTAGATGTGGAGGTGCTAGTGGCTGTAGATCTTCTCTCCTGAAGACTGGCTGCTGCGCGGCTCGGCTTGACTCAGCCCTGCTCCTTACCACCACCCCAGGCCTGGCCGCGGTCTCGGCTTTAGGCTGGGCCGGCTTCGGCTCCTGGCCCACGGCGATGAGCCCCTGCTGCCGAGCTGCCTTCAGCAAGAGATGTGTTTTCTGTATTTTTGTGAGTCTGAAAGTCCTAGACTTTGTCTGGGGTCATATTTTATGGGTGTTTAGGGTGGTTGTGTAGGAGCTGCAGAGCCTTGCTGCTTCTATGCTGCCATCTTGGCTCTGCCCCTCTAGATCAGTGGTTTGCACTTTCCATAAAAAAGAGTTAAATTAAAGATGAAACAACAAAGGAAACTCATCTTCTTGCTTCCTTCACAACTTTTTCAGCAAATGCAAAATAAGTGTTTCTTTGGTTCTAAAGAAATATTTATGGCTGAAACCAGTTTTACACCATTTGCCTACTTATTTTCAGTTTCTGATTAAGTGGTTTTAGTTCCCAGGTGGTGGAATTTCAGATTTTACCCTGGCTGATCACAAAGCTAAAATCCCATTTTAAACGTCTACCAGAAGAGACTAGTTAGAGAATACAGTGATGGCTTCAAGAAGAAAGGAAAGAAAACAACAACAATGAAAGCCATAACCTAGTAACATATCAAGGCCTCCCTCATGGCCAGTGTTTTGATTTTGTCTTTAGAAGTCCATCTTCTAGACCCTAGTTCAATGCCTTGCTGCTTGTTTAAGGGAATTTAAGGGAAAATCTAATTTCATTACATGGAGAGATAGTTTAAAGTTAAGGTTTTGAAGACATGAAACTTAGTCAACGTGAAATTTTCAAGAAGATGGGAAACCAAACACAAATCTCCAGACAGTTCACCCATTTCTCAGTTTAAATTTTTTTTTTTGTTATATCCTCCTGTTTGGAATGAAAATGGAAAAAAAAACATGCAAATTGAAAAAATGTCAAAAGAAGCTGAAGATTATATTTGTGAACTTTTTGCCAGTTACTGCAGAATGCATGGGTTAGAACAGTGATCTGCAAACTCTTTTGATTGTGGACCCCAATGGCATAGACAAAAGAGTGGGCACTTTTATACATGGTATGTTTACTTATTTACTTATATACATGTTTTACTTTGCTACTGATTATATGCATCATGATATTTGCACAAATATAGAAATTAAGAAAGGATAAGATAAAGATAGAATTACATTTGATCTTAGAACCAGCCGCTGGAGTTTATTGAGTTAGAGAGTGCCGTGGTTAGACCAGTACTAAAGAAAATTCACTTTGGCAGTTATGTGGAGGATGGATTGCATAGCAAAAGTAAACATTATATATTTACTTTTACTGATTTTACTCATAAAAACTCTGGAATTATTTTATTCAAACTAAATTACAGGAACCTGAGAGAAGACCCCAAATAAACATATGACTGAGAAATAACCAAAGGATAAATTAAAATTCATACTTGCAATTTGTTTTCTTCACTAGTTTGAGCTATGGACCCAGACATTCGTTAAATGGAAATAGAACAGCTACTCAGTAAAATATTTGTTTCTTATTAAATACATTAATTTAAAAGCTTGTTGCTAAATTACAAAGAACAGCCATGGCCCCCAAAGAAAAGAGAAGAGAAGACATCTCCACTTACTCCTTGGGAAAAGGAGTAGATTCATAGGTGTACAACATTGCATATGTTTTCATTCTTTTTCAATGTATTGATTAGTTTGTTGATTTTTCACTTCCTTTTTTTTTTTTTTTAAGAAATGTCCTTTGTTATGTGGGATGGCTTTCAAGGGGATGGTGGAGGGGAGGGCGATAGCGAGAAATTTAGGCAGCATTTGTAAGTACAAAAATTAGCAATAATATTTTATTTTTAAAAGTACATCATTTATAAGCTTATCTGTCTAGTTCTAGATAAATAGTATAACTGCCACACTCCCAGTAAGGAAAAGATTTTGATAGTTTTCAGATAATTAAATGGGGATGTGATGATTGATGAACAAGATAGGCTCTTTTCTAAATAATAAATTCCATGGTTGTAAACTATATAGTCTTTTTGGAGGCACATAAAAAGTAGAGCTCATTTTGAAATATAGTATGAAAAATGTAAGGTAATTTGTCTGAGCCCCTGCTATGCAAGGTAGCCTATTTTCATTAAACTTTAATTAATTCTCCTCCTTTTGAACCACTGTAACAAGTGGTGGTCAATACCAAATCTGCAAAAATTATTAGCCTTTTAGAAAATGATGATGGTCATGTAATATTATTTTTCAAATTTATACAGGGTTCCTGACCAAGACTGACTTAATTTCTATTTTCTTTCTATCTGTGTAATTTGGAAATGCTAAAACTTTGCTCTGGCTTAGTCCTTTCAGTTTGCTTCCCACTATATAATGCAAGGGGTTGACTTTTTCCACCACCAGTGTTGCACTGAAAATACTTCAGAATATTTCTGACATTTAAATCCTAAACTTGGAACACAGTTTTATCAAAGCATTACACATCTTAGTTATTCCCTATTTGGAAGCCAAAAAATTCCAGACATAAGCCTGATTATAATTTAATCCTTCTGTTATTGAATTAGGATCCTGAAAGAAGCCACTTCTTCTTAATAGCTGGGGAGCCAATTAAGGAACCAATTGTCCAACATGGTAAGCCAATAATGATGGTGCTTTTCTTGATTGGTTTTCTTTTTTTTTCCCTTTTGACAATACTGAGCATATATTATTACTACAGAGAATGACAGGATTACATCCTATCCCCCTAGAGTTCTGAGGAGCTTGTATTACTTCTTAAAATAGAAAGGAAAGATTACAGTGTTGGCTCCTGCTGTCCATTCATTATTCACTCAGCAAGTATTTATTGATTATCTACCATGTTTAGGGCATTGTGCTATAATATAAAGAAAAAAACATGTTTCTTATGAGGCACTTACAAGCTGGCATGCATTTAAACACTGTTTCCTTCTATTTATAACTTAAAATTTAAAAAGTGATTTTTAGTAATATCCTTGTAGAATATTATATTTCCTATTGAAAAATAGCTGTTATGAATTTCCTAAAAAGTGCCCAAGTCAAAGAGTCATTTCTTCTTTCTCTGACTCCATGAGGGAGAACATTTAACTGTACTTTTTATTCTATAACATTTTGCCCATTTGCATTGTAGAGGCAAAGACTGCTTAGTTCTATTCACTGATTACCAGAGGCTGAATCGCTTTCATCTTTTGAATAGAGTTGTATTATTACTACTAAAGTAGAAATCCATGTACAAACATTAAATTCATTTTTTATCTCTTTTTAGCTTTTTATCATATATTTTCTCAATCATCAGCTATCAGTAGTACAGCTGTTGTTATGTGGAATGGTTGTAGGGTTGCAGAATTACCATTAGTAAGAGATAGAATAATATTAGAGAAAGAACCAAAAGGGAGTGGGAGGGGCATTTGAGATTAAACTTCTCAAGTAAGTCCATCATAGCTGCTCCAGTCATGAAAAATATGAGTTAGAAAGTCACTTAAGTGATAAGTAGCCCCAGACGGTCATGAGCTCCCTCTTGTGATTCATTCTTTTGCACTAGAGAAGATGGTAAAAGGATTTTTTTTAACCCCTTCAGTAGTTCTGAGAATGTTTTAAAATATATAAAATAAAATACATAGGATTTCAAAGGAAACCAATTACATTGAAATACAATTACATTTTTAAAAAATTTAAACAATGTTCACAGAAATTTTTGCTGCAAAATGTTAACTCTGGATATGCCAGAACACACAAAACTAGAGTATTGAGACAGTCAGATAGATTGGATATTGTGTGAACACTTCTAGATAAGTGAAGGAAAGGCTTATTGTCTTTGAGTAGTTATTCATACAGCTGTCCTAATCCTTCACTTAACTTTACATGAATGAAGATAAATACAAACTTTCAATTATTTGGGAGCTGCTTGTTGTTTAGTCATTTCAGTCTTGTCTTCTCTGTGACTTTATTTGGGTTTTCTTGGCAAAGTTACTGGAGTGGTGCTTCTTCAGCTCATTTTACAGATGAGAAAACTAAGGCAGATGAGGTTAAGTGACTTGCCCACAGTCATTTAGTTAATATGCATCTCAGGTCAGATTTGAACTCAGGATAAGTTGTCCTGACTTTAAGCCTAGACCTCCATCCGCCACTTAGCTGTCTCTCTCATAGTAGCACTTCGCTACTAAATGTGTTGGGGGGAAGAAGGGAAGGAGACAAACATCCCATTTCCTGAGAAGAGCTATGGAGGACTTCTTTCTGCAGGTTCAGATAAACTTGATTTCCGATGTGAATTACAAAGCCAGTGCAATTTTTATTTTATTTTATTTTTTAGGGATTAGTCTAGAAGTATTTATTATCAGTGGAACACTGCTAGTTTCCACGAGTTAATCAGAACTTCTTGAAATGTGTATTGAAGTATTGTTCTAAGAAAGAAAATCTGTCACTTGTGCTAAAGCTGTGACTTGAGAACCAGTTTAACATACAAAATTATTTATCAATGTATAATTGAGCCTCACAACAGCTCTGAGAAAGATAACTTGGACATTACGCTCACCATTTTGTAGAAGAGAAACTTGAGACTGTTGACTGGTTATTTCCATAATATTGACCAATTATCAAAAATGTTTCTTTGCAAAACTAAGCTAAGAAATGTTAAGTAGACTGGATTATTAGCTCTTCTAATAAATTGACAATGGTTGGCATTATGGATAATGAATGGAGGGAGTGCTGGACTTCAAATTGGGAAAATCTGAAACCTAACTAACTCTGCAGCCACAGGCTTGTTGCCACTTACCATCTCTGAGCCTGTTTCCTCAGGTATAAAGTGAGGCCGGCCGATGTTTGCAAAGCACTAAGCACAGTGCCTGGAACATAGAAGATGCTGACGACACTCTTATTGCTTTCCTTTCTACTTGCAGTATCACTCTCACAGGCTTGTTGTAAGGCTCAAATTGAGGCGGACATGGAGTCAGAAAGACTTGAGTTCAAGTCCTGCTTCAGATAATATAACAGCGACACCTATATCACAAGGGTGCTGTCAGGATTAAATGAGATAGCATGTAAAGTGATTTGCAAACTTCAAACGTCTTGAAAATCTACAAACCTTAAAAATATGTCAATGTTATCATTATTATGTGTACATTATTATTAATCAATTCTTTTCTATTATTCTATTATTACATTGTTCTAGTCTATTGTTCTATTATTAATGTATGTAAAGCACCATATAAATGTCCATTATTATTATTATTATTATTATTATTGATATTACTGTGATATTACTATTATCTCTTGGCTTAAGGAGCTCTTATTGCACTTCAGTAGTTCCTAAGGGCTGCCAAGCCAGCCCCCCCCCCCATTTTTCTGTTATAAAAAAATACAGAACACAGTGAGAAATGCTATTTTCTATCATTCTCATATGCCTACCTAACATATATTTGTTATAGGTCCATTTGTGATGAATACAGAAGCAGAGATTTCTCAAGCTATCATTGATTTCAGAAGTGGCAAGAATGGATTTGAAAGAGCCAGAACTTGGAAATCCAAGATAGGAAACCAGTGAAAAAGTAACAAGTAATCCTCAATGAGCATTAAAAAAAACAAACCCAAACATGTAGCAGTACTTTTTCAAGATTACACACTGAAGTATGATAAATGTATTTTGTTTTATTATATAGAAACATGTGGAAAGAGGTTTCTGATATACACAAATAAATGTTGCCTCTATAAAAAAAGAAAGTATCTTATTTTGACCAGAGAATCCTAGACTTCTAATAGAGGGAGGGAAAGGAGGGAGGGCAGGACGAGGAGGTAAATGACAGGGAACAAGCAGATTCTGTTTCTTTCTTTCTTTTGAAGACCTATTAAGTAACCCTGTGTCCCAGGCAGTAAATGAGTGTCCTGGGTACTTTTTGGAGCAATGTTAGCTATTCCGCTACAGAACTCGTCCAAGCCTAGGCTGAAGTTTCATGTTACAGGTTATCGGCTTTAAAATAAGAGCCATCCAGAGTGTTCCAGTGAGTTTTAAAACTGCCACGCTATTGGTAGGAACATAATAGGATTAGAGCCAAGACTTTGCTGCATTTTCTGCCAAAGTCTGTATCAGATTGAAGACACATGCTTCTTCTGGAGGCTTCCATGAAGGCTGTGAAAAAAGTTTTCATACCAAGTCGGATTGCTGCGCTCGGCAACTCAAAATATTGGCTGTTGGATTACGTTCTTTAGAAGGAGCTATATTGTGGAGCAGGAGACATGCCTGATTTTAAAATCTTCTGGACATGAAATGGATTGGGGGGGACTTTGCATTTTCAGGTGGGAAGATTTTTTTTAACTTCAGGAACTTCACAGCTAATTTTGAGAACAGAACATTACAAAATTTTTTTCTCTCCCAGTTCCCCCCCCACAAGATCACTTCATCAAATACTTTGAGTAGTTGAGGCAGTTACACTGAATTTGCTCGCCCCTGAGGGTTTGCTTTTGCAATTGGAAAATTTGAAGGTCTAGAAAAAACATTTTGAAAACGTTCTTTCTGCAAGAGAAATGCATTTTGAAACAGATTCCTCTGACTGTGAGACACCAACTTCTTAATAATCTGTGGATATTAAAAAAAAATCAGAATGTACACACAGTGGGCAGTTGTGAATATTTTCATGGTCTCCTATCTACATCTCCTGCGGGGATCTAATTATCAGCATGGACCTGTGAAGGTAGGTGGGCTATATTCATGAACTGGACCAGTGGAAAAATAATTTTTGAGGGGAAAAAAACCCCTGTGCTTTCTTAGCTTGTCTTAATGGGATTATGCCCTATGCTTCTCCCCGACTATGCACTCATCTTGTATTAACTTGTTACTCAAAATGCTTACATTTAGAGCAATACTGCCATGTAGTTATTACAATTTCTATTCATTTGTTTTTTTAAAAAAAACTCTTTTGAGGTTACTTCCTCAAGAATAAAATATTAATCTCAAATAAAAAAGAGGAATAAACTCATGAAAAGATTTGTTTAGGGTCCTGTGAGTGAATATCAGCTTTTAAAAATCTTCAGAGAATTTGCTTCCTTTCATTTGTGGAGTGTCCTTCTGGGGATGGCACAGGGTTCTACATGAAACACTTGTTTTCTTTTATACTGCAAAATAATTTTGCTGGCTTGATATTCTGGCACTTTTTACACAGCAAAAATTACTACTTTGTTCATTGGTATTGTTTGTTTTTTCAAGAAATTCAAGATTATGCTGTTTGAGCCAAAACCATGTGGTAAATGATGGTTAAAAAAAAATCAACATGTTTATTTTGGTTACTGCAAACTTCCAAGGAAGCGTCGTATTCTCAGACATTTTTGCAGAGGATGCTTTTACTTTTTCAAGTTAGAAACAAGGGGCAAAAAGTCCAGCAAAAATCAAGAGCAGTCCTTTGATTTGGAAATATGCTATTCATTATAGTAACCAAGTAGAAAGGAGCTAAGAAAAAATGTAATTTGCCTCCTTTTCCTTATTCTTTGCCAAGGCAGTGAGGTGGAGGGGTGGGAGCTATGGCTGTGAAATGCTAAATACAATGTCAGAAATGGTTCATGTGCTGGTTTTGATGGGCTCCTTTTTTCCCTTTCTTTAAACTTTTGTTATAAGGGTAAGGTAGGAAAAGGGATATATTCAGAAAAGAAGCATTATAAAGACAAAAGCTACCAATACAACTGACAAAGAATAAATATGATGAGTTAACTGGAACATTACGAGAGCACAGTGGCATGATGTGGTAGAGCGCTGCATCTGGAGTCAGAGAATCCATGTTTGCATTTCTGGAGAAAGTAGGGATGATTTCTTTTAGACGGCAGCAATTTGAAGCCATTGTCATCTCAGGGCATCTTTCCGTGACTAGTACGAACGTTATTGGACTTTTTTTGATTATAAAAATTGTGTACAGTAGAGTCAGGAAGGCCCAAGTTCAAATCGGGCTTCAGACAGTTATTAGCTGTGTGACCCTGGGCAAGTCACTTAACCCTGTTTGCCTCAGTTTCCTCATCTATAAAATAAACTGGAGAAGAATGAAACTCCATATGAGATCATGAAGAGTCAGAAACAAGTGAAATCTCTAAGCCACAACAACCACAGCAGCAGCAGAAGCAGGGGCAATAGCCTGCGCTACTAAATGGTGCCATGGGTAGAGTGCCAAACCTGGAGTCAGGAAGACTCCTCTTCCTGAGTTCCAGTCTGACCTCAGACACTTACTAGCTGTGTGACCCTGGGCAAGTCACTTAGCCCTGTTTACCTCAGTTTACTCATCTGTAAAATGAGCTGGAGAAGGAAATAGCAAACCATTCCATTACCTCTGCCAAGAAGATCCCAAAAGGGGCCACAGAGTCAGAATGAACAACATTAATAAAGAAGTGCTCGTTTCTCAAATGTTTAGAAGTTAATTGTGTATTGAATAACAAATGCATGAATAAAAAATCGTATTATAATTCAGTTTTGTCATCTAAATTGCTTCCTTATCAACGGCAGTATCTGAGATAAGGGTTGGGTAGTGTGTAGGGCAGAATTTAGATAAAAGCTTTCAGAATATTAGAATCATTGGAGTGACTTTGAAGAGTGAGAAATAAACTATATTCTTTACATCACTTTTGTCTCTTAATGAATTAAAATCCCAGAAATTGCTTGGGTATTCTCCAGAGGGTCTTTAATTGGTCATTGTTTTCATTCACTTCTTAGAATGTCAGTTCATGGGATGACCTTAGTGGAAGTTCCAGATTTATGGGGTATACATTGCAATTTCATTAAAACACCTGGGATTTTTAAAGAGGGGTGGGAAGCACTAAATGGGTATGCCAAAAATAGAATTTAAGTATTCAGTGTTTCAATGACATCTTTCTAGTTTTAAGGAAATGATGACATAAAGTTGAAAAGTGAGACCATCCTAGTCTGATAAGTCATGATAATGGAATGTGTCCCCAGCATCTAACATTGTGCCTGGCACACAGTAGGCACTTTAATAAATACTTTATAATGAATGGTTGCAATGTTGTTTCAATATGATCACAAATTATCTCTCACGTTCCCACAAGAATACAGGGCTTACACACTTCTATTTCTCCACCCTTTTTGTTTTCAGAGAAAAAAAATACAAGGGACATGCTTTAATTTTATTCTTAAGTTTTGGAAAGAAAATTAAGTTTAATGAATATAAAGGTATGAAAAATTTAGTGATTTTAAATAACATCTGCATGATTTTCATCTGAATTTGATAAAGTGGAAAATTATTTAATCCGGAAACTTCTAAAATGTTCATTAACAGTTAACACATAAGAATGACTTCTCAGTCTTCTTGCATCTAATCTCAGGTAGGTGGCCTAGTGGATAGAGGGCTTGGCCTGGAGTCGGGAAAACTTGAGTTTGAATTCAGACTCACACATTTACTAGCTGTGTCACTCTAGGCAAGACTCCTTCTGCCTCAGTTTCTTCAGCTATAAAGTGAGGATAATAATAGCATCGCCTCCCAAGGTGGTTGTGAGGCTCAAATGAGAAAACGATTGTAAAGTGCTTAACACAGCAGTAAGTGCTATTTATATAACTGTTAGCTAGCGTTAGCAGTATTATTCTATTTCCTGCAACGATGGTGGTACCTTAGTTGTGTGGCAAAGTAGAAAGGGACCTAGATTTGGAATCAGAAGATGCAGATGCAAATCCTGGCCCTGCTATTTACCATCCATAAAATGAGGGAGCTAGATTTGGAGACCCCCTAAGTTTCCATCTGTCTCTAAATCAGTCTTATGACTTCCGTTTCTCAGGGTTGCTTTCCTTATTTATAAAAATGAAAGGGATGGGACTAGCTCAGGGGTGGGGAACCTGTGGCCTTGAGGCCACATGTGCCCCTCTAGGTCCTCGAGGGCAGCCCTTTGACTGAATCCAAACTTCACAGAAAAATGCCCTTAATAAAAGGACTTGTTCTGTGAAACTTGGCCACACCTGAGGACCTAGAAGGCCACATGTGGCCTTGAGGCTGCAGGTTCCCCACCCTTGGAGTAGCTTATCTGTACAATCCCTGCCAGCCTTAAACTCTTTGCTATATATCTATAGGTTCAAGCTTTATTTTCTTTTAAGGTTGTCCATTTCATCAGCTTCAGTCTTCCAAAGCTCTGAAGGATTTTACTTGCTGGGTTACAGGCATCTATATAAAACATTCCCCATCTCTTTGCCCAGGGCTACACAGTTGGGTGAGTTCCTTGACTTTGTGTCTGCAGAGCTCAACACAGGGCTTGTTAGATGGACACTTAATAAATGCTTGTTGACCGACTTATTGAGAGAAGCTAAAGGATCAGGCAAAGCAACACGCATTTATTAAGCACTTACCGTATCTGAGCACTGTGTTATGTTGTTCATGTTGTTGATCCTTCCTTCAGGAAAAGGACCAATAACTTAGAATGAGAGTATAAACAAGACAATAAAAGGTGGTTTCTGTTATTGTTGTAGAATTGTTTTTCAATCATGTCTGATTCTTTGTGACCCCATTCGGGGTTTTCTTGGTGAAGACACTGGAATGGTTTGTCATTTCCTTGTCCAGCTCATTTTACAGATGAGGAAACTGAGGCAGATAGTGTCTCAGTGTCTTGCCCAGGGACAGACACACAGCTAGTAAGCATAGGAGGCCAGATTTCATTGACTGTAGGCCCAGGACTCTTATCTACTATACCACCTAGCTGCCCCTTGCTTTAAAAGAGCTGATACTCTAGTGGAGGGAGACATTATATAAAAGAGAGTTGAAAAGGTGTGTGTGGCATGGAAAAAGCCAAGAAGGGTACCCACATTGAAGTCTGGAAAGTTAGTAGGAAAGCTGGGAAGAGAATGAAGTTTGGCCACCCTAGGGCCAAAATAGGGGCTCAAGAAGGCACTCTTGGCAGAGGGATGTCCCAGGGTGAGAAGGCCATGGAAAAAGATGGGTTTTCCAGGGTGAGTAGACTCTAGATACTGAGAAAAATCCCAGGTTGGGACAGCAGCTGAGACAAGGTGGAAAAGTCCAGAAAGTCAGATCTTAGTAATAAAGATTGGACAGCCTGGGCCAAAATGTTGGATACTGCTCTTATATGCTATCCCTACCAACTCCTAGAAGAAAAAAACCCTGTGATTTGAATGAATACTAGGGGGAAAAAAACTCACTAACTAGAAATATGTAAAAAGGGTTAAAATAGATTTTTTTTAAAAAACAAACTGGGGCTTTTTTCAAAAAGAATCACAAAAAGTTCACAAAATGGGGATGAAGGGAGGGAGGAAGAAGCTCAGAATGATTTTCTCTCTTCCTGCCCCATTCCTTATCAGCAATGAAGTTTTGTAGAAATGCAAAAATGCAGAAAACATGACCAGTGTTGAGTGGGGGAGAGGAACAGGCCCAGGAGACCCAACCAAAGGAGCAGCACCTTGTATCATATCACAGGAAGAGAAAAGATATTGAGAGCCTACATTACTGGAGGATATGTATGCAACTTTCTCCAACAAAGGAACTGTTAAACTTGGCCAGTGGTTTCTGTGAAGACAAGAAAGTGCATGTCATAGTAAAACACGAACAAGATGGAGCAAAGATGGACTGGACGATAGTACATTTACGTGATTTTAGAACTGGCTGATTGGACCCCAAAGAATATTGACTAATGGACCAAGGTCAGCTTGAAGAGGGTGTGCTGGCAGAATGCCCCAAGGCTTCATCCTTAGCTCTGTTCCTTTCAAAACTTTTGTCAATAACTTGGATTAAGACATAGATAACATATCTCTCAAAATTTAGCTTTTACTTAATTTAAACACCGCTGCCCAGGTGTTTGACTTCTTTTCATTAGTATATTGTTCACATTTGTCAAAGTTTCTGACAGTGTGGTGTAATGGTGGGTACACTCTGGGTGTTGAATGAAGGATTACAAAACAACAACTATAGTCTTATAGTTATCTTCTTTCTCCTTTCTCTTTACCCAATGTTGAATGAAGGATTACAAAACAACAACTATAGTCTTATAGTTATCTTCTTTCTCCTTTCTCTTTACCCA
>CM053600.1:25355331-25394730 GCA_028646575.1 Pseudocheirus occidentalis
ATTATCTCTCCTGGATCTATTTTCCAGGTTAGTGGTTTTTTCAAGGAGATATTTCACATGCTTTCTATTTTTTCATTTCTTTGTATGTTTAATAGTATCTTGGTGTCTCATAAAGTCATTAGCTTCCACTTGCTCCACTCTAATTCTGAAGGAATTATTCTCTTCAGAATGCTTTTGAGATTCACTTTCCATCTGGGAAATTCGACTTTTTAAGGCATTCTTCTCCTCACTGGCTTTCTGGGCCTCTTTTGCCATTTGAGTTAATCTATTTTTTAACGTGTTGTTTTCTTCAGTCAGGTTGTTGACTCTCTTTTCATGATTTTCTCACATCATTTTCATTTCTCTTCCCAACTTTTCCTCCACTTCTCTTATTTGTTTTTCAAAGTCTTTTTTAAGTTGATCTATGGCTTGTAGGCACTCTTCATGTATCTTGGAAGCATTTGATGTAGGAGTTCTGACTGCGCTGTCTTCCTCCCACTTCATACCTCAATCTTTTTTGTCCCTAAAAAAGGATTATAGAATTTTATTACTGTTCTTACTTTGCTTCCTTCTCTTCATATTGACCAGTCAATTAATAGCTTGATTTTTTTTTAGCTCTGTGGAGCTCTGCTTCCAGGGGGGAAAGCTCTGTCCCAAATCGCTGGGGTTTTCCCAGCTGCCGGAGCTATTGGGGGGGTGCTGCAGCCCCCATCAGTTTTGGCTTGCTGAAAGCACACCCCAGAACCTCCACCCAAGACCACGTTCTGGATCCAGGCTGCTCAATGCCCTTGGCCCTGATCAATCGTCTCAGCCCCCCTGCAACTGGCAGGCCAGGAGCTCTGAAGCAGCCCAGTGGAGGCAGCTGCTGGTTGCAGCAGATCCTGTTGCTTCCCACTGCTTCCTTGCCCTGGGGGCAGATCAGTCAAACTGCTTTTCCTCCCCCAAATTTAGCTTGAAAGCTTGAATTCCACTGACCTTTCTCTAGGCCTTGTTTTTCCTGGCTTGATAAATGTGGAGATTGCTCCAGGTGCTGCAGATCTGCTCCCTGTTAGGTTCAAGCTGCAGCTTGGCTCCTCCTGACCACCCTGGGAACTGGCTGCAGTTTTGGTTTTGGGCTGGGCTGACCCCAGCTCCCAGTCTGCCAAGATGAGCCCCTCCTGCCGAGCTGCCTTCAGTGAGAGATGTGTTTTCTATATTTCTCTGAGTTTGGGAGCCCTAAAATTTGTTTAGAGTCATATTTTATGGGTATTTAGGGTGGCTGTGTCAGAGCTGCAAAATTGTGCTGCTTCTACTCTGCTATCTTGGCTCCGCCCCCCAATACCTTTTGACATAACAAATTTCTTCCTTTATAGGAAAACATTGCCCTTTTCATTGACTGCTCCTTTTGAAAAAGGTCTTAAAAAACCACAATACCTTACCTACTTTGAGGTGGGGTGTATGTGTGTGTGTCTGTGCCTGTAACCAGTTGGGTGAAGTAGTTAGGCTCTAGCTAACCTTGTTAATAGACAAGACACAGGGATATAAGATGAAATTAAATTATGGAATGAGATCTACACATCTCATTTCAGTTTGCCACTGCTATCCAGAACCTTCATTCTTCTATACTGAATATTACTCTGTTGGGATGGTAAAGAAGACTCCAATATAGTTCCTACCTTTGAATAATTTGTAATCTAGTTGGGGAAATATGACAAGTAAATGAAACACAAGGTAAAAGATCTTAAGTATAACAAAAGAAGCACAAAACAAAAAATGATAGTTTACTAAAAGAACTAGAAAGGCTGACACCTTTTCCATTTACCCCAAAAGAATCTGAGTCCCATTTATTCATAGGTCCTGGGCAACCCCCCACCTTGAATTCTCCCTGAATTTTCCCATTTGATCAGGCTTTTTCATGCCCAAATCTGTTACCCCTAACCTAGCCTAGCCCTCCATTGTCTGTTACCTCCAGATTGCCTCTAGCTGCTTCCCACCTTTGTTCCCATCAAAATCCCATTCTTTTGGTTCCTGGAATCTGACCTCTAGTCACTCCAGTCTCAGCTACATCCTCCTTAGACTCCTCCTCAAGACCCTCCTTAATACCGGCCTCTATACCAGGGGTTCTCAACCTGTGGGTTGGGATCCCTTGGTGTTAGACCGACCCTTTCACAGGGGTCACCTAAGACCATCAGAAAACACATATTTCCGATGGTCTTAGGAACAGAGACACTGCTCCTCTGCCCCCTTGTGATAGTAACAGGTATGTAAAAAAAAACACACACAAAGAATGGTAAATCATGGGAAATTTTAATGAATTGTACTGACTCAACTATGCCACGTATCATCTTTTGTATTATTAAAGCTATTGTTATATATTATTTTCATTTGCAAACCATCCTATGACAATGGATCGTGTAGAGAAGAACATTAAGAAAAGAAAATATAGTGATTTTTCTTATGGAGAAATCTCAACATGTTATTTGTTGTGAAGTTCTATCAGCCGAATCTGTGGAGCCAAACAAATTAAAATGCCATTTTAATAGCAAGCATCTGAGCTTTGCCGGCAAGGATACTAACTATTTTAGAAGCAAAGCTGATGGACTCAAGAAAGACAGACTTGACACTGGTGGCAAGTACTACAAACAAAACATAGCAGCTACTGAAACTTCATATTTGGTGGCACTCTGAATTACCAGAGCTATGAAAGCTCACACCACTGCTGAGGATTTACTGTTGTCAGCAGCCAAAGACACTGTTCAAGTTATGATCAGAGACGAATTTATTACAAAATTCAGTGCAATTTCCTTATCTAATGACACTGTCCACAGAAGAATAGATGACATGTCTGTTGATATTCTTGATCAGGTAATCCAGTAAATTAAATCTGCTCCACTTCCAATATTTAGTATCCAGCTTGATGAATCTACAGACGTTGCAAACTGTTCACAATTATTGGTTTAAGTGAGGTATATTGATAGCGACTTTAAAGATGAGTTCCTTTTTTGCAAACCTCTTGAAACGACAACTGCTGCACTTGATGTATTTGATACAGTTGATTCATTTCTAAAAGAGCTTAAGATCTCCTAGGAAAAGGTTTGTGGTGTTTGCACAGATGGTAGTCCAGCTATGCAAGGATGTGGATCTGGATTTTAATGTTTGGTACTGAATGAGTCACCAAAAGCCATCAGAACTCACTGCATGATTCATCGACAAATATTAGTAATGAAGACACTGCCACAAGAATTACAAGAAGTAATGAAAAGCATCATAAGTTCTGTCAGTTTTGTAAAGGCAAGCACTTCAAGCAGTCGACTGTTTTCGCAACTGTGCAATGAGCTGGATGTGCCCAAACAATGCTCTGCTATTTCACACTGAAGTGAGATGGTTGTTGAGATGAAAAGTTTTAAAATGTGATTTTCAGCTTCGTGATGAACTCAAAATGTTTTTTAATCAGAAAACAAGACCACATTTCAAGCATTTTTCAGCAACAAAAGTGAACTGTCTTTGCCATCTTGAATGAGTTGAATGTATCACTGCAAGGACCAAATGCAACGTGCCTCAATTTGTTTGAAAAGATCAGATCATTCCAAATGGAACTTCAGAAAAAAAAATGGATGAAAATAAAATTTACATGTTGCCTACTTTATCTGCTTTCTTTGAGGAACATGGAATTGAACCAGACAAAAGGATTACAATGAGAATTTCTGTGAAAGAACACTTGTACAGACTTGCAGAAAAAATTCATCGTACTTTACAAATCTACCTGACACATTTGCACTTGCCTGAAGCCCATTCACAGTCAAAGTTGAAGATGCTGCTGAGACAGCACAAGAGGAGTTCATTGAACTTATTACCAGTGATGCAGTGAGAACTGATTTCTCTACAATGCCAGTTACAAAATTCTGGATCAAGTGTTGGAGTCATATCCTGTTCTGTCTGAGACTGTGTTGCGCCTTCTTCTTCCATTTCCAACAACATATCTTTGTGAAACAGAGTTTTCCAGCTTGTTGGTTATCAAGTCTGAATACAGAAGTAGACTTGTCATGGAAGATGATCTTCGTTGTGTTCTTGCAAGGACTGCCCTGAGAATTTCTGATTTGGTGAGAAAGAAGCAATCTCAACCTTCGCACTGACGTTGGCTTTTTACCCATACTGTTGCAAAATGTAGCAATGTAGTTTACTGTTGTTATATTAAGACTGTTACCCATGCTACACCAAGCTTTCATTGATTTGTAATTAGAAATAAACATTTCACAATATATAATTACATATTGCTTTTGTGATTAATCACTATGCTTTAATTATGTTCAATTTGTAACAATGAAAATACATCCTGCATATCAGATATTTACACTGCAATTCATAACAGTAGCAAAATTACAGTTATGAAGTAGCAATGAAAATAATGTTATGGTTGGGGGTCACCACGCCATGAGGAACTGTATTAAAGGGTCACAGCATTAGGAAGGTTGAGAACCACTGCTCTAGACCATATTTGTTTATAACCCTTTGGGCATAGGCCCAAACATCAACATCAGCACCCCTAAACCTCAACACCCCTTTCCCCTGAACTGCCTACTTCTCTCTGCAAAGAGAGGGTAAAATGTTTTTCCCAGGTCCTCCATTTAAGGAGGGAGTCCAGAGTAGGCATTCATCATTACCTATCACCTGCCCCCACACTGGAGGTACCTTATGAATCTTATATGAAGGAAGGAAAATTGCACGCGCGCGCACACACACACACACACACACACACACACACATAGAGGCATAGAAATACATTAAACCCAACAGGCAGGGACAGGGAGAGGGGATTTAAAATAAGGGAAAGGGTTGAAAATAAAAATAAACTCCAACTTTGGTGAGTTGATCTTAAATACAAGTAATAAAAAGAAAGCAGGTATAAGAACCAGCGTCTGGAGTATGGGCTAGGTAAAAAGCTTAGGTCAGTGGAGTGGAAGTGGACTACTTCTATTATAAATTATGAGTGTTAACCAAATTTCTTCTTTTTCACTACTTTCTTAGTAAATAAGTGGGCAAGTGGCACAAGGAACAAAAAGTACAAAAGAATAAAAGAAAAATACATAATTAGCAAACATAAGCATCAATATAAATGAAATGAATTCCCAAATTTTGAGAGCAAGTATGAGACAGACCTTTTAATATAAAGGAAAGATAATTTAAATAACATAAAACTATTTTACAATTATCAGAAAACCACTGGAGGCAACCCAAAAGTGGCATACTCTGAAAAACTGAATCTAACCATTAATGAAAATATATGGACATAAAATAAAAAAGAGGAAAAGATCAGTTTACATCCCAATCCTAAAGAAAGGAATGCCAAGGAATGTTCAAACTGTCAAACAATTGTGCTCATTGCACATACCAGCAAAGTTAAGCTTAATTCTACAAGCTAGGCTTCAGCAATATGTGAACTGAGAACTATTAGAAGAGCAGTTTAGTTTTTGAAGAGGCATAGGAACTAGAGACCAAATTGCCAACACTTGCTGGATTATGGAAAAAGAAAGGGAGTTCCAGAAAAACATCTACTTCTGCTTCATTGACCTAAAAGTCTTTGTATGAATCACAATAAAATGTGGCAAGTCTTCAAAGAGAGGGGAGTACAAGACCATCTTACTTGTCTCCTGAAAAACCTGTATATGGGCCAGGAAGCAATAAGAACTAAATATGGAATGACTGGTTTAAGATTGAAAAAAGAATATGACAAGCCTGTATATTATTACCTTATTAATTTAACTTACATGCAGACTACATCAAGGGAAATGACAGGCTGGATGAATCAAAAACTAGAATCAAGCTTTTTGGGAGAAATATCAATAATCTCAGATATGCAGACAATACCACTCTGATGGCAAAAACTGAAGAGGAATTAAGAAGCCTCTTGTTGGGGGTGAAAGAGGAGAGTATAAAAGCTGGCTTGAAGTTAACATCAAAACAAATAAGATCTTGGCAATTGGCCCCATCATTTCATGGTAAATAGTGGGAGAAGAAATGAAAGCACAATCTCAGATTTGATATTTTTGAGATCAAAGATCACTACAGACAGTGACCATGGCCATTAAATTAAAATATACTTGCTCCTTGGAAGGAAAGCTATGACAAATCTGGATGGCATATTTAAAAACAGAGGTGTTACCTTGCTGACAAAGGTCCACATAGTCCAAGCTTTGCTTTTTCTGGTGGCAAATGTATGGTTGTGAGGGTTGGACTATAAGAAAAACTAAGCACCACAGAATCATCACTTCTGGAATTGTGATACTAGAGAACACTTCTGAGAGTGTTGTGTCCCTTGGACAGCAAGGAGATGAAGTTAGTTAATGCTAAAAGAAATTAATTCAGGTTATTCACTGAAAAGTCAAATACTGAAACTGAAGCTTAACTATTTTGGCCATATAATGAGAAGATGGGACTCATTGGAAAAGACTTTGATGTTGGGAAAAACTGAAGGTGAAAGAAAAAGGGGACATCAGAGAATGAAATGGATAGACAGTGTCAGGGAAACAACAGACATAAACTTGGACAGAGTTTGAGAGCTAGTAGAGAATAGAAGGCTCTGGTATGCTATGGCCCTTGGGGTCGGGAAGAGAGAGACTTGACTAAACTACTGAACAACACAATTCAAAGAAAACCAGATCTAAACAAATTGTGTGCTTTGCAAATACCCCAGACAGAAATACAACAAAGAAAAAGGTAACAGGATGAGTTGGGGGAGGGAGGAGACACTAAAAGACACCACTAAAAGAGAAAGGTACCTCTGATGTGAACAACCACAACCACCATAACCATGACAATAAAATAATAAGAGAAACCATTAAGAGACTGAAAAGTACACAGAGATACATGGGTGAAAGAGGCAGCCAAAACAGAAGTGATATTGGAGAAAGAAGCCTGAAACATCATGAACTAAACCTATAGGTCAGTCAGGTCAGTGTTTTAGTGGGATTAAATTGTACAATGTGACAGCAGAAAAAAATAGAGGGAAATAAATGATGTGCCCTAATCAAATCAAAGGTTGAAAGTTAAGGGGAAAAAACTCCTGTGAGGTTGCTCAGGAAGAAGAGGAAAAGGGTAAGGAAACAAAGAGGGGAAAGAAAAAAGGAAATCTTACTTCACTGGTGGGAGTGGAAACCACTGAAGAACATGTTTATGGGGAAAGAAAAATATTTTATAAATGGAGATAAAGACTTTACCATGGGTTTAATCTACAAGGATTTGATGCTTAGAGAGAATACTCATCCTGCCTCAGGAGAA
This sequence comes from Pseudocheirus occidentalis, assembly GCA_028646575.1. NCBI lineage: Eukaryota > Metazoa > Chordata > Mammalia > Diprotodontia > Pseudocheiridae > Pseudocheirus > Pseudocheirus occidentalis. The sequence goes on from CM053600.1 coordinate 25,362,565, forward strand.
GGTAAATCACAGCTCTTGAGGTTAACTGACACTCCCAAGAGTTCAAAGGCATGCAACCAGAAAAGAGATTTTATGGCAAATGGGACTAATGGAACTATGTTTATGTGTTACAAAGCAGGGCTTTATTGGGCAGTGGGGAGAATTAGGGGTGGAGATGAAGGTTAGTCATAGCGATCTTCAAAATGAAGGGTATCAGTGAAACTTTTTAAAATTGTGTAGGAAAGAAGATGTGGAATTCAGTCAAGTAGGACTGCTTTCAGACTAATGGTCTAAATTTGTTATATACTTTTAAAATCCCACCAAGCTGTACATAATAAAGATTCATGGCTTCACATGCAATCATCTAGTTCCATTTTTTTTTAATGGAAACATTCACATTTATCAATGTTAATGTAGTTCATAATAAGAAGAAAAAATAAAATTTTAAAGCATACGTGTGTGAGCATGCCAGGAGTGGTGAAAGTTTGGCACAGAGGGTTCTCTGTGTGTCAAATAATTTCCTCTTTTCTTTCAATATTAGATGTGTTGAAGCAGTGGGCTTTGAAATTGCCTGGTAGGTGGTTTTTACACAGTTTACAATCAATTCAAGTTCCCTCCATAAACCTTCAAAGAACAGAGAAGATTATCCCTGTGTGACTGCATAAGTGAAACCAGAAAATCCACTGATGGAAATGCATGTGGAGGCTCAAATTAGCAATAAATCTGCAGAGCTCAAATCACAAATGACCATCAAGGCAGCACACAGGGAGAGAAAGATGTAATTTTACTTACATATCTGCCTAATCTCCTGATGGTCCCCTAATCACCGGGAATCTAACAACATTGCACTTAGGTTTGTCCAAGGAACAATTTTAAAATTATCTTTAAAAAAATCAAGGGTATTATTTACAATATGTTAGATACATACTTTCTGTGAGAAACCTTCCCTCGCTTGACAAAAAAATAGGACCCTTGATTTTATACATTATGGTCCTTAGAATGGTAGTGATGGTGATAGTGATAATGGTAACCCATTGTATTAGCACAGTATTTTAAACATGCTATCTTTATAATCTTTCTAGGTAGGCAGCATCAACTATTATTTATCCCTAGGGAAAGGAATTCTAATGCTGCTTACATGGTAAATGCTGATCACTTCCCATTATAGTCTTTTTTAGTTTAATTTTTAACATTGTGATATTTAATTCTCACAGTATAGCAAAATAGTATTAAAAAAAAACTAAAAACCAAAGGGATGCCCATCTATTAGGGAATAGCTAAATGAAGATATGCAAATATATAAATATAGTAGAGAATTATTACATTGTAAGAAATGATGAAATGGATAGCTTCAAAGGAACCAGAGAAGGCCTGTGCAAGCTGACACAGAGTGAAGTGAGTAGAATCAAGAGAACAATTTACACAATATTATAAGGAAAAGCAGTTTTGCGACTGACAAGCTCTGATAAATGCAATGACCAACTATGATTCCTGAGCACTGATGACAAAGCCTGCTATTTGTCTCCTAACCCAGAGGCGAGGACATGATGCAGAACATGATATGCATTTGTGGACATGCCTAATGTAAGGATTTATTTTGATTGGTCATGTATATCTGCTACAAGGACTTTGTTTTCTTTTTCTTTTTTTCTAATGAAGGGTTGGTAGTAAGAGGGGACAGAAATGGGATAGGGAAAAATTAAAGAAGGAAGGCAAGGCTAGGGAAGGGAAGGGGAGGGAAAGGAAAGGAAAAGGAGAAAAGGGAAAGGAAAGGGGAGGGAAGGGAAAGGAAGAGAAAGGAAATAAAGAGAAGGGAAGGGAAGTAAGGGAAGAAACTAATTTTTCTGTCACTGCCTCTCTGGTAGCACTTAGCACATAGGTCTTGCATTTCGGATATAATTAAGTTCATATTTCTAATTTCCTCATTTACAGAGGAAGAAACTGAGGCCTAGGAAATTTAAATGACATTCACAAGGTCATACAAGTAGAAAGAGTAGACACATAATAAATAGAACACTAGACATAAAGTCAAGAAGATCTGAGTTAGAATCCTGTCTCAGATACTTCCTAACTGTGTGATGCTGGGGAAACCTCTCAAACCTCCGTTTCTTTATCTGTTAAATGGTTATCATGGGGTATAGGCTCTGGGAACCCCCTCAAATCTTCCCACTTGACCATGGCATTCACCTGAGACCATAAGCCTTCCATTATTGCTATTCCCAAATCTCTGTTACCCTTAAACTAACCTAGCCCTCCTTATCTGTTATCTCCAGGTAGCCTTCAGCTACTTTCCACCCTTACTCCCATTCTCTTGGTTCCTGGAATCTGATCTCTAGTTATTCCAGTCCCAACAAGACCCTTCCTAAACCCGTCCTCCCAGACTACTAGACCACCCCTAGATCCCTCCCACAATCTTTCTCTATATAAAACCATCCTGTTTCCAGTTTCCATGAAGCTGCTCAGATTCCTTAAGAGTCTAGCCAATGGTGACATTCCTTAAGAGTCTCCCCCATATGGTGGATCTTTAATAAATAATTTGGTTTTTCTTTGGCTGAGAGAAGGACTGTATTGAATTCATTAAGGCAGGACCCAGTCTGTTGGTATTTTGGGGTCCTGAGCATCCTTAAACCCCAACATTTTAAACCACAACAGTTATTATAATAGCACATGCCTTACTGGATTGCTATAAGGATCAAATGTATATATATAATATATATAAAGCATTTTGCTAAATGTCAGAGTTTTTTGTTTTTAGTATTATTACTGAACAGAAGAGAAAAGGCATTCTGGGTAGAAGGCTGTAAGGTAGCCAAAGATTAACTGGAAAGGGTCAAAAGGAAGGCAATCAGGATGGTGAAAGGCCACAAGACCATGCCATATAAAAATTAACTAAAGGAACTGCAAACATTTAACCTGCAGAAGAACAGAACTTGGGAAGTATGAAGGCAATTATCAAATATTTGAAATATTGTTATGGGGAAGAAGAGTGAGATTGATTTTGTCTTTCTGAAAAGGGCAAAATAATGAATAACAGGTAGAAACTGCAGAGACAGATTTAGGAAAAATGCAAGGGAAAACTTCCTAACAATTATGTTTATCTAAGAGCTAAAATGGGTCACCTTTAGATGCAGCAGGGGACCTAACTAGGTCTTCAAAAAAAAAAAAAGGCTTGATGATCACTAGATGGGTATAACGGGTTGTGGATGGTGTAAGGGAATGGATAAATTAAATGACCTCTGCAGTCTCTTCCATTTCTGGGACTTTGTTAATATGTAAAGAAGGAATTCTACTATCTTGGGAAAAAGTTAGTAATGAGCTAAGGTCAGAGTCCCTCCCCAGCCTTCAATTTAAAAAATTTCCTTTTGACCTACTAGACTAGAACTGTACAGAAGCAAATGGAGCAGAATGATGTATTTGGGACCACAGGAAGCAAAGAAACAGTCTCTTTAACTTATCTTTAACTTTATTCCAACCCTGTCTCTCCAACCCTTTCTTCTTCCTTAATACCTTGGTCGTCTTTCCTGACCTTTCTATCTCAATTTCCTTCCTCTCACTTCTAGCTTCTCAGGAAGATTCAGGTTTCAAAAAATAGGGCACTTTAGTAGCAGGGCAATGAATTACTTCACAAAAGGAAATTCTGTCTGCCCTTTAGCCAAAAGGGGTGCTCCAGATGGGGGAAAACAAAGCCTTATCACTCTTGCTTTACAAACACTTTAAGAATAAAATTATAATGGCTCTCAGGCCCGGTGGCGTTCTATGACCAAATGAAGACCACATCCAATGGGGGCTATAAAACAGATTAGTTCAGAACTTAGAATTACCTTCACCTTATTTCCTTCAAAAAATTTCCCACTTGCCCAGGCTTTCATTTGATATCCCTAACATGCTTGCTTCCTTCCTCCAGTTTTATTTGTAAATGTGATCCTAATTAAGAACAGAAATCACTACCACATGGAAGCAATGTGGCCTTGAGGCTCTGACCCCAAGGAATGGAATAGGGAGTCTGGTTATAAGTGCAAAGGAAAATTCCTTCCCTTTGCCACTGTTTCTTCTTCTCTTTCCACGGATAAGAACTGTCTTCTTAACTTTCTGAATGTGTTTTTATAATAATAACTATACTTCTTGGACACTAAGTAACTTGAAATCAGTTTCATATGTCAAAATTGTCATTGTTTTCAACATCAGGATTCACAGACTTTTAGACGTTTCTGCAGGACTATTTTCAAGGCCAATTCTGACTTGGTACTTTTTAGAACCCACCCTCACATTCACAAATGCTGTAATTCATTGCTTGGTGAATTATGGTAGGTAGCTGTGGTATCAGATTCCAAACTTCAAAGTCTTATGATATGTTGGAAATAATGTTTGAAGTAGTTCCTAGGTCCTTGTGGGGTTGGGTTTGTTGTGCAAACCGCAACAGATATGAAACTGGTTTGTCTGATTCACTGAGAATTCACAAGAGCGTGGATCAGCGAAGGTATAATCCAACAATTATGCCAAAAGAGATCAGAAAATTATTTTGTATAACTTTTGATTCTTTTTGTAAATGGTGATATACACACACATAGCATCTTCTCAGTAAAACTAAATCTGAGTAAAAAGAAATTCCATTCAGCTTACATTATGAAATACTTTTTCATTTTTAGTACATTGCTCAAGTTTCTCTCTTAGTCAATACTGAGCATTTACGTAGCAACTAATATGCACCAGACACTGTGCCAAGTGCTGGGATGCAATGAACGGTCAAAGATAGTTCCTGTATAACGGGGGGACAATATATATAAGAGGAAATGAAGATAATCAATAAAGGGAAGGTGTTAGCATTAAGGGGAAATAGAAAAACTTTCTTAGAGAAGATGGAATTTTAAGGAAGCTAAAGAAGCTAAGAGGTGGAGGTGAAGAGAATTCCAGGCACAGGGGACAAGCCAGTAAAAATGCCTGGAGTTAGGCCGCAGAGTGTCTTGTGGGTAGCAAGAAAGCTGATGTCACTAGATCATAGATTACATGAAGGGCACTAAGTGGGGGGAGAGGGCTAGGTTATAAAGGGCTTTGGAAGTCCAAACAGGAATTTATATTTGATCCTAGGCATAACAGGGAGCCACTGGAGTTTACTGAAACTGGGGGGACACGATCAAACTTGTGCTTTAGAAACATAAGCAGAGTGGAGGACAAATTGGAATGAGTAGAGACCAGATAAGTAGGCCAATCAGAAGTCTACAGCAACAGTCCAAGCTTGAGGTTCTCTTTCTCATCCTTATACTGATCAGCACAGGACAAGGTCTCCCCAGGACTATAATTAGCAATTTTGGGACCTGGGGCAAACAATACAAAATGGCTCTCATGTTCATGATATGAACATGATATAAGAAGAAACCAAAACCAGTACAATTGCAGAGAAGGGGAAATTAGATACTAAAGTGATTCTGGCAACTTAACTAATTATTCTTGCTAGTATTAACACAAGGATACTAAATTTGGTTGTTTCTACACTGCTAAAGGAGTGTTATGTATTCCTTTTTTTTTGATCTCTAAATTCTGGTTCCATGGGGGCACAGCCCACACTCTTTACAATTCTGTTTCTACATCATCTTCACAGAGTCAACAGAAATGGGCAAATTACAAAAAGAGCATGGCTAAGTGACATAAAATGACATGAAATATTTCATTTCCTAAGCCAATACCCATAACCAGGATATGTCTTTCTAACATATCTTTTGGAAGACTCCAACATAGTCTGTGTGCCTTTCTGAAAGCCTCAGTGAATGAAAATGAAGGCCCTAAAGGGCAGAGACTGCACCCAAGGACAACTCAAGATTTTGATAAGGTCAGGAGACATCATTAAAAAAAAATCATTCTAGCCCCTCAGTGTTGTAAGCCAAAGTATTTGATTCTTGGGAGTCAGTTCCTATGTAGATGTCCTTGATAACCATAGCTTTCCACCCCCCTAACCCCTTGAAGCCTGCTCTCAAGAGCATCCTTTGTCATGTGAATGCATTTTGATAAGAGTTAACTGACTTTTCCCATGACTTCTGGGTGCCTTGGTAACAAAGCCTAATCTTATCTGAGTTACTTCCAGGATATGACAGACAATCATGATAAAACCATGATAATGACAATAATATTCCAGGATATGACAAACTAAGCTTATTTGAATCTTTGTCTGCTTGTTCTATAAAAACCTTGTTCAAAGAATCATTAAGTGGAGTTCATGGTTCTTCCTGGAAGTACCCACATGATCTGGTCATTTCTTATTCACATCCTTGGTCAAGCTTAAGTGCTGGCCACTGAGCAGCCCACGACACCTCAGATATTATTCAGGACCCTCTTTCTGACAGCTTAGCTCAGAGTTCCTCAATTAGCAAACCAGTGTCTACCAGCAAATCTTAAGTCTTATCTTTCTGACCTCCAAGCCAGTCCCTGATACCATCTTGATTTTCACCCCTTCCACAGTTTGCTAGAATTTTTATTAGGAGAAAGGGAGGGGGAAGAAGAGTTGTCCAGTATGTCTCCTTGCTCTACTCCAGTACTTTACTGTAAGATTCCTGAAGCACACCCTATCTACCACTGCCCATTTTAGTGATCATAAAGTTTGGGGGAAATGAAGTAAAACGGCTTGTTGTTGAATTGTTTCAGTCATGCCCAACTCTGCATGACCGCATTTGGGAGTTTTCTTGGCAGAGATACTGGAGTGGTATGCCATTTCCTTCTCCAACTCATTTTACAGATGAGGAAACTGAGGCAAACAGGGTTAAATGACTTGTCCAGGGTCATACAGCTACTCAGTGTCTCAGGCCACATTTCACCACCTAGCTGCCCTGAAGTAAAGTAGTCCTTCCCGTAAAAATGACTGGACCCCAATTCTAAATGATTCCTTGATATGTTAAGGCAACTTCAAGATTTCTCTAAGTGGTCATTCCAACCACCATTGGTAAAACTGGCAAATATTCTTTACCACAGATTAAAACTGTTCTTTCCTGTTTCTAATCTGCCATGAGCTTTTGAAACCTTATCATAAATATGACGGACATAGGAAGAGATTAGTTTTCATCTTTGTTGCCAAAGGTAGTGTGGGAAGGATACGCCTTATATTTGAGTCTCAAATATAAAAAAAGAGGGAGTCAGAAAAAGAAGGCAGGCAATTTTTTGACAGAGTGATGGTGATTTAATATGTGAGAAACATTAGAAAATGACAGAAAACCATACATTTCTTTCTATTAACCCTGACAAAGCATGTAAAAAATCGGAAATGTCAAACATCTCAAGCCAACCAGGAACTTTGGAATATTCTATGCTGTGTTCACCCCATATGTATGGTATGCATTTTACATATACAGCTGCTTTATTAAGTAATTATCATCTATTACTCCCATTTTTAAACTTTCTTTGGGAAAAGAATTGGAGGAAGGGGGAAGGGTACATGAAAGGCAATATGGAAAAGGGGAAAGAATGCTGACTTTGGTGATCAAAAAAAAAAAAAAGGGTTCAAATATCACCTGTGACTCACATCTCGCCATCTATGTGACCATCAGGCAGCTGGGTGGTACAGTGGAGATAAGAGAGATGGGCTTACAGTTCAGAAGACCAGAATTCAAATCCAGCCTTTTATACTTAGGAGATCACCTAGGCAAACTGTTTAACCTCTGCTGCCTCAGTTTCTTCAACTGTAAAATGGGGTAATATTTACTTCACAAGGGTTGTTGTGAGGATCATGAGACAATATCTATAAAGTGCTCAGTACAGTGCTTAGCACAAAAAAAATTGCTGTATAAATACGAATTTTCTTCCTTCTGTGTCTGAGTCATTTAACCACTTTGCAACTCAACTTCCTCTTCTGTAAAATGACAATAATGATAATAAGTATAGTGTCTACCTCATGAGGAAGCAGAAAGTGGTACAGCGGAAAGAGCACCTGGCCTGGAGTCAGGAAGACTCATCTTCCTGAGCTCAAATCTGGCCTCGGACACGTATTTTACTTCAAGCAGCTGTGTGACCCTAGGCAAGTCACTTAACCCTGCTTACCTCAAAAATGAGTTGGAGAAAGGAAATATCCAACCACTCCAGCATCTTTGCCAAGAAAACCCGCAGTGGGGTCATAAAGAGTCAAATGTGACGGAAACAACTCAACAATTAGCTTTGCGGTCCTGGTCAAGTCACTTAACCCTGTCTGCCTCAGTTCTTCATCTATAAAATGAGCTGGGGAAGGAAATGACAAACCACCCTGCCAGTATCCTTGCCAAGAAAACCCCACATGGGGTCACGCAGAGTCAGACATGACTGAATAATAACCAGTGGTTAATAATAAATAATAATAAAAGTGGTTAAATGACTGCCCCCTCAGTGAATTGTGCAGGGAGGGGAAGCAACTAAAGGAGATAATATGAAAAATACTTTGTAAACCTTAAAGCATCATGTAAATGTTCATCATTGGTATACGAGGGATGAGGACACTGCTAAGGAATAGAAAACAAGGGAATCTGCACTAATAGCCCACAAACAGAATCAGAGAAAAGCTAATTGGGAAACTAATTTAATTACTTCCCTCACTGAGTCAGTGTCCTTGCCTGAAGATGGACTACACCTGTTTTGGGAGTGTTTCTGCCAAAGAAATGGCAAGTGCTCCTCCTCTATACAAAATAACACATCTGATAATATTTATTACAATGTTTAAAGAGATTCTTACAAGAAAATGAATGTAGATATAATGGGGGAAACTATTTAGTAAAGATAAGGTCTCATAGGAAAAACCATCAGCACTCTGGTAGTATTTGCCCCAACGTAAATATGAACCTTATGTGCATGACAAAATGAAATTTAGTTTGATACACTGCTTCTTTATTAAGTTTTCAAAGTCATTCTAACAACAAATCTAAAAAATCTGCTAAGAAGATAGAGCCTGAGAATTATATTTGGATTTATGAACTGCAGTTTAAGATAAAGGATAATCATTGTGGTAGAATAGTGTAGACCTCCAATGAAAGAGGAGAAACTGGTCACTGGGTTTGAGAATTAAGGCTATAAATGCTAAGGATAATGCAAAGAACATTTGTAGCTATGTTGGAGGTAAGACAGATCATAGGAGCATAGATCCAAATTGAAGGTGTGATACTCAAGGTGTGATAGGGGTTTGGTATGTGCCTAGATCACCTAAGATGATTCTTAGACATTGGCAAACTGCCTCTTCCCAGACAACTTCTGTGACACTCCTTTGTCTTAGTCCCCCTCCCCTCCTACCTGTCTGATGTTTTTTCCTAGTTTCCTTTGCAAATATTCCTCTTGTCCAGTTAAGTATGAGTGTCTGCTAAGGCTTTATTTCTGGTTCATTATTCTCTCACTGGGCAGGTAAGTCAGGAAGACCTGAGTTCAAATCTGGCAAAAACTTACTAGCTGTGTGACCTTGGACAAGCTACTTAACTCTGATTGCCTCAATTTCTTCATCTGTAAAATGAGCTGGAGAAGGACATGGCAGACTACTCCAGTGTCTTTGCCAAGAAAACCCCAAATGGGGTCACAATGACTCAGACACGTCTGCAACAACTGAGCATTCTTTCTCAACACCTTTCTAAACACTTCATTAGCTCCCACAGGTTTAATAGTCATAACTCCTCAAACGATTCCATCCCAATCTCTCCTCAATTTCATTCCTACATCGCCAACTCTGCCTTTCGGACATCACTACCTGGAGGTTCCATAAACATACATCTAAATAAGCATATACAAAATGGAACTCATAGTTTCCCCAAAATATCATTCCTCCTCCAAATGCCCTCCATTTTTACTTATGGCACTACATCCTTATAGTTGTGCATGTTTGAAACTTTACAGTGATTCTTGATTATCTGCTAAATAAACTGATCTTTGGCTCTTCTTTGCTAAGTTAATTCCACCTCTACAACATTTCTTGCATATGTCCACTTTTCTCCATTCTAGTTTATCACCTCTTACCTGGATTATTCCAGCGGTGTCCTAATTGATCTCATTGTCTTCAGGTTGTCCCTTGTCTAGTACACCATCCACAAGTTACCTAACTGATATTTCTTGAACACAGCTATCACTATGTCATCTCCCCTACTAAAAAATCTTCAGTAGTTCCTTGCTGACTTTACAAAATAAAAGCTCCCTTAGCCTAATCTTGTATTTCAAGTCTTCTACAATGGGATCTCATTTAGATGTCCAGTGTTATATTGGCCAGTCAACAATAATTTATCAAGTATTTACTATGTGCTAGTCTCTAGGAATACACGGAAAGAAACAAATATGGTCCATTGTCTTAAAACATTTTTTTTAATCATTCCATTTTTTTTTTTTGGATGAGGGAAGGCAAGGCATTTGGGGTTAAGTGACTTGCCTAAGGTCACACAGCTATTAAGTGTCAACTGTTTGGGGCCAGATTTGAACTCAGTTCCTCCTGACTCCAGGGTCAGTGCTCTATTCACTGCTCCATCTAGCCACCCCAAACCAAAGACAGAAAGTCCACTCCCTTAAGAAGCTCTCATGGGAAGAAACCACACAGGATATCTCACTAACAATTGGTAGAATTGGAAAGGATCTGTTGTAGAATACAGGGTTTAAAGTGAGTCTTGAAGGAAGCCAGGGAAACCAGGTGAAGATAATAAGGAAGACCATTCCTGGAAAGGAGGACAAGCCAGTGAAAAGCCAAGGAGTTAGGAGATAAAGGGTCATTTTAGAGGAAACACAAGGAAGAAAAGAAAAATGGAGGTTCTTACAAGAAGATCTTATGCTGGGCAACAAGCTCATCTTACTGAACCCCCAACCAACACAGGAGACAGCAGGAGAAGTCATGTACAACCTAATAAACTACTGGAATTCCCTAGTCCTCTTCCAGCAGGAAACAGATGAGAGAGGGAAATGTTTCATAAGATGTGCTAAAATCCCTTCCTCTAACTTCTACTTGTCGATCCAGATTCTACCCTCTAGGACCAAGAAAAGAAAGTCTATAATCCATCTTCTATGTAACTTCAAATATTTAAAGACTACTACAGCATTCCCCTTGGGCAGCTAGGTGGCATAGTAGACAGAGCACTGGGCTTGGGATCAGGAAAACTTACTAGTTTTCTAAGTTCTCAGAAACTTATTAGCTATGTGACCCTGGGCAAGTCACTTAACCCTCTTTGGCTCAGTTTCTCCAAGTCAGAACATCACCCTTGTGATGTCATAGGTTCTCTTCAATAAAGAAGGATGAACAGCAGCAATCTGTAAAACAGACCTACACAACTTGGCAGTAGGTAGGAGCCAAAATTAAAATAGGCTAAATGTCTCCGAGCTGCAGATAGATTTTTAGTGGCTCACTTTCCAAGTAAAGGTATAATTAATGATTAAAATACTTTGGAAATAAGCCATATTTCAAAAAGGGGAAATTTCAATTAATATCAATTAATTACACTTATTACTTAAGATTTTTATTTATCATGAAGCCATATTAATGTTAAAAAGTTACTTTGCTAATCAGTACAAGTTTTAAGATACTTTTTCAGGTTTTCTTAGTGTTTACATTTGGTAAGGGCTGAAAACATAGAGAAAAGATATGACTCTCATTCCTCTCAGACTAGAGACAGACTGATCATGGTTGGTTGCCACAGGTCACGTGACAAACAGGAGTGGGTGCACAGTGGCAGCCCACACACCAAGTTACATGATGGGCACAATAGTGACTAGCGGAAGGCAGGTTAAGAGGACATGGACAAAGCACTCTGTACATCATAACAGTCTTTTACACCCTCTACATTTTTCAGTTGGCTGGCAGAAATCCTTTGGTGGGCCACAAGCAGCCTGAGGGTAGTATGTTGTGCAGACATGGAAAATGAGCTGGAGAAGGAAATGGTAAACCGCTCAAGCATCTTCGTCAAGGAAAACCCCAAAAATGTGGTCACAAAATGTTGAACGTGAATGAAACAACTGAACCACCACAAAATAACATGCCTCTTAATTTTCTCTTTAAGATAAATCATTATAGTAACTTTAAATGATCCTGGAATGTCATTGTTTTGAGTTTAGAGGGAATAAAGGAAGTCTGAGCTATATTGTTTATAAAAATTTATCTAGGATTCCCCCAAAAGGCATTTAGCTGTCCCTTGCTTTTGTTCTCCATGAATATGAAATGATCAGGCACTTAAAATCATTAACATGATACAATTTAATCACAGCATCTTAGGGTCTCAGACCTTGGGAAAAAAATAAGCCCAAGATATTTATTCATTATGCTATGTTGTTCTTGGAAAGGAAGGAATGGAGGCCAAAACTAAAAAAGAAAAGATAAGAGATGGAGGGCTGAAGGTGACAGGGAAAAGGCTAAAGGGGCCAAGATAAATATAGAATAGAGTTTGGCTGCCACAGGCTACCGTGACAATGATAAAAGAATAAAGGCAGTTAATCCATTTGTACCACCTAATTATCATTCCATTCCCCTAAGACCTTAATCAGTAAATATTATATGTATGGTGTGGGGAGGGGAATGCGCAGGGTGCTAGGAAAGTAACTTAAAACTGTGGCTGATTTTTCTTAGTTATTTTTTCTGATTTTTACTCCTCGGAATTTTTTTTCCTAATATCCATTTCCTACTTCACTGGTCTTCGGTAGACAACTTGGATATTAGAAGGCAGTGGATTCAAAACCCTAAAGTTGACTTCTACCCATTTCCTAACTCCATTCAATTTGTCTGAGTTACCCAGGGGGAACACTGAATGGTATCGAAGGAATCCTAGTTGAAACCTTCTATTTAGTGACATATATTTTTGTATATATGTATGTATCTATGTATGTATGTGTACGTATGTGTGTATGTGCATGCATGTGTGTATACTTGCATGTATGTGTGTATTTGTATACATATATGCGTGTGTATATACATATAGATATATCTCACACACACACACACACACACACACACATATATATATTTATACACACACATATAAAATAAACAGCCTCAAATTAGTATCTAACTCTGGGAAAATTCATAAGCCAAAACCAAATAGTTATCCCCAGGCATTACAAGTATTTCATGACAGATATAGTGAGAAATGCCTGGTGGGAGGGGGGCTGAGAGGAGAGCAGGGAGGGTGAGGGGAGATAAGCACAGACTGGTTTTGTTGCCCTATAATGGCTGAGGGAATGTGTGTGTGTGTAAAAATATATATACACATATTCAGCTATAAGTGTGTGTATATATATATATATATTTACACACATATATGTTCATAATATTCATTCTGTTCAAGCTTGGGCTGCCTGCTTTGTATGGGGGATTAAGTCTTAGAAAGAGATGAAACTATCACAGGACCAGATCTGCAAGGATAGTATTCCACTGAAGTAGCAGCTTTTATACCTCTCTGAGAAGGATTCTGAAAGACAGAGTTGGAAGCAGTAAATGAGGAAGAGAAGAGACTGGCCACAGCAGCTGCAAAAGCTGGAGAACGTTTTTCTGTTTTCCTCTCAACCTTGTAGCTGCTAGAGTCTTGGTCTTTCCCTGATTTGTCACTTGGCTCATTAAGAGGACCCAGCATAGGGCCATGTCTATTTGGAGAAGTCGCTGGAACAATGGTGATTTTCTTCTCTCTCTCTCTCTCTCCCTGGTTCTACTGCTGTGTCAAGGAGTGGTTACCACTAAACGTTTCTTTGATCTTTTACATTGACTTACTGGTGGTTTGTATTTTAATTATGATTCTATATAAAGCTAAGATAATTTTTATGATGTTCAAAATTAACACCTTTGTTGCAAAGACATTACAACAAAGGGGAGAAAGCAATAATTGTGTCAGACACAACTAGCTGATAGAACACCCTCTCGGCTTGTAAATTAATAGATTGCCTGGGTGCTCAGATCTTGGTGAAGTTGACTTATAATCTCTATTTGCAAGCGTTCCAACTTTTCAGAGGAAGGAAACCACCTAGAACTGGAAATGTTACCCTTGATCAAAGCTTTGATGAGAAAGCTTCAATACCTCCAGGCAGACAAGTCTGCCCTAGCATTTTTGGGTTTCCTTCGCACTCCTCTCCCAGGTGAGAGAAGGAGAAAGGAGTAGAGGTGGAGACTTCAAGGGAAGGTCACACCCTGAAGAAGCACCAGTGGACAGAGACAAGTGTGGTGAGGGAGAATCAATTCCACACACATAGAGGAGTGCGTGGGAGGGAGGGTTAAGTGCTCAAGTGCTCCTCATCTCTACTACCCTCTGTAGGAAGGACTGATGGCTAGCACATATGTGTACATGCATGTATGCATGTATGTGCATAAAATTTGTCTCATTTTGCATCTGTGTGTGTATGTGTACACACATATACACATCTATGTGTGAATGCAAATGTATGTGCATATGTAATTGGTAGGTTAGTTGGTATGTTCTAGTAGAGGAAGTTCCTCACTGGGCACTCTCTTACACTGAATATATCATAGGTCTGGTCAACACACACACAGAGGCATACAACATAAGACACAAATTTTTATAGTGTATAAGACTCAGCTGCTATTCCAAAAACCCGTCATATCTTCACCACAGTGATATTTGCTTTACTTATTATAATTCTGCTTCCACTCTAAATTTCCTTTCTCTACACCATGATGTCTAGGACCAAGAACCTCAGCGTGACGCAGGAGGTGACTTCTGCCTTTCAGGCCTACCTACAAGGTGCAGCTTCCCCATAATTTACCCTGTTCTTGTAGAGAAGGCCCTGTTTGGTGTTGCTAGAAAATGCTTCCTAGGGAAACAGGTCAGCAGTTACGCCTTGAAGGCATTAAAACATCTGGCATAGTCTTTTTTGTACAAGGAGAATGTCATTCCTGAGATGAGTGGATTGCCTCTGGCAAAATCAACTTTTTTGCACAACCGGGTTGCTCGGGTCTTTCCTGAATGTTTATTTGAAAATTCCTGCTTCTACATGAAGTGTCAGCTAGGCGTGCCAATAATCATGTAGCTCTGAAACAGGTTGTTTGAAGTCACCGCATTAGTTTCTCTTCTGTGCTCCCAGTTAAAATAAACAAGACGAGAAAGAGAGTCGTGTCCATATGGACGCTTTTTTTTTTAACACTCCTAATTAAGAAATGTTTTACAAATTCTGGCCTGCAAATTGTCAGTGATTGATTACTACCTCACTTTCAGTGGGCCATGTTGGGTAGTCTCCAGAGGATCAGCTTGCCTCGTATGAAATTCAAATCAAGATGGTTATTAAGGGGATAGGGAAGGAACCACAGCTCCTGGACCACATCATAACACCCAGCTTTATAACACCCAGCATACCAGGATAGCTAGCCCATCTCATTCCAATATATCTCTTCCTCACTCTAATTTCTTTACAACCAGAACAGAGCTTTATAAAACACACACACACACACACATCCAGAACTTATTATTGTTCAGTCACTTGGGGTTTTTGGGCAAAGATACTGGAATGTTTTGCCATTTTATTCTGCAGCTCATTTTACAGATAAGGAAACTGAGGCAAACAGGGTTAAGTGACTTGCCCAGGGTGATAAAGCTACTAAGTGTCTGAACTTACATTTGAACTCAGGTCTCTCTGACTCTAAGCCCAGTGCTGTATCCACTGCACCACCTAGCTGCCCATATTTAGAACTAGCCCTTGCCCAATTTCTTTATTTTTTCTCCAGCTATTCTTTTTTTAAAATTAAATTTGTGTATCTACTTTTAGTTTACAACATTCAGTTCCATAATCCCTTGAGTTCCAAATTTTCTCTCCCCTCCCCCCAAGGCATACAATCTGTTATAGGCTCTACAAATACCTTCACATTAAGCATTAACCAGGCTGTAAAAAAGCATTATAACCAATGAAGCGAACAATGAGAAAGAAGGTACAAAACAATACTAAGCACAAAAGAGAGCAGGTAGTTTGCTTCAGTCTGCATTCAAACTTTGTAGTTCTTTTCTCTGGATGTGGAGAGCCCTTCCATCACGAGTCTTTTGGAGCTGTCTTATAACCCTGCATTGCTGAGGGGAGCCCAGTCCGTCAAAGTTCGGCAACACACATATGTTGTGTCTGTGGTTGTGTACAAAGTTCTCCTGGTTCTGCTCTCCTCGCTCAGCATCAGTTTATAGAAGTCTCTGCAGGTTATCATGAAGTCCGTCTGCTCCTCATTTCTTACAGCATGTATGTGCAGTGACTGAATGTTTGATACCTCTACTCTAGGTTTCTTTCTGCTTCCTTCCTCACCCCCAACAGTATCATCACACACATGAAAACATACCTATCCTATGTCTTATTCCCTCAAGGTCCTGGCAGATGACTTGCCAAGCGATCCGATGATTTATTCCAGTTAATAGCTCATAATGGCTGAATGTATTTCTTATACTAGATAGTACTATCATTTAACCAGTTCCTTCAATGTCTTACCCCCAAAGAAGTCAGTCAATCAACATTTATTAAGTGACTACTGTGTGCCAAAAATAGAGCTTCTTAAGTGCTGGGGATTAAAAAAAAAAGCCACTATGTCTTGTGAAGCATAATTTATAGTGAAGTTTCCCCATTCTGAAAAATCAAATCTAGAATGGCTTCAGTATTCACTAGGCCTAGGGTTAGGTGAGCTGACCTTTCAGCAATCTGGGGCTTAGAGCAATGGAGACTCTCCCCCAGAGCCAACTCAGCATATGATATGTCAAATAAGGTTGACTGCTTTCATTGGACACCCACATGTTTACGTGTCCTTTGTCTCAGAGAGAGTCCCGCACTTAGGTTGTGGGTCAGCCCCGCTACCAGTAAGACTGAAGGCCAGTTGTGGGGGCTGGGTTTTCTTCATAAGAAGATTATATAACCATGGACTGGCTTCTACCTGTTGCTCTCTCCCTGCCCCTATGTGGGCGACAGGGGCAGAGTCCTTTCTCGTGAAAAAGATTAAAGACCTTTTCTGACCTTAGATTCAGACTCTGAACTCTCATCTCACACAGTCCTACTCTGAAGGTGACCACAGTGTAACTGGGGAGACAGAATGCAAGAACTATTGAGTATTTACAAACAAGATATACACAGGATAAATGTGGGGCAACTCAAAGTGAAGGCACAAAGACTAAAGAGGGCAGGGAAGGCTTCTTCCAAAAACCGGGACTTTAACTGAGATATAAGGGAGCAAGGGAAGATAGGAAATAGAGATGAGCAGGGGAAGTGTTCCAGGCATAGGAGTTGGCCAATGAAAATGTTCAGATTCAGGAGATAGAGTACTGTGTGTGAGGAACAGAGGTGACTAATGGCTGCAATGTTATGCACTGTAACATACCAAAATGGGAAAATATTTGGGGGAAGGTGAACCTTTCTTGTCACCCATCAAATCAGCACGTGCATATGTGTTCATATCATTTATGTATAAAATCAGTCCTATATGTAATAGCCTTGAGATGTCAAGTGCCCAGTGTGAACCAAAAATACAGTTAGTCAATTTCATAAAGGGGTTTCTTTATGCCAAATGCAATTATTTCACATTGCTAAGTGTACCTCAAAAACTACAAATGAACCACTGAGGGGGCATGACTCAAAACCACAAGAAGTTCTACTAAAATGTTGTAAAAGAGAACATCAGACTCACAGAGCCTGAAATAAACGTCACTGACTCTCTCAGATGATTAACTCTTCAAAGGTGGAATTCAATGGAAACTCCTTTGAACCAGGGTGAAAAGTGACAGAATGACATGCCTCTCCTCTTTTTCTCAAAAACACCTTGCAAAAAGTGCCATCTATTGGTCCATTTGGGACCAATAGAAAAATGTTAGCTTTATTTGTTAGATGGCTTAAGTCTATACAGAAGCTAACAGAGAATGGGAAAGGAAAAAAGTACTGTTATAAGGAAACAAAATTAGCACTCTCAATAATTAGCACATCTTTGGTTCTTTAGAAATGAGATTAGGGTTATATTTGCTGTCCATACAGGAGGCACCTACTAAAAAGAAAGATGAAGTATGAAACCACAGACTTTTAACCTGACAATTCCCCATTTCAAATAGGGAGATTTAATCCCTTCAGAAGCCGCCGATTTCCTCTAAGAAATGGCAAAAATAGAGCTTCTAAAGATAAGATACGGTTTTGGAATGCAAGCATTGTTTCACATTGACATGTTTGCAACCACAGCTGGCAGCTGCAGCATCAAGTTCCCATGTCATAACTGTTACAGACCAACATTTACATTCACCGTTATCAGGAGAATACTTCCCATTCCTGCCCAAGACAAAGCCATGAACTTGCAGATGAAAATCTCAAAGGCAACAAACAGCTGTTCCTGTTGGGCATATGTGCTTCCAATACCCCATGTGCTTTCCTTAATAGGTCTAGAATCATAGACTTGAGTTAAAATCTGACCTCAGACACTTTCCAGTCATGGGGCCCTGGACAGGTCACTTAACCTCTTTTGCCTCAGTTTCCTTAACTGTAAAATGGGGATGAAAAACAACCTACTTCATAAGGTTGTCGTGAGGCACGAAAGATATGATTTATAAAGCCCTTACTACTGTCCTTAGCACACAATAGGTATTTAATAAATGCTTGCTCCCATATTGTGCCTTTCACTCTTAATTGAAGAAATTATTCTTAACAGGTTCATTTGAAAGGAATAGTCATACCTGTGGAGACTCATACCCTTTTGATTGTTATATTCAAATAGAAACAAGATTCTGAATTATAGAGAATCGATGTCCAAAGGATAAAACTCCATGTTATAAAATTTTAGAATTTCTTACAAAAAGCTGAGTAGAAATTTAGTCCCATTGTATAAGAGAAGTTGTCTTAATGAGCAAATAACCCATCAAATTCAGGACCTAACCAGACCCCTGACATCCAGTTCTAATTTCCCAAATGTCTGATAGCTATTTCCATATAGATGTCTTATTGGCTCCTCAAACTCAACATCTCCCATTTGACATCATTAAAACTTGTTCTTTTATGTCTTTATTTCTCTGGTTTATATCACCAGCCTCTGAGTGATTCTCAAAAGGATTTTGGAGATCTCTGGTCACCAGGATTATGGTGGGGCCCTAATCCATAGCAGGGTCCCCTAATTAACTCTAAGTATACTTAGATAATCAAATGAATCTGTGATCTCATTGATTTGGGAATTTCCCAGTGAAAAATCACATCTAATGCCTGCCCATCAGTGCAACTTTCATCTCTATCCTCCCCAAAGTCTGTGCCTGGCAGAAGGCCCGAAGTTCATCATCTTAAAAGTGATCTTTGTGGGGCGGCTAGGTGGTGCAGTGAATAGAGCACCGGCCCTGGAGTCAGGAGTACCTGAGTTCAAATCCGGCCTCAGACACTTAACACACACACAAAAAAACTAGCTGTGTGACCTTGGGCAAGTCACTTAACCCCAACTGCCCTCCAAAAAAAGCAAAAAAAAAAAAGTGATCTTTGACTGTTCTTTTCTCTTTTTATTTCTCATATGAAATCAGTTTCCAAGTCCCTATCAATTACATTTTTGCCATGTTTCTGTTTCTGTCTTCCTTCCTGTCTTTTTTTAAAGAGGAAATCAGGGTTAAGTGACTTGCTAGGGTCACATAGCTGATAGTGTCTGAGACCATATTTGAATTCAGGTCCTCCTGACTCCAGGGCCAGTGCTCTACTGAATCACTTAGCTACCTCTCTACCACATTTCTTCCATTGATCCCACTGGACTTCTCACACTGGAAGAATTCTTTGCCCCTATGGCCTCTTCGTCTGATTGGCTAATTCCTCCCAGAATCTCCTTTGTAAGGACACTCAGACCACCCATATATTCATTCCTCTCCAGGATGCACTCCAAACACTCCAGGTCATGCCTACCATGCCACAGAAGCATCTTCACTCTACCCTAGATTCTCTGGATGCTCTACATGTGTGTATCCTTCTTCTTCTTTCCCTTCATGTGCTATTTTCTCCCATTAGAATGTAAGCTCTTTGAAGGAAGGGACTGTCTTTTTTTCTGCTTCTATTTCTTTCCCTAGAGCAGCAGTTTTCAACCTGTGGGTTGTGACCCCTTTGGGGGTCGAATGGGGGTCACCTAAGACCATTGGAAAACCATTGGTTTTTAAAACCAATGGTTTTAAAGATCATTGGTCTTTAGGAACTGAGACACCACTTCCTCTAATAGTCTCCAGGTGTGTCCACCCACATACAGATACGCCCACATGTGAGTACTAAAGGGTTGTGGCTTTAGGAAGATTGAGAACCACTGCCCTAGAGCTTAGCACAGTAAGAGCTTAATAAATGCTTACAGATATGACCTCCTCTCAACTCTAGGGCACCTACCCACTATTCCTTTCTATTCTTTTTAATTCTGTAGCTATAATCTTCCTAATGTACTACCCTGGTCATATTACCATTCAGAGATTATCCCTGGCTCTCTGTTGCCTGTCAAACAAGGTGTAAGTTCCTTGATTTGGGCATTTAGGGCCTTCCACAATTTGGGTACCACCTACCTATCCGGGTCATCTCATGCTACTTCCAATCATGTAATCTATATATAGCCAAATTGGACTTATTCTCTTATTCTCCCTGCTCTCTGCCATATTTGATCATGCTTTTGCTCCTCCCCCCTCCCTTATCTCCCCGTGGAAATTCCTTCAAGATATATGAAGCCTTCTCCAACTGCCTCCAAGTAAAAATGACGTCTCTCAAATTTCTCATATTTAGGGTGCAGAGTTCTTCTCTGCAGGTGCTTTATTACAGTTAACCTTTAAAAGTATTTTCCCTAAAAGAGTCATAAATCTATAACATTTGCTAGACTAAAGGTAGCAGGGATACCATTAACATGCTATTCTATGTGTTTAACAAAATATATTTCCCCATAAATTTCCTAGCTGGCAAACAAAATTAGAAAATTTAAGCGTGGCCATTTGGTCCAGTGACAGTCAAGGAAAAAGCTATTAAGAAAGTGCTCATGGGCATTCGAAAGGCTGCATTTACTTTCAGCAAAGCATCTTTTCAATGATTATAAAATGAGAGCCCTACCTCATAAACTTACACGTTAGTGGATGATCTTACAAGATAAATCTGAACAGGGGCTTTACAGGGTATAAAGCAATTTTTGTGTTTGAGCCAGCTATTTGGAATCTTTGCTAAACTCTGTTGGAGATGAAGGCTGCCCCTTAGAGTAAGAACACCTCCCTCTAAAGTTAGATCATCAGGCTTTACAGACATTCTACTCCATGGCTTCCTGGTGTCATAGGGGTAACCCTGAGTTCTCAAGGACTATTTAAGTAAGTAAAGTGCAAGATCTGAGAGGTCCTGCCAAGCTTTGAATGATACTGAAAGATTAACTTCAAGTTCAGAGGTGCTTGTCACTAGGGCAGGTAGTCTTACCCTTTCTATTGTCATGGACCCCTCATGGAATCTCATGAAGTGCAAGTCCCTTTCTAGGATTCATGTTTTTAAGTGCATAAAACAAAATATATAGCCTTGCAAAAGAAACCAGGCATATTGAAAATGTTAAAATATGTATATTTTTTCAAGTTTGTGGATCACAGGTTGAAAAACTATAGTGGAAAGTTGACCATTAGGAAACTGATTTTTTCAGTTGCTAAAAATCATAAGGAACATCTACTAAGGGACAGCAGAGCAGGGATTTGTTTCAACAGAGAGGGTACATGGAGAAGAACAGATCTCAGTAGTAGGCTTCAGACTCCACTGTAAGGACCATTTATAAATGCAGACCTGGAGACAATGTCAATCATGACATCTGCAAAAGAACTCATAAAAGGGATGGCTAGGTGGCACAGTGGACAGAGCACTAGCCCTGCAGTCAGAAAGACTTGAGTTCAAATTTGGTCTTAGATACTTACTATCTATGTGACCCTGGACAAGTCACTTAAACCCAACTGCCAAGAAAAAAAGGAAAGGAAAGGAAAAAGGAAAGGAAAAAGGAAAGGAAAAAGGAAAGGAAAAAGGAAAGGAAAGGAAAGGAAAGGAAAAAGGAAAGGAAAAAGGAAAGGAAAAAGGAAAGGAAAGGAAAGGAAAAAGGAAAGGAAAAAGGAAAGGAAAAAGGAAAGGAAAGGAAAGGAAAGGAAAGGAAAGGAAAGGAAAGGAAAGGAAAGGAAAGGAAAGGAAAGGAAAAAGGAAAGAAGACTCACAGCAGTATACATGTTGATGAATAAACGAACTATTCCATCTTAGGATGACTTCTCTACATTTCATAGATGCTATGGTTTTTTTCTAGCTTTGTTGTTGTTCAGACATTTCAGTTGTGTTTGACTATCCATGACCCCATTTAGGGTTTTCTTTGCAAAGATACTGAAGTGGTTTGCCATTTACTTCTCTGGTTCATTTTACAGATGAGGAAACTGAGGTAAACAGGGTTCACACAACTGGTTGAGTGTCTGAGGCTAGATTTGAACTCAGGAAGATGAGTCTTTCTGGTTCCCCACCTCAGTGCTCTATCCACTGAGTCGCCCTGGCGAGGATGCAGTAAGTGTTTAAAATAAACTTTAAAATATTTGGTCAGTCACCTAAAGTTGAAAAAGGCTTAGGAGAAGATTTCTAGACATCAGAATTATAACTACCAAACCATTTCCCTTAGCAAACTCAGTCAAATGAATATGAGTTTATCAGTTCAGGAGTTCATTCCAGGGATGTAAATCCCAATCAACCTATGTCTTCCCATTCTGTGTAACTCTCATCCATGTCCTCCTCAAAATTTACCACATGATATCATCTCAATATGCTGGAGGGCTTTCTCATATTCTCCCAACAAATCAAGAGTACCAATGCAACTGTCTGGCTATTCAACTGACATCCACTACTCTAGCCATGGGACTGGCTCATCTCTTTTTGTCAGGCAATTCCTTTACTCCTGTTATTCTTCAGAGTTCCTCACCAGTCATATGCTGCATCCTGGTGACATCCACAATATGCCCCACTACTGTCTTCTGTGGGATTCTCATCTTTATTTCTTCAGTAGCAGTGATATTACTGGTCTTGCTGCCACCATTTTTTAAATTCTATTTTATTTTCATTTCCAAATTCTCTCCCTCCCATTGAGAAAGCAAGAAAAACATAGCCTGTGAGAAATACGAAGTCAACCAAAATTAACTCCTAACTTAGCCATATTCAAAAAAAGAAAGACAATCAAAGAAGAGAAAATATGCTTTAATCTTCACTCAGTCCACCAGTTCTCTATCTACCATGTTTTATCATGAGTCTTTTGGAATTGTGGTTGGTCACTGTATTGATCAGAGTTGCAAACTCTTTCAAAGTTGATTATATTTAAAATATTATTGTTATTGTAAGAATTGTTCTCCTTGATCTACTCATTTCACTTTGTATCAGTTCATACAAATCTTCCCAGGTTTTTCTGGAATCATCCTTCCTCATTTCTTATAGCACAACACATTCATATACCATAACTTCTTCAGCCTTTCTACAATTGAAGGGCATCCCTTCAGTTTTCATTTCTTTGCCACCACAAAAAGAACTGCTAACATATTTTTGTATGCATGGGTCCTTTTCTTCTTTCTCTGACTTCTCTGGGTTACTAACCTATTAGTACTGTCAATGGGGCATAAGAATTGCTTTCCAGAATCATTAGACTAAGTCACAATTCCATCAACATATTTGTTTCCCCACAGTATCTGTCATTTTCCTTGATTTGTCATTTTATCCAATCTGATGTGGGTGAGGTGGTAATTAAGAATTTTTTATTTGTATTTTTCTAATTCTTATTGATTTAGAACATTTTTATATGGCTACTGATAGTTTTTATTTCTTCCTCTGAAAACTGCCTATTCATGTACTTTGAACATGTATCAATTGAAGAATAGCTCTTATTCTTATTAATTTGATGCAATTTCTTATGTATCTTACCAATGAGATCTTCATCACAGAAATTTGCCACAAAGATCTGTCAGATCTATTTTTTGCACACAGATTAAGTATAATTACTCGGTCTGTACATACATATACTTCCATGGATCCATCATTTCATCAACACTGATACTCTCTTCACCAGTAGAGATCACAACTTGTTCATGTTTTCTCATCCTATGTGACTTTCATCCATGTCTACTCACAAATCCTTCATAAAAGATCTCCCTAATAAACTAGAAGCCTTCCTTTTAGCATTTCATGAATGAACACAAATGCAACACTCATTCTGTCCTATTATTTTTTATTTTTAATGTATTGCTAGACCATCTTCTTTTGCAGTCAGATAAGTCTTTTCTGCCATTCTTTATTCAAGTCATCATTGGTAATATGTTGCAATCTACTCATAACAAGTACACCTTGACTACCCAAAGACCTGTCTTTTTGACTTGATTCTTCCGAGACCATGATGTTTCATAATTCATAGCCATATGGAAGCACAGAAGAGGCAAAACGGCACAAATAACATAGACAGAGATCTGGCCTTGAACCTGGCTTCAAGTCCTGCCTCTGACACATATTAGCTGTGTTTTCTGGGTAAGCCACTTAACTTCAGTTTTCTAAGTAGCCTGCTAGTCAGACTGACTTGTTAGTCAGTTGGTCAGTCAGTCAATAAACATTTATTAAGCACCTCTGTTTGCCTCACTTTCCTTAAGCTGCAAAATGGGGATAATAACAGTAGTACCAGGCACTGTGTTAAACATTTTATAATTATTATGTCACTTCACAAGAACGATGGGTGTTAGGTAGTATTATCATCCCCATTTTATAGATTAAGGGTGCCCAGACTGACACAGCTTGTGTCTAGGATCAGAATTGAACTCAGGCCTTCCTGGCTCCAGGCCTATTACTACGTCTACTGAGAGACTTGAAAATCCATTATTAAGGAACTAAGCGGTCTATACAAGTTAAAACATACTTCTGGCTCGTAAACCTTGGTTTTATTTGCAAGATCATACAGCTGTTTTGCACCTGGTCTTAGAATTCTTCAAAATGTTACCTGTAAGTCTGATTACAAATGGAACAAGTCAAGGTGTGTATGGGGCACATATGTACATGCATGCACATATATATGCACACACACACACACACGTACACACACACTTTAGCTAAATTAAATTGGAAGCTCTAAGGAGATACACCATTACTAGTTCTGCTTGTTCACCAAGTGGAATGAATCTGCACCTTTACCTAGTAACTAATTTTATCCTAGTAGTATCACAGTTGGGTACTCTTGGTATTTCTACTAGGGAGGTCTCAAATTGACTTCCCTTTCCTTTTCAGAGAGGATGTTGCCGAAAGAGGCAATTGTTTTAGATTAAAGCAACAGAAACAGATCCCAGAGACAAACTAAAACAGTCAAGGGTCCATATGTGGAGCAGTGGTTTCTTACATGATTTCTATGTAAGTAATTTAGGCTAGCTATAGATAGAGCTATTTTTCTACAGCAACTTTCTCTGAATTGAAGAACATTTTTGTTCCCCAGTACAAAAGTAGAAAGTTATGGCGGTTTTGTGGGAAAGGAAGGGGAAAAGCAACAAGCTTTTATTGGGCACCTACTAAATGCCGTGCTAAGCATTTTACTAATATTACCTTATTTGATATAATTTGATTTGTGGTAATTTGATACACTAAAGATTTGTATATCTGGTGGGCAAGTTATATTACAGGTGGAATGTGAAAGAAAAGAATTAAGGAGATGAGGGCATCCCAACCAATTAAATATTATCAACCAGGTAACTCTGACATCTGAACTGGTCAACAGTGAGGTTGGGACTACTCCTACTCCTCTCCCTGTGGCTCACTGTTGTTTCAAGTGACTTTAAATTCTGGTGAGCCACAGAGAGGGTGAAGTATTAACGCTTCTCTTCTACTCTGTGGTATATACTTTAAATGCTGGTGCTCTCCACAAAGCCAATATTCTTACCTGTCTCATTAGCACTGTAGTACTAGGACAATGTACAAGGACAATGCTTCACAGCCAGGTACTGACTACTCTCACTATCTGCCATAATCCTTCCTAATTTTTGCTCTCATAACCTATCAGCACTTCCCTCTCCCCACTCTCCTCTCTCAAAGCACGGCAGTAAACTGAGCACCCTGGCTCCTCACTATGCACAGTAACAATACTGTGTGACGATTTTTGATAGATGTGGCTCTTGATCTAAGACAACTCCAAAAAACTCATGAATTACTGAGTCTGAATGCAGATTGAAGCAGACTATTTGCTCTTTTTTAAAATTTCTTCTTTCTCATTGTTCCTCCCAAGGGTTCTAATTCTTCTTTACAACATGACCAATGTGAAAATTTGTTAAATATGAATGGATATGTAGAGCCTGTATCATTCTGCACGCGATCTTGGAGATGGAGGGGGAGAGGGAGAAAATTGAGAATTTAAAGTCTTATGGAAGTAAATGGTGTAAACCAAAAAATACATTTTAAAAAAATGCTATCAGTGGGGCAGCGAGGTGGTGCAATGAGTAGAGCATCGGCCTTAGAGTCAGGCAGATCAGAGTTCAAATTTGGTCTCAGACATTTAACACTTGCTAGCTGTATGACCTTGGACAAATCACTTAACCCCAATTGCCCTGCCTTACCCCTCCAAAAAGATAAAAAAAATGCTATCAGAAAAAAGGAATTATAGAAAATATATTTTAAAAGCTAAAAAAAGAAAAGAAAAAAATTAACCCAAATTGCCTACTCTTGGATATTTCTATATTACCAGAAACTTTGGTTCAACCCCTAAGGGACCCAGCATCAATTTTATCTTTCCATGGCTCAGTCCCAACATATTCCCTGGCATAAATCTGCCTGGGTGGTCTCTTCCTTTTCTCCCCTATTAGAATGTAACCTCCTTGAGGGCAGAATCTGTCTTGCTCACTTCTATTTTTATCCTTAACTCTTAACTCTGGCACATCTTAAGCTTTTAATATATGCTCCAGTTATCTGTTTATCTATCTATCTGTCTGAATGACTGACCACAGTGTGTTCAGGTTAATTGGCTTTTCTGACTCCCTTTCTGCAAAAAAATCTTCCCCAAATATATGGGTTCATCTTCCTTCTTTACAAAGTTGAGTATCATTTAATCTTTGATAGTCATCATTATTAAAATTAATTTTCATTATGTAAGAACACAAATCTAGGAAATAAATTAAATCTATATTGTTTCTGGATCATTCTCTGGAAGACTTTTTAAAAAAATTAAATCCTTGCTATGAATTTGTGGTTTCTGTTACATAAAGACAGATTGGTATAATAATAATTCTGCATATTGGAGGACTCCAATTAACCTGGGTTAGAGTTACTTGAATTCTAAGAGGTGATATAATGATAGCAATTAGAATAGAGGCATCAAAATCCCAAGAGTGGCTGATTCTAATGAAAGTGTAATTAAGAAATGTTTAACAAAGTAAATAAAAATACAATATGACACCAATAATGTTAATTTGTGATTTTCTAAGTCAACATGCAGTCTGCAGAGATCATTTTCTTTTGAGTTTCACACCACAGAATTAGACTAATTCTCATATGATTAAAATAGCATACATATAAATAGCTTTGAAAGTCCAAAATTTATAACACAATCCAAAAGCACACTTTACCTTGACTCCTAGGGCTTCTCCTGAGATAACAGATACTGTTACACCATTCTTGCTGGGCTTAGGGATTTCTTTACTTTTCAGTGATTGATAGTGGGGCTCCACCATCTTTTCTGAACTCCTCAAATTGACCCAGAGTTGTAGACCATGAACAGTTTCCTCAGAGCAAGGCATTTCTGCATGCAGGATCCCACGACCAGCAGTCATCCACTATAAACAAAATTTCAGAGGAAACAATGAGGGAAAAAATGTTGAACTAACATCCAAATGGCCCAAACACACAGAACAGCTCTTGATCACTCAATAAAAAAATTTTTTTAAAGGTTTTTTAATCAAATTTAAGAAAATTAAATCATTTCATTCCTGTTTGTGATTAAAAAGCTCTTATCTATTATACTGACAAAATCACAAAGAATCAAGATATATAAGGTAACAGAATCATTAACTCATAGACTCTTGGACTGAAATGGACTGCAGAAGGTCCTCTAATCTAACCTCCTCCATAATGCCAGGATTCCATCTACATCCGTGACAGATATTCATCCACCTTCTACTTGAACATTAGTTCTCCCTTCTGAGATAAGACAAAATAAATTTAATCTTTCTTTCACCTGATAGTGTTTCAAATATTTGAAGAAAACGATCGTGCCCTCCCTAACCGTCCTCAACTATTCTTCATAGGGCATGGTCCACAGTGTAACAGGAAGAGCATTGGACTTCAGCTTAGGAGAGACCAGAATACAGATGTTATCTTTAATACTTTTCAACTGCGTAACCTTAGGTACATCACTTAGTTTACTTGGATCTCAGTTTTATCAGCTGTAAAATGAGGGGAGACCATGCACCAGATGGCATCTAAGGTTTCTTCCACATCTAAGTCTAAGACTCTGTAGATCTATGATTTTTTTTTTACCATCCTAGTCACCTTCTTTTGTACATCTCTGATATGCCTCCATTAAAACACTGTGGTCAGAACCAAACACAGTATTTCAGGAGTATAATGACCAGTGCCGAGCATACTGGGGCATTATATTCCTTGATCTGCATATTGTACTACTACTGATGTAGCCTAAAATCATATTCAGTTTCTTGTCCAGATTTCAGGATAAATTCTGTTTCAATGGGAGAAATGCCAGACTTTGGCCATGATGTCTTCTCTTTGGACATGGGGGTAGGGGTAGTGGTTGAGAGAGAACATTAACATCATTTAAGTAAAATATTAAAATAATACCTGAAAATACCATATGGAGATAGCAGTGGATCAACTTTACAAATCTGGTAAACAACTTTGTTGGTAAAGTTGATACAATACATCACAGTAGTTGACATTTTTAGATCTAACATTTTCCTAAGCGGCACCAAGAAGTTTTTTTAATTAAGGGTACAACATCTAAACCTGCAAATGAATTAATAGTTCAGCATTAAACTGTCAATAATTCCTTTCCCTCTGCCTTACCTGCAAGTCGCCAGGGTCCATTTTACCACTGTGTCCACAAAAATCCTCATGGGCTGTGCTACCTCCTTCCAGCAAGTAAGATACCTTTGGGGGGAAAAAACAACTTTAAGAAGCATAGAGCTGTCAATAATATAGACTGGCTGATTACTAAAGTAGTGCACTACCCATTACTGATGGTGTTCAAGCATTTTAAATGGATATGAGGTTTTAAAACTTTTCTCTATTTGTGAAGTCAGTCATTGGAAATGTGACAAAACTGACAATCAATGCCACAAAAAATGGAGTCGATTAACTTTCAGAAAACATGTTAAGTGCCGTGCTTCAGAATGCTTTGGCTGTCTAGCATGTACTGAAACACACAACAGAAACTAAGTCAGGAGCACTTTTTTCCCTTCATTATATGGGATGTTAAGGTCTAAGAGAACTGATAGTCTCGGACAGTCTCTACTTAAGAGCTGGTTTAGGGAACCAAAAAGGGTTCACCCCCAACTCAAAGGAAAAAAAATGAAGAATAAGGGATTCTTTGTTCTTTAACTGATGTTTTCTTCCTATTCTTTCCCTCTTGGTATCTTTTCTTCTTCCATACAAAGGACAAACAACAACAACATATATCCAATTGCATTGCTCCTGTTTATTTTTCCCATTTTACTCTCAATAGCTCTAAAGAACAAGAAGCTGATGAAAAATGGAAAAAAATTTGTAAAAAGCCATTTTAACAAATTGTTTTCCTCATCAATGACAGTGGAGCCACCATTCTTGGTCACTAGCAAGACAGTCCTAGGTACACTTGTAGAAGAGATAGAGATGGCCCTAAAGAGAACAAAGATGGGGAAAGCACCTGGTTTGGACCAAGTATCCTAGAGAAGAGCCATTCTAGACACAATTGAACAGTTATGAGACAATGAAGGACTGACATATGATATAAGGTATTTGAAGGAATTAAGATATTAAAGGCCTGAAAAATATTGGATCTTTTTAATACCAAAATAATCTAGAGAAATCAGTATGAACTACCCTATATACCTGCTCTCCCATCTCTATAAAAACATAATAGGACTCTTATTTATGCAAACTGAGAGCATCTTTGATAAGATTATTAGTAGAAATAAATAGGCTCTCACAATCAATGTTTAGCAATGGACCCCATCTTTACCATCTCGCAATTAGCTAAGAGATGTTGAGAATCTAAGATTCCATGGGGCTTATTTGTGGATTATGAAGAATAATTTGATTTGGTAAAATAGTCACCATCTTTCAAGTTTTTGTACAGCATGATGTCTCCCAGAAGATATAGCAACAGAAAAAAACAAACCAACACCTTATTCAGTGACTCTAATCGTAAACATCAGATGAGACATAAAACAAAAACATATTCTGGCCATTTGGGTATTTGCCAGTAAAATGGAAAATATCCTGTAGACAGTCCATGTCAAGGAAGGATTCTCTGTGAATGGTAAAGTGAAGAATATGAATGAATAAGCGTGACAAGGAAGAGACAGGTATGAATGGAATCCATAAAATCGCAGATTTAAACATTTCAAAAGAAAAAAGGCTGCAGAAAGGCCATCGACCTCAATGGATGCTATTCTGCTGTTTAAATCAAGTCCCAGAATACTGCAGAACCCCCTGGAAGAGATCTATAATCACTCAAAGGAATCTGACCTGTTAATCCATAGAGAAAAGATGAAGCAGATCAGGAATGGCTTTTGTTCAAATGTCAACATGCCTTTGGGTGATCACCCTATAGAGTTTGTCTGATGGTAAAAAAAAAAAAAAAAGTAAATCTGAGACTGATAGTATAATTAGATAGTGAGGCAGGCCCAGAGTTACAAAGGAGGAGGATGGCTTTTGAGAAATTACAGAATATTTTTGCTGACCCCAACTATCCTGTTACAGCAAAGGCCCAGTCTAACATTTTACTGGTGTTGCCATATGGCAGAAAATTGTGGAACATGGCTCTCTCTAAAAAATTAAGGATAAATTCTTTGGTAATACAAAAGGGCAATGAAGAGGTCAGTGTATGAAGAGATAACACATAACCAATAAGGAACACTAAAGAAGAGTAAGAGGAAATGATATTATTAGGAACTCTAGGTCAGGAAGAGATGCGTTCATCATGTGACAAGAGTAAGGAATGGACACATGGACAAGCGAAGAGCTCCACTGATCCCCTTCCAATGTGGGGAGAAGCCAAAGAAGGTTCCTAGTATATTGGCTGTATCCCCTGCGGAAAACTTGTAAGAGAACATGAAAGACACCAAATGGACAGGCATGGATGGGTTTTGATATGTATTATCAAGTAGGTTTTTATGAATCAATAAACTCACAGATTTAAATATTTCAAAAGAGAATAGGGTGTAGAAAGGCCACTTACTTCAATTACAGTCATTTTATACAGAACATTAATCTATGTAAATTAAATGCCATAAAGAAAAGACAAAAACATCTCTAAAATGGTTAAGTTAGGAAACATTTGAAGTACAAGTAAAAAGAGAGAAAGCCAAAGGCAAAACCTGTTTAAAATATAAATGCCATCTGTGAAAATGTCCAGAGAGAAAGGATGAAAGATTATGAACAATACCACCTCCTAAAGCACAGAGAAAGAGTGGTGTACAAAACCAGCTTAAAACATGGCTTGTTTATTAAAAATTTATTAATTTTATTAATAATTAGTCAAATAAAATATGTTTATTTGCAAAGGAACTATTTTAAACTAGTTCAGGCTCTTAATAGAAGAAAAGAAGGGAAAAAAGCAACCCAACTAGACCAAGTATACACAAGCATATAAAGGCGATTAAGAAAACCCTAACAACTAACTCACATGCCTACTTTCCCATCAATATAAAGTTATTATAAAAACCAGCTACCTGTGCACTAAACATATTCTTGATAAGAGCATTCAAAAGGAACACTTAGGTTTCTGAAAGCAATATTCAAAAGCAGACTTTTTTCACCCTGAGATATGTACAGGATGCAAAATTCCACTGTGTTTATTGTTTGCTGATTATGCTTATATGAAAAGTATTTTATTCAGTAGGGCAAACATCACCTTAACAGCAATCAGTTTAGCGGATACTTAGTAACTTGGGGCTAAGTATGGAAGATGTGAACTCTGTCCCACTATTGAGAAGGGGATTGGCTGAGATAGGAGGCCAGTGTGTGTATGTAAGAAATAATTCCAGAGAGACAGAATTGGGATGTTGCTCCTGGTGAAGGAATAATCATGGAGACTGAAGCCAGAGACTGAAGAGAGAGAGAGAGAAAGAGAGAGAGAGAGAGAAAGAGAGAGAGAGAGAG
>CM053600.1:25395230-25434659 GCA_028646575.1 Pseudocheirus occidentalis
CCCCCCTCATCCCCATGCCCCCTACTCTCCTGTGTGACATGATGCCCAGTTTAGAGTTTATGTCATTTCTTCCCTAAGCCAAATTCAATGAGAGTAATTGAAAGTAAAATTGTAACAGTTATCCCTTGCCTCTTCTATATGGGATGATTAACCCCATTTTGTCTCTCCCTGTCTCCTCTCATTCTAGTCCTCTCCCACCTCAGAATTTCCCCTTTTGAAGTATCATCCCTTCGTATTCAATTCATTCTATGCCCTCTATATACACATATACACACATGCTCAGATATGTATTCATACAAATATATCGCCTCCTATATAGACATATGTGTAAGTATACATACATACATATACACACACACATTTGTATTCCCTTCACCTATCCTCATACTAAGAAAGGTTTCATAAGTTACTATTATCATTTTTCCATATTGACATGTAAATAATTCAAATTTGACAAGTTCCTTATGACTTCTTTCCCATGTTTACCTTCTCATGCTTCTTGTGTTTAATTGTCAAATTTTCTGTTCAGTTCTGATTTCTTCAGCAAGAATGCTTGAAAGGAAACTGTCCACTTTAAATAATTTCCATCAGACTGTGAGCAGGGAATATATTTGGCTTCTTTTGTATCTCTAGCATCTAGTTCAGCTCCTAGCTTACAGTAGATGCTTAATGCTTATAGACTTGGCTTCTTATGGCACAGTAATATTCTATTATATTCACATGCTATAGTTTGTTTAGTCATTCTTTAATAAGTGAGCAGGGTATTTTTTGCTATTTTGAAAAATAACTGCTTGCTATAAATATGTTTGTATATATGGATCTTTTTATTCTTTTCAATCTCTTTTTGTTTACAGTGGTGTGCCAGAGCTGATTTGTCCTGTCTTGAGTGGAATCTTTTAAGTTTCAATGCAAGCATATGCCCTTCTGAAATGAGCAAATACTACAAAGAAGTTGTGGTTTATTGTTTTGTTGATTGTGTAGGCTTATTAAGTTAATGAACAAGCATTAATAATGCATATTAAAATAAAAAGTTTATCCTGCTTAAGTTTTTTTTCAGAGTGCCAGTTATTAAACATTTATTAGCGTACCCCTGGTTAGGGCACAGCAACAACAATAAAACAACAAGATAGAGCTGGGCTTTAAAAAAACAACAACATTCTTTGTAATGGCAGAAGTGAGGGAAAGGAAAAGCACCTTGTCTCCCTTGTACTGTCAAAGTAACCCTGTAATGCCAATGGTGTTGATATTTTCAGTAACATTCCTAGAAGTGATACCAGCATTTCCAGTGTGTCCTTTGTTCAGATGAACATAGATCTGTGGGATTGGCAGTGTCCCCTGAGGTCATCTAGATGGACAGCCCTAGTGTGGTCATAGGAAAGCAGCTTAGTAAATTCCTTTCAACTTCGACATCCTCCATATTTTCTAACCTCATTTCTGTTCCTTGGGAGAAGTTACCTCATTCTCAAGTTCATGCAACATGGAGAAAGAAAACATGGGTCTTGTCTGCTCGTTTGTTTAGCAGAATTTATCAAAGCAGGAAAATGATTCGACACTGAGACCCATTTTTTGAGAAATCAGTCAAAATCAAAGAAATACGTATTTACTTTCTGTATTGACATATTTTCTCTTTGCTCTTTTGTTATCTCTTTTTCACGTCATTAGTGTCTGTATTACTCAGTTCAATCTCTGGCATGATTTTTCATTTGCATTATTATAGCATAGTGTGTATTGTTTTTTTGGTTCTACTTATTTTGTCTGCATGAATTTATGCAAATTTTCCTACATTTCTCCAAATTTTTATTACTGCATGGCAATATTGCATTATATTCTTATGTCAGAGCCTTGTTTTGTTTTCCAGACATCTTCCAACTGATGGGGACCCTTTGTTTCCACTTCCTAGGAACTATGAAGAGTGTTCTGTTCTGTTGTATTTGAAATGATCTGCCCTCAACTTATTGAAAGTACAGATTCACTAAATATGCAAAATGATAATCTTGTGCTCTCATAATTTCTTTTCCTTTAAAAAAATAATTTCTGGGATTAATTTATTATTATTATTGCTTTTTGGAGGGCAGTTGGGGTTAAGTGACTTGCCCAAGGTCATAGGGCTAGTTTTTTTGTGTTAAGTGTCTGAGGCCGGATTTGAACTCAGGTACTCCTGACTTCAGGGCCGGTGCTCTATTCACTGCACCACCTAGCCGCCCTATTATTTATTTTCTGATGGGAGAGACTCAGTATGGTGTAGTGGATGGAAAACTCATTTTGGACCCAGCCAGGTTTGGGATTAGGTCCTGCTTCTGAAATATCCTGTCTGAGAGCTTGGGCAAATTGTTCACCTTATTAATTCTGTAGTCAGCTCTCTAAGGCTCTCAGTTCCAGAGGAGATACAGACATCACTGATAGAGTTTCCTTAGCCAGGAGTTCCCATATTACACCAATGAAAACACAGCGCCTCTCCCTCCTGAGGAAAATATCCATAAAGCATAATTATTACAATCCATCTCAGATTAAATGCAGAACAACTTCTACTCAAAACTAATGTAAACCTAAGAAAGTTGGAAGACTGCTGTTCTTTAATCTAGTGGGCACTTATGAAGCGCCTATGGTGTGCTTGATAATGTACTAGGCATCAGGTTCAGAGATAGCTATTTCTTGTCCTCAAGAAGCTTACATTCTGCTGGGAGAATATAATTTAACTGTACAGAGAGAAATCAATGGAAAATAGATAGGTAATAAA
Organism: Pseudocheirus occidentalis; assembly: GCA_028646575.1. Taxonomy (NCBI): domain Eukaryota; kingdom Metazoa; phylum Chordata; class Mammalia; order Diprotodontia; family Pseudocheiridae; genus Pseudocheirus; species Pseudocheirus occidentalis. The sequence goes on from CM053600.1 coordinate 25,397,968, forward strand.
CAGGCAAAGGCAATTTTTTTTGGACAGGGAACAAAATGTGACATTGCCAACACTTCCTTATATTTATTGATCGGCCCATTATCCTGCAGGTTATAAGCCTGGGGCTACTAATAATTATCTACTGAATAATTTAAAGTAGACTATTCAACATATGACAAAGTCTTGGCCTCAGGGAAGAGATCATGACACACACTCTTCTGTTTCACTAGTTAGACGAGAGACTGAGTTTGGACTGCTATGTCAGACATGACACGATCACTTTGCTTACCTGTTTTTCTTTGCTACAGAGGAAGGTTCAATGTCTGGAGGCAAGAAAATAGACCTGTTGGGAGTGGTTTACTTGGAAATGACTGGTGTAGGAAACCAAAGGCATAACTGGAATTTAATACTATGAAAATGAAATAAGTACTAAAGTCAATAAAATACTTATGAATATTTTTCAACTGGTTATTTCAAATTTCCTCTACATAGTATCTATTGATTCCATGAACAGCATAAATTGTTGTTTGGAAAAAGACCAATTGACATCATGAGGTGATGTCTTGATTTGTGCATGAAGATGCCAAGGTTGTCCACAGAATAAATAAATGTTATTTGACAATGAAAATGCATTTGGTTGGCTGTACATATATTTGTTGTACTACATGATTTTGCCAGTAGGTGGAGCTCATTCGTTGTGTCTGTCCTGGTCTGCTAGAGACATGGTTCATGAATCCTTTCAAAAGCCATCATGCAAGGTTCATAGGGATCACAGATTCATACAGTGTGGGCTTTCAGGTAAAGAAGCCAGTGAAATGACTTCTGAGGTTAGAGGTTTTGATGACAAAGTGCTAAATCAACTCCAGTTCACAGCTGGCTTGTTCTATGTGAAAAATACAAGATGTTTACCTCATCCAAGATTCCCCACTTTAAAGAGAGGGAGAAATCAATCTATGCAATTAACACAGCTTTAATCCTGATTGTGACAATTATGCTACAAATTACGTTCAGCTGAGATAAGCACTTGTTCTTTCCTGATTTAGGCTAGTACAATAAAAACTCTATAATATGTAATGATAATCATATAGTAAGCTGTATTTACCAAATGTACACAGATTATAAGATCCTTGAGGGCAGGGACTGCTTAATTGTTTTCTATGTATTCCCAACACCTGGCACATAGCTGATACATGATAAATGCTTGTTGTTTTATTGATTAATTAATATGCATTTGTTCAAAGGCTTAAATGCATGCATTTATTCAAGTTTTGAGATAACCATGTGTAGTTGCAACCACACTGGCATACCCAGGATGGCTGCTAGTATAGGTTCTTAGATCTGCTTTACTAGAAAGATAGCTGTTTAAGGAGTCAAAAATATTTTAAAAATTATATTCAGTTTATAACCAGTGTCTCTGATAAAGGCCTCATTTTTTTTTGCAGGGCAGTTGAGGTTAAGTGACTTGCCCAAGGTCACATGGCTAGTTTTTTGTGTTAAGTATCTGAGGCCGGATTTGAACTCAGGTACTCCTGACTCCAAGGCCAGTGCTCTATTCACTGCGCCACCTAGCTGCCCCTTAAAGGCCTCATTTTTAAATTATACAAAGAACTGAGTCAAATCTATAAGACACTCCCCAATTGATAAATGATCAAAGGATATGAAGAGGCAGCTTTCAGAAGATGAAATTAAAGATATCTATAAGCATATGAAAAAATGTTCCAAATCACTAGTGATTAAAGAAATGCAAATCAAAACAACTCTGAGGTATCACATTTCACCAGCCAGATTGATTAAGATGACAAAACAGGAAAATGATAAACGCTGGAGGGGATGTGGAAATATTGGAATATAAGGCATTGTTGGTGGAGCTGTGAACTGATACAACCATTCTGGAGAGCAATCTGAAACTATGCCCAAAGGGCTATAGATAAGTGCACATCCTTTGACCCAGTAATACCACTTCTAAAGTTATATCCCAAAGAGATCAGAGAAGTGGGAGGAGGATCTGGATATACAAAAATATTTATAGCAACTCTTTTTGTAGTGGCAAAGAATTAGACATCAAGGGGATGCCCATCAATTGGAGAATGGCTGAACAAGTTGTGGTATATGAATGTAATGGAATACTATTGTGCTATAAGAAATGAGGAGCAGACGGACTTCATAATAACCTGGAGAGACTTATATAAACTGATGCTGGGCCAGAAGAACAGAACCAGGAGAAATTTGTACACAATCAGAGACTCAATGTATGTGCGATGACTAACTTCAATAGACTGGGCTCCTCTCAGCAATGTAAGGTTATAAGACAACTCCAAAAGACTCATGATCGAAAGAGGTATCCACATCCAGAGAAAGAGCTGTGGAGTCTGAATGCAGATGGAAACAAACTACTTATGTTTCTTTTTCTTGTTTTGTTTTGTTTCCTCTTTCCCACTGATCATTCCATCAGTTATAGTCCTTCTTTACAACCTGACTAATGATTAATGTGAAGATATTTGTAGATCCTATATTTGAGTGCATGCCACCATGATGGGGGAGGGAGAGAAGGAGGGGGAGAAAATTCAAAACTCATGAGAAGGTGGAACTGAATGTTGTAAACTAAAAGTAAATAAACCAATTTAATTTTAAAAAATAAAATTATATTCACTAGTTCAGGGGAATAGTCAGCACCATGAACTTGAGAGGAAATACAAGCAGAGAAATAAAGACTGACAGATAGAATTCTGACTACCTAAATCAACTATATACTTTATATACATCCCTGGATGGAGAGAGCCTTTACATCTGAGCAGTCAGGGAGCTCTGAACATAGCGCCACTCACAATCTCGGCCAGAGAGTGACAAGAGCCTTCTTATAAGTGAGCTCCAAAGTAAAACACCAACTCAGAGCGTGTGTGTATATATATATATATACATATATATACATATATACATATAAATATACACACACATATATGTATATACACACTTCTCAGAGCTAGAAGGCATCACAAACCTCCTGATTCAGTGTCTAATTAGAAATTAGCAAAAGATGTAAAAGCCTTCCCACAAGCAAGCTTCCCCTAAGCAAGCTTCTTTTAATGGGCTCCACGTGAGGGCTATTAATGACAGAGAAGATCTCATATCCCATTAACATTATACCATGGAAGGCAGATAGTAGACATTATTGTCAGAACTTTATCCATTAGGATACAGGTTCAGAGAAGTGACTTGATTAATCCAAGAGCACACAGCTAATAAATAAAGGGCAGCTTCAAAGCCAGATCTTCTAAGTCCAAATACAATGACTTCTCTTCCAGCACAGCTGACTGTAACTTTTGCCAGCCAAGTCATTATTCATTTTCTCACTCAATAAACATTTCCTGAATCCCCTCTATGTATATGGCAGTAGGCTGAATGTCATGGGAGATACAGATGTGAATAACACCTTGTCTCTACATAAACTGATTTTTTTATAGCCTGGTAGTAAATAAAACACATGTATATGAATAATTACAGAAAACAGTTTAATTATAGTGGCTAGAGTCAGCCTTGGAATAAAAAAGACCTGGGTTCAAATCCTGCACATGACTGTGAAGTCACTTAATTTCTCAGTTCTCCAAACAGCTCTAAGACTCTAAATTACAAATGAGTTGCCATCCTGTGTGATTCTCCTTATAATTTCTACAGTTCTCTAGATCAGGTCTGCACAGCATAAGGCTAACGGTAGGTTGTGTAAGGTTGTCCAAGGGTATTAGGCTTCTTAATCACTTCTTAAAGGTCCAGTGAGCCCTATAAGCTCTGTCTGAGAACAGCCTTGGGGCCTGATGATGACTAGAGCCATAGTGATATCCTCTGCATTTTTTCCAGCCTGCCAGATTTTGGTGGGCAGCAAGCAGCCTGCAGATGGTAGATTGTGCATATTCTCCCAGTAGAATATAAACTTCTAGAGGACAAGAAATAGCTATCTCTGTATCCTGATGCGTAGTGCATCATCAAGCACACTAAAGGCACTTCGTAAATGCCTACTGGATTAAAAAATAGGAATCTTCCTGCTCTTGCCCCAAGCTCCTTTCCCCGGCCGCTGCCTCCCTATATGTGTTGTACCCATTAAGTTCCTTGAGAGCAGAGACTCTCTTGATTTTAATTTTTATCCCCAACACTTAACTCAGTACTGGTATGGCTTTTCCAGAGCTACACAGGTAGTGTAAATCTGAGTTAGGACTTGAATCAGGTCTTCCTGACTCCAAGTCCAGTGTTTCTTCAACTAAGCCCTGCTGCCTCTTTGAACTTAACTAGCCTTGGCTGAGAGGCATAAAATGAAGTCCTAGAGCCTATACATGCAGCTTTTCTAGCTTCCTCAGGCTTGCTTAGAGCCTGTGATCTCTTGGTATAACCCCATTAAGAACCCAGGATCACTCCCATACCCCAATCCCACTCCCATCAGGGGAGGCACTGGATAGGATTTATTAACAGAATAGCCAGAAACACTCAGAATAAATTAAAATCATGAAAAGTGTTCTAAAAACAAATGAGGCCATTATTTTTGCATGTAAATTTAATGAACTCCTCCTTGTAACATTTTCTTCTCTTGGCTATATATTGCATTTTCCTCATAAGATCTAATGCACACTCTTGTTACCATTTTGGTCTCTCTCTCCTCCGGGCCTCCCCAAGTGTTTTGAGTGGCACTATCTTTCTCCATCTTGAATCTGTGGGATGATTTTTAATTTTTAAAATGAATCTTATGTACATCTCCATAGTTCTTCACCCTGTCTATTTTGACACCAGTCTCTTATCATCATGGAAATAAAAGGAAACCTAATGAAAAAGTTACGGATTTTGTTACTAAAAAAATGAAACAGCTAAGTCTAAGGCTGAGAGGTATGATGGCATAATCAATAGAGAACTGACCTCAAAGGCATTAAGAGCTGGGTTTGAGTTCTTACTGACCCATACTGGACAGTGACCCTTAGCAATTATTTCTCTCTGACTATAACTTGCATTAGTAGTAGGAATTTCTTCATGCCATTGAAATCACAGATTAACTTCCCATCCTTAATTCTAAGAATAATACTCCTAGAACTCCACTCAAAATGCCTCCTGAGACTGACACACCACTGATTAACATTCATTTGGAAAGTCCGTGTAGCAAGTCAGAGCCAGGTTGCGCACACTGCTCCTCAGTATTCTAGGGTACCCCTGGGAGATTGTAGGGAATCTCTTCTCTACTCAAGCCTCCATCTGTGATATGACCCTGATATTGTTAAGTGCTAGTAATTAGTATCCCAGTTCAATTTAATTACTTAATTTCAATTTAATTTTACAGATATATTCATGTTAAATATATGGCATAAACAAAATATAGGTATGTGCCTCTGATCCCTCAGGGACACATCTCAACTACTTGGGAAGGGGGGGTAGATAATTTTTAGCATAATTCCTACATAACATGGGACTCATCAAATTCATGTTCTGTTAGCACGATGACTACCTAATAAGCCTTTTTCTCTGCTGCTGCTGGTCTGGTTCCTGAATGTCAGTCCTGAAAGTTGTTCTTTCCTCCTTGGTCATTGATAGTTGGCTAGCTTCAAATCCAAACTCTGCCATTCAGGGGTACCCTCCTGACGTTTTCAAACTCACATGGTTGAAGAATCACATCTAAATGGAAAAGCAGAGTCTAAAATCGAGGCCCTTTTACAGAGCCACATGGCCTTAGAGGGGGAAAAACAGCCCAAGACTGTAGTATTGTTTCTCATCAAAGAGCAATCTATATTTCCCCAGAGCACTGAACAAAAGAGTGAATGGACAAATGCTCATACCAAGGGTAACATTTACTCTAGAAATGTGGGTAGCTCATTTCCTTTTCGTGTTATATATCTCCCTAATGTCTTTTGGTATGCATCTTTTTTTGATAAATAACATTTATATCTGCAAAGTGCTTTACATATGTTATCTCATTTGGCCCTCACCACAACCCTATGAGTGCTATTATTACTCCAATTTTACAGATGAGGAACTGAGGCTGACAGAAGTTATTGACTTGCTCAAGGTCACACAGCTTGTACACGTTGAAGGCAAGATTTGGACTTCCTCAATACAATCCCCAAACTCTTTCCACTGTCTTCCTTCTAGTTGCCTCTGTGCTGTTCTGTTTTGACAATAAGCTAAATCCATGTAGCATGAGTTATTTTTTTGGATGGGGGAAGGCAGGGCAATTGGGGTTAAGTGACTTGCCCAAAGTCACACAGCTAGTAAAGGTGTCAAGTGTCTGTGGTCATGTTTGTACTCAGGGCCTCCTGAGTCCAGGGCCCGGTTCTCCATTCACTTCACCACCTAGTTGCCCCTGTGGCATGAGTTCTAACAGGGAAATTCCTTAGACTGAATTGTCTTCTTCCATGTGCCAGTAGAAGAGGACCTCAGAAGTAAGACAGGTTATAGACTTGAAAGGTGAAAGACTTTCTGGCAGATAGACTATACTCAAATGGTAAGCCAACAACTCTGGGTTCATTTTTACAGTTGACTGTGTCATTAGTCCTGATGTGTAACATCTCTGAAGGGCTCTTTTATGTGTTCTCAGTGTTTACAAAAAAAGAAAGAAAAGAAAAAAAAATAAGAGGCCAATAGAAAATAAAAGGAGAAAAACCCAATGCTCAAAAGTGTAAGAATTCAGTGGCTGACATTCAGACACAGAAAGATGTGTCTAATTACAGACTCTTATTACAACTCCCAGAAGCCACCAGCTAGTCTCATCACATTGTTTTATGCACTAGCTTCATCTGAATCTTTAAGCACTCTGCCCCATCAAACAATCAAATGTTGCAAACCAGAAAATAAGCTACATTTCATAGCTAGACATCAGTGGTTAATTAGGAGGCAGCATTATTGTCCAATTGCTCATTGTAGATAGTGCATTTTCAATAGGAAGCCATCTGTATGTTGCGTGTGTGTGATACAATCTGTCAAATACAATACTAAAATGTGGAAACCGAGTGTTTGTTCGACTAGGCCCACAAATACCTGGCCACCCAAGTAATTCTTCATGTCATGTTTTGCTGATCCCCACTCAAAATCAACTGAGGATCAAATGCAGCTAATGGCACTACAGAATATAAGGATATGGATTGCTCTCATTCTACCACTATTATTGGGTTTTAGCTTCAGTATGGCCTAAGTTCAAATCCTACCACTTGTTTGACCTTAGGCATGTCACTTAACCTCTGGGAATTCCTCTCTCTACCACCACCATATCTTTAAAATCAGGTTACTGGTCTAGATGGTCTTTGACATCCCTTCTATCCCTAGAACTCTGATATTATGATTTTCCTATAATACTTTTTTGTTGTAGTGCCATTCATTATATAGCAGGTGTAATGGTAATGGTAATTTGAAGATCGTCTCTGTCTCTTAATAAACTTAAGGAAATTGGAAGACCTTTCCTGATTTGAATATCTTCCCTGCCCCCTAATAGGCTGAATGTAATCACATGCAGTGTATGGTAGGAGGAGTTTGCTGAAGGGTGGAGCAGAGTCCACACGAAGCTGGGAGTCAGAGCAGAGATGGAAAGATGAGAGGATACACCCAGGCAGACAGCTAGGTTGATGAGTGTCGGTTGGTGGGAAGGTTAAAAGATGGTGTGGTTCTCTGTGCTGTTATGGTATATTAACTTCTTTGCTGCTATGATGAATTTGGATTTCTGGTTTTAGGATTCTGTTTTCTGGTGTTGGAATCAATGTTTTTGCTTCTGTCTTCTATATGGAGAGTCTGTTATATTTTGTGATTGAGCACTATGCCAGTATATTCACAGCTGCTGTAGGTACTATGAGTACTGCATTTGTTTTACAGCAGGTACCTCTTAGAACCTGTTGTTCAGTCATTTTTCAGGCATGTCCAACTCTTCATGACCCCATTTGGGATTTTCCTGGCAGATACAATGGTATGGTTTGTCATTTCCTTTTCTAACTCATTTTACATATGAAGAAAACAGAATTAAGTGACTTGCCCAGGGTCACACAGCTAGTAAATATTGGAAGGCCAATATAAACTCAAGAAGATGAGTCTTCCAAACACTAGGCTTGGTACTCTATCCACTGTGCCACTTAGTTACCCTTAGAACCTGTAATGATGCAGGCCTAACAATGTTCTCCATGATTAACTTCTTTCAATCAGTGGTTTTCCTGTCAGCTAGATTCCAAGTTTTTACCTCCTTTTTATTTGAAAAATCTTTCAGTTATCTCCCCACAATCTGCCATAATACCATTGTCACTTAAGGTAATTTGATTTTGAAATAGAAGGAACTTCAGAGGTCATCTAGTCCAATTTGTATTCTCTTACAAATGAGGAAACTGAGGCCCAGAGAGGTGAAGCCATTTGCCCAAGATCACACAGTCATAACTGGAGATTCAAATCATTTCATTTTTAATTCTAGTTCTTTCTCCCTAATGTTGTAGATCAGGCCTAAATAGATCTGGCCTGGTGGTTTAGGTCTGCAATTACAATGAAAGGAGACACTAGGAGACCATCTAACAGTGAATAAAAGGAGATTTACTTAGCTAGGGCAAGAAAGGAGTAAGTATCAAGGATATAGCATTGATTCAGCTGAACATAGCTTCCTATCTCTGTGTTGTCCATACTAGCTTGCTGGTCGAGTCTTAATCCATTCAGCCAATTTAGTCTGGAGGATGGGTTCAAAATATTTTGAGGAAATCTAAGTTAGTCTATATGACAGATATTGCCCCTACCACATGATGACCAACTTCTTGGTGAGGACTATCCCTATACTTAATTTGGTTATTCCTTGAATGACACAGTAGCACAAGTCCATTGATTCAAATTTATCCACCTTGGTAGAATTTCCCAGAGATTGTATTGCATCCATGGACACAATGTTGGAGAACTCAGTATCATCTCCATGTGATCATGAGAAAACTGAGAAGGATTTTGGTGGGATTATTTATTGTTGCTCTTTTTGCTTCGTCTATAAATGAAACCAAGGTGGGGTGACTCAGACAGAGTTCTCTAAGGACTGCCTGCTTTTCCTTCAACAATGTTCCTTTGTGATATGAGGTTTATAATTTTTTCCTATCATTTTCCCCACAATTTTTAAACATTTATTTTTAGTTTTCAACGTTCACTGCCTTAAGATTTTCAGTTCTAAATTTTCTCCCCATCTCTCACTTTGTCCTCTCCCCAAGATGGAGTGCAAATTGATATAGGTTCTACATATACATTCATATTAAATATATTTTCATGTTAGTACTGTTGTAAAGAAGAATTAGAGCCAATGAGAGGAACCAATGAAAGAAGAAACAAAAAGAAGAGAGCAAACAGCACACTCTGATCTGCATTCAGACTCCATAGCTCTTTCTCTGGATGTGGATAGCATTTTCCATTATAAGTCTTTTCGAGTTGTCCCAGATCCTTACACTGCTAAGAAGAGATAAATCTATCACAGTCAATCATAACACAATATGGCTGTTACTGGGTACAACATTCTCCTGGTTTTACTCACTTCAGTCAGCATCAGTTTGTGTGAGTCTCTCAAGGTTTTTCTGAAGCCTGCCTGTTCATAATTTATTATGGAACAAAAGTATTCCAGTACATTTATATATCACAACTTGTTTAGTCATTCCCCAACTGATGAACATCCCTTCAGTTTCCAATTCTTGGCCACCACAAAAAGAGCTCTTATAAGTATTTTTGTATATGGTCGTTTCCCCATTTTTATGGTCTCTTTTTTTTATGATCCCAGCCTTAGAAGTGGTATTTCTGGGTTAAAGGGTAGGCAGAATTTGGTTGCCCTTTGGGCATAGCTCCAAATTGCTCTCCAGAATGACTGGATCAGTTAACAACTCCAGAAAAAATGCATTAATGTTCCAATTTCACCACATCTCCAACATTTATCATTTTTTTTCTTTTGTTATGTTAGCCATTCTGACAGGCATGATGTGGTATCTCAGAATTGTTTGATTTGCATTTCTCTAAACAATAGTGATTTAGAGCATTTTTTCATATGACTACAGGTAAAATTCAAATTCTTCATCTTAAAACTGCCTGTTCATATACTTTGACCATTTATCAATTGGGGATTTACTTGTATTCTTATAAATTTGACTCAGTTCTCTTTTCAGAAGTGAGGCCTTTATCAGAGATATGGTTGTAAAATCTGTTTCCCAGCTTTCTGCTTCCCTTTTAATATTGGCAGCACTGGCTTTCTTTGTGCAAAACCTTTCCAATTTAACGTCATCAATATTATTCATTTTGCATTTCATAATGTTCTCTTTCTCTAGTCATAAATTCTTCCCTTCTTCATATATATGACAGGTAAACTATTCCTTGCTCTCCAAATTTTGTGCCCATTTTGACTTTATATTGGTATAGAATTTAAGATATTAGTCTATGTCTACTTTCTACAGTACTATTTTCTAGTTTTCCCAGCAGCTTTTGTTAAATTGTGAGGTTTTATCCCAGAAGCTAGAGTCTTTCGGTTTATCAAACAGTAGATTACTATAGTCATGTACTACTGTGTTTTGTGTACCTAACCTATTCCACTGATCCACCACTCTATTTTTTAACCAGTACCAAGTAGTTTTGATGACTGTTACCTTATAATCCAATTTAAGATCTTATATGGCTAGGCCACCTTCCCTTGCATTTCTTTTCATTAATTCCTTGATATTCTTTAACTTTTGTTCTTCCACATGAACTCTATTATTATTTCTTCTAGTTCTATAAAATAATTTTTGGTAGTTCCATTGGTATGGCACTGAATAAGTAAATTAATTTAGGTAGATATTTTCCCAGTTATTTAGATCTGACTTTATTTGTTTTAAAATTGTTCATATAATTCCTGGGTTTATTTTGGGAGGCAGACTCCCAAATATTTTATGATGTCTACAATAACTTTAAATGGAATTTCTCTTTCTATCTCTTGTTGTTGGGTTTTGTTAGTAACAAACAGAAATGTTGATGATTTACATGGGTTTACTTGTATAACCTTCAACTTTGCTAAAGTTGTTTATTATTTCAAGTAGTTGATTCTTTAGGATTTTCTATATATACTACCATATCATCTGCAAAGAGTGATAGCTTTGTTTCTTCTTTGCCTATTTTATCTGCTTCAATTTCTCTTTCTTTTCTTATATTTTTTTAGTACAATATTTTTAGTACAATACTGAATAGGAGTGGTGATAATGGAGACCCTTGTTCTACCTCCAATCTTACTGGAAATGCTTCTAGCTTATCCCCATTTCATATAATGCAGGCTGATGGTTTTAGATGGATACTACATATCATTTTAAGGAAGACTGCATCTGTTACTGTGCTCTCTAGTGGTTTTTAATAGGAATGGATATTGTATTTTATCAAAAGCTTTTCTGCATCTATTGAGATAATCATATGATTTGTTAGTTTTGTGTTAGTATGTTCAATTATGATGATGCATTCCTGATTTACATATCTCACTTGGTCATAGTGTATTACTCTTGTGATGTTTCTGTAATCTCTTTGATAATATTTTACTTAAAATTTTTGCTTCTATTTTCACTAGGAAACTGTTTTATAATTTTCTTTCTGTTTTGGCTCTTTACAAATTAGTTATCAGCACTATAGTTGCAGCATAAAAAGAATTTGGTAGGATTCCTTCTTCACCTATTTTTCCAAATAGTTTGTACAGTATTGGAATTAGTTGTTCTTTAAATGTTTGCTGTGATTCACTTGTAAATCCATCTGGCCTTGGAGATATATTTTTTTAAGGACTTCATTGGTGGCTTTCTCAATTTTTATTTTCTGAAATGGGGTTATTTAAATATTTTATTTCCTCTTCTGTTAATCTGGGCAATTTATATTTTCATAAATATTCACCCATTTCACGAAGAATGTAAAATTTATTGGCATACTATTGGGCAAAATGGTTCCTAAATATTATTTTAATTCTCTCTTCATTGGTCGTAAATTCACTCTTTTCATTGTTGATACTGACAATTTGTTTTTCCTTTTTTAAAAATCAAATTAAATAAAGTTTATCTATTTTATTGGTTTTATCATAAAACCAGATCTTTTATTTCGATAGTTCAATAGTTTTCTTAATTTTAATTTTATTAATCTCTCCTTTGGTTTTCAGAATTTTTAATTTGGTATTTAACTGAAGACTTTTAATTTGTTCTTTTTGTAACCTTTTTTAGTTGCATGACCAATTCATTGATCTCCTCTTTATTTTATTCATGTAATCATCGAAAGATATAAAATTTCCCCTAAGAACTGCTTTGGCATCAACCCACAAGTTTTGGTATGTTGTCTCATTATTGTCATTCTCTTAGATGAAGCTACTGATTGTTTCTATGATTGATTCACTCATTCTTTAGTATTAGATTATTTTTTGCTAATTAATTTTTATCCTATCTTCCCATACCCTTTATTACATATAATTTTTATTGCATCATGTTCTGAAAAGGATGCATTTAATATTCATGTCTTTCTGCATAGGATTATTAGGTTTTTATACTCCATTAGATGGTCAGTTTTTGTGTAGGTGTCATATACCACTGAGAAAAAGGTTTATTCCTTTCTATCCCCATTCAGATTTCTCCAGAGATCTATCATATCTAGCTTTTCTAAAATTCTATTTACCTCCTTAACTACTTCCATGTTTATTTTGTGGTTAGATTTATCTAGTTCTGAGAGGGGCAGGTTGAGGTCCTCTCACTAGTATAGTTTTGCTATTTCTTCCTGTAACTCCCTTACCTTCTCCTCTAAGAATCTGGATGCCTACATGTTTAGTAATGATATTAATTCATTGTCTGTGGTTTCTTTTAGCAGGGTATAGTTTCCTTCCTTATCTTTTAAAACTAGATCTATTTTGGTTTTGCTCTGTCTGAGATCAGAATTGCTGCCCCTGCTTTTTTTATTTCAGATGAAGCATAGTATTCACAGTATTCTACTCTAGCCTTTTACCTTTACTCTGTGGTATCCCTCTGCTTCACATGGATTTCATGTAAACATGTTGTCTTTTCATTAGGAAGTTTTGGAAGTCCCCTTATCATATTCCAAGCTCTCTGATCTTTCAATGCGTGAGCTGCAAGGTCCTGTGTAATCCTGATTGTGGTTTCACAAAATTTAAATTGTTTCTTTCTGGCTGCTTGCAGTATTTTCTTCTTAACCTGCTAATTTCTTCTACCTCTCATTATCTGACTTTTAAAATCCTTCTTGAGCTCTTCCAAGATAGATTTTGGGTCTTGAGAGTAATTCCTATTGCCCTTTGAGGTTTTGAATGTAGATACAATGACAATGTTGTCCTCTTCTTAATTTGTTTTGATTTCCCCTTTCCCCATAGAAAGAATGTCTGATCACTGTCCATTTCTGATTTTTGTTCAAGATGTTTGCCTATTTCCTGGCTTTTAAAATCGAGCTCTCTTGCTGGAGCATCTGGGGGCAGCTTCCCAAGGTTCTTGTGCTGGAGACCGGGGGACTGGTCACTGGCTTGGTGTGCTAAGGTCTCAAGTGCTGGCAGCTGGAGGCTGTAAGTGTCTGGAGCTTACCTGGTGCTAAGCTGGGATCCTAATGGTGGTGTGTGGCATGTGCTGAGGGTAGGTGGCATTTTTCTGCATCTCCTCAGGGCTGGGGTATATCTTTTATCTGGAGGATGCCTGCTCACTCCTTGGAGTTATGCTGAAGCACAGGTAGGTTCAGCTACTGGAGGATGTCTGCCTGCCTGGACTTATGCTGAAGCATGGGAAAGTTCAGCTGCTGGAAAATGCCTACCTGCAAGTGCATGTGGTGGTTCTCTGAGTCGGAGTCTGGCTGTGCCAAGGCACACAGGGGTATTGGTGTTGGCACTTGCCTGCTCCGCCATCCTGGGGCTCAGGATCTCCCACTGGTTTGCTGAGGTGAGGTTTGCCACAATACCTTCTGTCCTGTACTTCTCCCCTTCCACCAAAAAGAGGGATCTTTCCTGTTAATCCCTCAAGGCTTGTGGGCTTAAAGGCTGATGCAGCAGCACATCTTCGTGCTGGCTCTGCTATACCAGAATTTTTCCTGGGGAGATATTTTCTGGCTTCTTAGAGTTCAATAAGGGGGAATGAGAGTGACTTATTCTACCATCTTGACTCCTGGAAGTCCCCCATAATTTTTTAAATAATATTTTCTTTTTCCTACAATTACATGTAAAAACAAATTTTAACATTCATCTAAAAATTTTCTAAGTTTCACATTCTCCCACTATTGTTTTATAACCAAACTTGTATTGCCTTTGGCTGCCATATCTGTGACATGGCAAAGATATAAAATATTCTCTGGTTGAGGCAATTTCTGGGATTTCTTCAGCCTTTTTATTGTGGCCTCTGTTTGCTCTCAGTTAAACTTCTCTAAGTTTTAGTTTAGGGAAGAATATACATTTAGTTTAGTTTGCGAACAGTGTAATGTAGTCTGTCTCTGATGAGATCCAAAGTTCTCTCCAATCCCACCTCTACCCTCCTTATCTTAAATGATTTGAGAGAATTGCTCAATAGTCCTGGAGTCAGGAGGACCTGAGTTCAAATATGAATTCAGACATTTACTACTTGTTGACCCAGGGCAAGTCATTTGACTATGTTTTCTTCAGTTTCCTCATCTGTAAAATAAGTTAGAAAAGGAAATGGAAAGAAATGGTCACAGAGAGTCGGACATGACTGAGACAACTCAACAATAAAAACAAATTCAGTGGTTGGGAGAGTTATTTGGAGAGGATTTGAATGAGTTGTCACCCCCTAGATATGAAGAGAGCAATGTGGATTGGCACTCAGGTCTGATTTGTTGACAGATGTGATGTTAGAGTTACAATACAGTGGGGTTTGTATTGAAGATTCTCATGTAGTTTTAGGGGTGGAAGGAAGAAATCGTCAAGGAGAAAGGGCCTGGAAAGTAAGTCTTGGTATGGAAGAAACAGCATATGAAGTGGTGGAAGCTTTGGAAGACACACTTTATGGGAGCCGATGAAGAGGAAAGCCAAAACTCTAATTCTGACCTTTTTACGCCAGGTCCGGTGTTCTTTCCATTAAGCAGAGATTAGAAAATAAAATCAGAGAATCTCAGAACTGAAAGGAACTTTTGAGATTATCAGGTCCCAGTCCTCATTTAATAAATGAGGAAACTGTGACTCCATGAAGCCTGTGCCTAATGTCACACGGCTGGTTAGTAGCAGTGCTGGTTCTTGAAGCCAGGTCTCTTCATTTCTACTCAAGCACTTTTCACTATACCATACTTGATATAAACAAACAAAAAAACCCAACTCCCTATCAAATTCCCAAATTTCGAACGGATGATAAGACCAGATTATCTCAGAGGAGATTCAATCCCTGGTGGGACCTCAGTTTTCTGGCTGGCTAGTTATAATACCACTCTGAGGCAAAATTATAAAATCAGTGACATTTGCCTTTGCTACTCTCCTAACTCTCCTTCCAGTGTTTCTCTCTCCCACCCCATCCTTCTCTTGGGGGGATTGTCTAAACATTTCCACATTGTCTCCCTTCAGCTGGCTGTCAACAAAATGTCATCCAATGAAGCTTAAAAATGCTCAGACATATTTACATTTAAATAGGTCAATCTAGTATCAAAAAGCCTTCATGATCCAATCAAATAGAAACAGAATGGCAGAATGATATGAAATAATATTTAATTTGATCAAACATTTAGGATCATATATCTAGAAGGTACCTTAGAAGTAATCTAGTCCAATTAGATTTTACAAATGAGAATACCAAGTCAGAGAGAGTTTAAGTGACTTGTCCAGGGTTTCACAGGTTATAAGTAGAAGAGTCTGGATTTAAATCTAAGTACTCTGACCCCAGAACCAACATTCTTCCCATTGTACTATGCTGTCTCCCTTTTGGCCTATTGCTTATAAAGATGACCTTAAAGACAGAAAGACCCCAGGCAAGTCACCTTAACCTCTTAGCACTCTTAGTAATTCCCTAAGACTATAAATTTGCAGAGAAGGAACCAAACTGTGGGAACCTGGACAAGTAACTTAACCTCTCCAGGTCTCAGTATCCTCATCCGTAAAATGAGAGGTTTGGGTTAGATTACCACTAAAGTCTAGATCTATCATCCTAATGTTTGTTCAACCAAATAAAAAATTACTTCATAGCATTCTTTCTTGTTGTTCAGACTTATCTGACTTCTTGTGACCCCATTTGGAGATTTCTTGGCAAAGATATTGGAGTGTTTTGCTATTTTCTTCTCCAGCTCATTTTATAGATGAGGAAACCTGAAGTAAACAGGGTTAAGTGACTTGCTCAGGGCCACACAGCTAATAAGTGTTTGAGGCTGGATTTGCACTCAGGTGTTCTATCTACTGTGCCACCTGGCTGCTTTCTATATCATTCTACCATTATATTTTTATCCCATTCAATTATGAAGATTCTTTACCCCGAAGTTCCCTATATTACTCAAATCACAGGTCTAGTTCATATTCCTATGTACAAGGCACTGTGCTTAGGTGCCAAGTGATAAAGACAAAAGTTAGAAAAATGCTTCTGACTTCAAAACTATATGTTCTATTATGTCAATATTTTGCTTGTTGTCCATGTGGATAGGGTGGCAGCAAAGAGAAATGGAAAAAAAAAGACGGGATTTGGATTCAGAGGACCTGGGTTCAAATTCAGACTCTATTGACAACCTGTGTGACCACAGGCACATTATTTAACCTCTCCAAGCCTCAGTTTCCTCATCTTTAAAATGAAAGAGTTGGACTAGCTACCTCTAAGGTCCATCCTTCTAAATCTCTGATCCTTTAATGTTGTGACTAGTTTCCTCTGCCTATTCAAAAGTCAGTTGCACTGGCTGTTTAAACTGAGCAAAAGGAGACAAAAACAGGAGGAAAAAAAAAGGTTGAGGATCCTGAGACAACAGTCATTTCCTTTTCCTTATTACCGGTGGTAAAAAGAGACAATCTGAAAAGAGGAGATCTCCTAGCTGCAAGGTGACTAAATGTAAGCAATTACTCCTGTTCCCAAGTTTCTGAGTCATTTTCTCTCACTTCCTCACTTCCCTGAGAGGGAAAGGGAAAGCAAGTGTTTCAGCAATCAAGGCCCACTGCTGCCTTCATGGGTAGAACAAGCAGCATTTAGCACCCAGAGAAGATTGCCTGACTTCTTTTCCTTTTGGATTTTGAAGGTAAATGAGGTCCTAGATTTGTAAAGCATATTCAAGCTAAGCAATATCTTACTCTGTTTCTAACTCTGCTAAGATGCTTGGTGCACCCCTTGATGGGTGGCCCCATTACCTGTCTGTCTCTGAATCCCCAGTTACTGATTCTGCCTGGATTTCCAATATTCATGTTTGTTGCAGTGATTAAAGCTACTTTCTGAAGAGAATGCAAGCAAGCACCTTGCTCATCCTCTTAGTTACAAAATGTTGGAAAGACCACTCACTCATTGTGTATTTTTTCCTTTGTTTTCAGTGTATATCCACCCACATAGTGAACAGTTGCATTATCAGTATGATCATCTTAGAAAACAGTGAAAAAAAAGTAAAACCTAGATTTATCAGTCTGGCTTTCAAAATCCTCCTTCAAATATAGACTCTCTTCCCACTCCCCTCCACCTCCTTACACATCCAGCTTCATCTGTCAAAGGAGAGTTGGATTCAGTGACCTCCGTGATTCCTTTCACGTTCTGCTATTCTATGATTCTGTGTCTTGCTAACCTTTTTTGTCCCCTCAGAATTTCTCCCTCAGAATCTCTTCTCCAACCAAGGTAATTGGCTTATCAACCCCTAGCAATTTAACTCCTAAGCCTGTGGGTTTTTTTTTCACAAACTACTACTGTTACAGAGAAAACTGTCCCTCTCTCCAATAGCTCATAGATAATCAGAATTTCATCCAACTCTGTACAATTAAAGAATCACAGAATTACAGAGTTTCATCCAACTCTATAACTGTACAGAGGGGGAAATGGAGGATTAAAGAAGCCTGAATCTTATCTCCCCAAGGTTGCACAATAAATGGTAGGAGAGAAGAAAGGTCACTAGGACCCCCATCCCCTGTCTTCTCGGTTTACTGTTGTTTCATATGACTATATTGCCTTACCATCAATGTCTTATTTTCTCTGCATATTTTCAACCTCCCCATCTCTCCTCTACTCCTTCATTTGATTGCCTTTTGTCTAAATAAAAGCAAACTAATTCAGAAAACTTTTCTCCCCCCAGTTTCATTCTTCTTGTTTTGTTTCAGATCACTCCCACCTCCCCTCACTCTCTCCACACATCCTTTAAATGTAAAAGATGCTTGAAAGCTGACCTGCTCTGTAAAGACTTTCTTGATAAGAGACTCCCCATTCAAGTGTGATCCTGCCATTAGTCAGAAATCCATCACCACGTAGGGGCATTCAGTGGACACAGTCAGAAGATTTTATTAGATGACTTCTATGTCCCTTCCAGTTTTAACCTTCTATGAATCTATCTTGATTTCAGCAAAATATTTGACATAATGTCCCATGATATCCTTGTGGTAAGATGATAAAATGTGAGCTCAGGGTAGAACTATTAGAAAGACTTGTAGCTGTTTGAAAAATCACCTAGTGATGATCAATGCCTGCCCCTGTCAAATGGGATTCTCTAGCGGTGGTATCCTGAAAGATTGTGTGTGCCTTGGCCTTGGATTATTCAACATTTTTATCAGTAAGTTGATGAGGATATAGAAGACATATATTTTGAGATGATACAATGCTAGGAGGGATAACCAATTCCAAAAATGAGAGAATAAAGATTTAAAGCTCAACATGTTGTAACACTGGAAACTGGTATGATGAAATTCAGTGTGTTCCATGAATGCCTTACATGTAAAGTCTGGTATTTAGGCTAAAGAGAAAACCAACTTTTGTATGATAGTGACATGAGTCAGAAATAGTTTATATCAAAAAGATACCGGAATTTCTGTTTCATCATAAATTTAACATGAGCCAAAAGTATGGTGAACAAAGTATGCTAAACAAATAGACCATAACAAAAAACGAATACTTTTGGGAGGTCCAGACCTGTGATTTCATTGGTATTAGGGAGCTTTCCATCTGAAAACTCCCCCCCTGTTGGCAACTCCTTTATAATTTACAATCTAGAGGATTGCCTAGGGTCATTAAGAGGAAGCAAATTGACTTACTGATGATCACACAGTCAGAGACAGGATTTAAACCCAGGTCACTCTGATCCCAAAACAAGTCCTCCACCCACTTTGCCACGCTGCCTCTCACTCACTGCAACTTAAGACTGCAGTCATGCTGTTGAAACCATACAAACCAATCATCCCATTCAATCTTGTGCTCATTGGACCTTGTAAGGAGTACCATGACAACAGGCTTTAGCTTATTAAAAAAAAAATGGTGATGTCTGAACTCCCTGACCAGGATAATACATTTAGAGTTAAAAGAGACATCAGCCTCTATCTAGTCCCATCTTCTCATTTTATAGAAAAGGAAACTTGAGACCCAAAGAACTAAAATGACTTGTCTAGGGTCATAGAGCTGGTTAAGCAGCAGGGCTGGGATTACACACCCAGGCTGCCTCTTTCCATAGCACCAGTGGTGAGAAAAAAATTTAACAAAATGCTAAATTCCATGAAAAGTTTCCTTCTTTCAGTACTATAATCCTTGGCACTAAATTTCGGGAACGATGTTGATAAACGGGTTATTACTGAAGGAGGGGACACACCACATTCTGTGAAGGGAGATTAAGGAACCTGGGGATGTTTGGTCTTGAGATGACAAAACGACCTGGGAGAAAAATGACTGGTATCTTCCTTCAGGCAGGAAGGAAAAAATAATTCCGTTCTGTGGCTCTCCGCAGACGAATTAATGGTAACTGCAAATAGACTCCGCATCAATATAAAGAAGTCATAACTAGCATCATTTCGAAAACGGAAGGTGCCACTTGAGAAGCACGAACTCACTCCCTGTCAACAGAACAATTCAAGCTGCGACTGGGGATCCCCGCTTGTCAGACTGGCTGTGGAAGAGGCTTCCCGGGGCGGTGGAAGAGGCTTCCCGGGGCGGTGGAAGAGGCTTCCCGGGGCGGTGGGGGCCGCGCTGGGCTGACCCTGAGCGCGGTGCGGGGCCAGGCCGGTGTCTCCCGCCTGCCACGCGCCCCGGCCTCTAGGCCCTCGGCCAGTTCTCCTTGTGGCCTCCGACCCCCGCGGACACGTCCGTCGGCCCTCCTTCGCAGCCACGGTTTTCGGCGCTCTCGAATCGTACCCATGCCAGTCATGCGAGCCGAGCTGATCAGGAAGTCGGACGTCCTCGGGGTGGTGATGGCGGGTATCATCGCCGTCTAGGGGCCGGTGGAGGAGGCTGTCCTCATCGCCAACTCTCTGACCGACCGCTCCCTGCAGCCAGGGGCTGGCCTGGGCATGGGTCTGAGCCAGCCGGCTGCAGGCTCCCCGTGGGCATGGGGGCGACGCTGGGGTTTTGGGGGGCGGTGCAGCGGCCCCGGCTCTTATTGGGCTGGATCCTGCCCCTCATGGGCCTCAAGGCGGCCCTCGTCCTTTCCTCCTTTTCCCTTCCTAGAGTGAGAATCCTCCCTTACCCCGCCCCTCCTTCCCATCCGGCTGGGCTGAAAATGCCCATTGTCTTAGTGACTCCTCTGTCTGTGTCCACCACGGGGACTGGACCCAACTGGACCCCAGCTGTGGGCCGGAGACCTGGCTTCGGTCAGGTGGCCACGCAACCCCGCCCCCCACTAGCTTGCTTGAGTACTGTGTGTGTAAAGATGAATTAGAACCCTCATTTTTCTCTTCCTCGGATGTTTATTTCTAAAGATTTGACATATTCGTAACATTTATGGAGCAAGAAGTTTCAATGTCCCATGCTATATTTTCATCTTAAATATAGGTAGATTATTGCACCGTCTTGTCATTGCACTTAAATATCAGTGCTGAGATTTCCTTGGCTGTGATCCTTTGAAATTCACGATTGCTGTAGTGTCCCGGGATCATAGCAATGGTAGGATCTGGGAACATGGTGCGCAGGTGTCCAGTGGTGTTGAAGAGGAGCCCAAAGAGGGTTAGGGCTGCCCGAGACCCCAAAATACCAACATACCGGGTCCTGCAGAAAGAATTCCACTCAAGTCTTCTCAGCCAAGGAAAAAGTAAAGTTTATTGGAAGTTCAAGTTCGCCACCTGGGGTGCTAGGCCATTTAAAGGTGCTCTCACAGAGCAAGTCTCTGCTAAGCTATTCTACAGCGCTCTCACAGAGGAAAGTCTACACAAAGCTATTCCATGGCCTCTCCCACACGTGGAGGGAAGATGGGGTTCTATATACAATAAGGTTGTGGGAGGAGTCTAGAGGTGGTCAAGAGGAGGAGATTGGGGAGGGTCTTCAGGAGGAGTCAGATGAGGTCAGACTCCAGTAATGAGTGGTTCAGGGTGGGAAGTTGCTGGAGGCTACCTGGAGACCATAGACAATGGTGGGCCAGGCCAATTCAAGGGTGGGAAACTATTGGAACAAAGCCAGCTAAAGACTTGGGCAGAGCCACATCTCAAGGCCCATGACCTCAGGCAAATGTCTTCCCTGGGAAGGTTTACTTTCCCAGAGCCAAAGAATCAAGGAGAGCTCAAAAAGGGGGCAGGGGTCCCAGAGCATCAGTGCTGGGCAGCATGGAGGGCTGGGTCTCAGAGTGAGTGAGGCTTCCATATAAAATTCTGACTGGAGAAAAACAAATAGAAACTGGGACTAGATAAAAGTCGAATGCTTCTTCCAGTCTTCATAATCTATGATCCTTTACTCCGCTATTATATTTGCTTGTACTTGCTTCTGTGTTTTTATGATGGTTGCTAGTCATTGTCAGTGTTGGAGATACAACAAAACAAACAAAAAAAGGTCCCTGTTCAGTGTGATGGATAAGAAAATATGCAAACAACTATGTACAAATAATATATACATGTATATTTATGTCTCTGTGTATATGTATAATGTGTGTGTACACATATATGATAAATCAGAGAGAATCTCAGAAGGAAGGTACTAAGATTAAGAGGGATGAGAAAGGTTTCCTATAGAAGGTGATGCTTAAGTTGAAAATTGAAAGGAGCCAAGAAAGCCAAGAAGGGGAGATGAGGAGAGAGAGAGAGCTCCAGGCATGGAGGACAGCTAGTGAAATTATGAGGAGCTGGGAAATGTGTCTTGTACAAAGAACCACTGTATTACAGAGGTATTATATTACAGAGGTAGGGAGGTATTGAGATTGAGGAGAGAGTAAAGTATAAAATGCCAGGAAAAATAGTTTATGAAGTGCTTTGAAAGCCAATGAGAGGATTTTACATCCAGTCCTGGAGGTAATAGGGAGCCACTGGAGTTTATTGAGTGGGGTGTTGATATAGTCAGAGCTGTGTCAGGAAGATCACTTTGACATCTCATCTCAAGGCCGTATATTTCCTGGTTCTTTAATTTCCCTTCACAGAAAGTTGTTTTTTCTTAAATTTAATTTAATTTTATTGACTTGTTTGTTTACTTTTAGGTTATGAAAGTTTTTTTTTTGTTCCATCTTGGACATCATCTTGGTCCCCTCCTTCAGTAATAATCTATCAATGTCTTTTCTGAGATTTAGTGCCAAGAATTATAGTACTAAAAATAGGCAATATTTACATGGATTGGAGTGGGAAGAAACTAGTGGCAGGCAGATCAACCAGCAGACTATTGAAATAATGGAGATGAGAGGAGACAAATTCCTGTCCAGGTTCATAGCAGTGTCAGAGGACAGAGTGGGTTATATGAGAGATATCATATGTTTTTGAGTTTATATATACTATTTTATTTTTTCCAATTCCATGTAAAAACAATTTTTGACATTCATTTAAAAAAATTGAGTCCTGAATTTTCTCCCTTCCTTAAAAAAATATCAATTTGATATAAATTATATGTGTTCAGTCATGTAAAACATCTTTCTATGTTAGTCATGTTGTGAAAGAAGAAACTGATTTTAAAGAAAAACCACAAAAAACTTACAGAAAGTGGAAATCATATGCTTCAATCTGCATTCAGACTCCGTCAGTTCTTTCTCTGGATGTGGAGAACATTGTGCATTGTGGGCCTTTTGGATCATTGTATTGCTGAGGAGAGCTAAGTCATTCATAGTTGATCATTGCACAGTGTTGCTGTTACTGTATGCAATATTTTCCTGGTTTTGCTCAATTCACTTTGCATCAGCTAGTGTTAAGTCTTTCTAAATGTTTCTGAAATCTTCTTGTTCATACAGCACAATAGTATTTCATTTCATTCATATACCATGACTTGTTCAAGGCATCTCCTCTATTTCCAATTATGAGATATATTATGAAGGTAACATTGGCAGGCTATAGTAAAAGATTGGTTATGAAGGGTGAGAGACCACGTAGTCTGGGATGACACTTCTGTTGTGAACCCGGGTGACTAGGAGGATTGTCATGTCTTTTATAATAACAGAGACATTCAGAATAAGAGAGGATTTGGATGGAAAGAAAATAAGTTCACTTCTGCATATGCTGAGTTTAAGATGTCTTACAGACATCCAATTAATTAGCCCAATAGGCAGTTGGAGACAAGTGACTGGAGATCAGGTTAGTTTAGAACTGGACAGAGAGATATGAGAATTTGTGGTCTGTCCTCCCAGTTAGTCTCTAAACTGCTTAAGATCAAGGACAGTTCCTGGCAATTTATTTGGATTCCTTCTAACTAGCCTAGCTCATTGCTTTTCTGATATTATGCAGGTACTCAGAACAGATGTTGGCTGACTGACAATCTATGTAGCTAGAAGCAAGTGAAGCTGTGCATGGGAATGAGATCTCCCTGGTCTGACACTGTTTGGTATTTCCTGTTTTTGAGAAGTTCATGAAGGCTTTTTTCATCTCTATTGAGACGTTGAATTTGGTCATTCTATTACAAAACACACTGCTAGGCTCTTTTAGTTTCATTGTATGCCAAATGCATAAGGGGGATCCAGTAATGCAGATGAACTGAAGGGAGTTTTCAAAATATTTTAACTCAGAACTACTAAAGGAAAGGTTATCAACTTTTTATTGTATGGGTTGTGAGAACTTTGCTTCTACTAAGATATGCTATATGAGGCACATGTGATAACTACATTAAATCGAAGTGTCTACAAAAAGTGAAAATATACCTTACTTACCAGCTCATTGTTTTAGTTTGTTTATAGAGTTTTCAGGTAAGAACAGTACAGAATTGCAGACCTAGGCTAGGTGTTCACAGCCAAAATAGTATCATGACATTTCTTCAAACATCTCTACAGACTTTTTGCAGCAATGATTGTAGAAGAAATTTCTGCCATTAGATTGTAAGCTCCTCAAGGGCAGAAACTGTCTTCTCCCTCTTCTTTTTTTTTATCCACAGTGCTTAGCACAGTGCCTGGCACTAGTAGGTGCTTAATAAATGTTTATTGATTGCTTGGAATTTTTCGATGATCAGCCTGGCCTCAAAACCACACATAATAAACAAAACAATTCATTTTTGAGAGGCTTCAGAATGAAGAACAAAGTACTTGGAATTGAGAGTCTTGTGTTTGAGTCTGCCTGTATGCCCTCAGGGTAGCTATTTTAAGCTTTAATATTCTCATCTGCATAATAATAATAATATCCAGAACTTATACAGCCCTGTAAGATTTACCAAGCACTTTACATAGTAACTCATTTGATCCTCTCAACAACCTATGAGGTATATTATCCCCATTTTACAAATGAGTAAACCGAGTCTGAAAGAAGTTAAGTGAATTGCCCTGGGTCACACAGCTAGTACGTATCTAAGAGAGGATTTGAACTCATGTCTTCCTAAGTCCAAGTCCACTCTATCTATTGTATCTAGCTGCCTACCATAAGGAGATTCAAAGATACAATCTACAAAGTCCCTTCCAGGTTTATTTTTTTTTCACGTACTTCAAAGAATCAGTGATTTCATCTATGTTGGCATTCTTTCCACCAAAGCAAATTTGTCTAAACAGATGGCAAACCATTGTGAATTGTCTTGGTCAAAGACAGTCATTGCCCACCTTCTCTGGAAGAGCCTTTCTGAATTTATCAATCAATAAAAACTTATTAAGCACCTACTGTGTGCCAGCATTGTGATAAGCACTAGAGATATAACAGGAGGCAAAAGAGAGTACCTGTGCTCAAGGAGCTTACGACATAATGATAGAAATCTCTTCTACAACCATTGATACAAACTAACTGTAGAGATTTTTGAAGAAATATAGAGATATTACTTTGAAGGTGACCACTAGCATAGGTCTGCCAGTCTATACAATTGTTACCTGCAGACTTTATAAACAAAATAAAAGGATGGGTTGGTAAATAAGGTAAATTTAAAAGCACTGTTCCTTGGATGACAGGCTTATAATCCATCCCTACTCCTGAAACTTTTCAGCTTTTTTCATCTGCTCAACGTTGTGCTCTTATTAGCATAGCTTTTCATCCAACTAAGGCTCATCTCCATGCTGTGGGGAGGTATGAGAGTAAGGCTTTAATGTAGGCTATTTTTGATATTACTTTTAAATTTGAAAGTGTTTCCCTAAAAACAAAATTTGCTCTTAATTCTTTGTTCTTAATGTTTTGATGAATGTTAACATTTCAGTTTTGAATCATGTAGACAGATTAAGCTATAGATGGGCAGACAGAATACTTACATACATACATGCTAAACAAAGAATGATCTCTAATGAACTCCATAGATATCTTAGAATTTACAAATGAATGTTGAGAATCTTACAGGATGGGAAGCTTGAGAGGGCTTTGTATAACACAGAAGTGCCCATACTCATGAAATCATAGTTCTAACAAAACATCAATCAGAGATTCACAGACAAATGCATAGGTTTAAAGTTTAAAGGGGCCTGAGGAATTATCTAGTCCAACTTCCTTTTTATTTTTTTAACAGAAGAGGAAGCAGAGGTCAAAGAGAAATTGAGTTACTTATTCAAGATTATAAAAATCATAAATGTCAGGACTAGGATTTGACTTCAGGTCTTCTGACATCAATTCCAATGTCCTTTCCAGTTCACAAACCTTTATTAAGGGCCTGTTATATGCCAGAAACTTGCTACACGCTAGGGATACAGAAGCAAAAGATGAAAAAGTTTCTGCTATCAATGAGGCTACATTCAGTTGGGGGAGATATCATGTCTATCTCTAACAATTTATCAGTCTATCTAAATACATATATATATATGCATACATACACATACATACATGCATTTCTGTATATGTGTATATATACACACATACACCTATCTATATATAGAAATTTTGTTATTTTCATAACTTTCTGCTTCTCGTTCTCATGGCCATCCCCTTTGGACAAGCCCTAATCAACTCTTGCCTAGACTATTACTAAAATATATACATTATATAAACATATTTATTAATATAGTTATATACAGTACCTGAAATTAATTGTTTAAAATGCTAATATATACATTCAGAAAATATATACATAGAATGCATGAATATGTGTATGTATACATTTACATGTATACATATGTGTGTATGTACCAGGCACTAAGTAAGATAGATATATATGTGTGTGTGTATACTAAATATAATATATGTAATATACACTTTACACAGTATATTTATATATATATATATACTATACACATGTATGCATACATATATGCATGCACACACATATATGTATATACTAATTTACTACAAGATAATTTGGTGTGAGAGGCACTAACTGCTGAGGGGATCAGAAAATGTCTCTTGTAGGAGGCACCTTGAAGGAGCTTTGAAGGAAACTATGGATTCTCAGAAGTGGAAGCATGGGGGGCAGAGGGAGTGCATTGTTAAGGGTTTTAAATGACAGTGAGATTTTGTTTCTTGGGATATATCTCTAAAGGTAATAGGGAGAGAGTGGAGTTTATTCATTATGAGAGAGCAGTTAGGTGGAACTATAGATAAAGCTCTAAGCATGAAGTCTTAAAGACCTGAGTTCAGATCCAATCTCAGACACTAGCTGTGTGACCCTGGGTAAGTCACTTAATCTTTTTTTTTTTTTGCTTCAGTTTCCTCCTCTGTAAAACAGGGATAATAACAACACCTACCTTTTAGGGTGACTGTGAACATCAAATGAGATAGTAATTGTAAAGTGCTTAGCATGGTGCCTGAACATCGTAAAAACTATGTAAAATATAAAATTTAGGTAGTAGTTGTTGTTGTTTTTTACCATGTTTGCTTTTTTTTTTTTTTTAGCAAGGTTAGACTTGTGCTTTAGAAATATCAGTTTTAAAGCTGGGCAGAGGCTGGGTTAGAGGAGGGGGCGACTTGAAGTGCATGTAGAGAGTTTATAGCAGTAGTCTGGGCAAGAACTGATTAGGGCTTGTCCTAAATGGGTAGTCAAGTGAATGAAGAGAAGGGGATTGCCTTGACAGTAACAAAATGATAGAAAATTCTGAAATACTGTAACTAATAATTGGCGATTCTCAATCAAAAGGTTTTCCACGGGACTGCCTCTCTTTGCAGACTTTCATGTGGTATTTGATTAGTACATCTTGTATGCCCATGTTATGTTATTTTGCAATAGTTTTCTTTTGCATATGTCATAATCCCTTAATGTGGTAATGGGGAAAATCCACTGAAAGCTCATTGTGTCTTTCTATGAAAGTGAAGGCTTTCATAGGTTAGTCAAACCAAAAATATTTGATTTCACACCTTGTTACAGATTAATAGAAAAATTATGTAACATTCAAGGTCTTTTATAATGTGATGCCCCCATACGTTTCTAGTCTTGTATTAAACTTCTCTTTTTCACATATACAATACTGCAAATTAAAGCCCTTGACCTTCTCTGTTCATGCCCTGAATGTTTCTCCTTCCTTACCATTGCTGACACTGATCTTTGTGCCTAAAATGCCCTTCTCCTCCACCTCTGCCTGTTAAAAATTCCTCCTTGTCTTTTCAAGGCCGATTTGCATGTCATTTTTTTCTATTAAACCTTTCTTTAGTTATCTCTTCAGTTGCTAATGACCTTTTCCCCTCCCAAGGTTATTTTGCCTGAAAGTGTTTAAATACAAACACACATATGTATATATAATCTTCCCCTATTATACTATTAGTTATTTCCATGAGGATATAGGGTATGTCATGTATCTTGCCCACTGTCTAGAACTGTGTTCTGCATAGAGTAATCAATGCTTATTGAATTGAGCATTGTAAATTCATTAAGATTTCTCAACGAAGCATCAGTAATTCAAATATTTCACAAATTAACATAAAACCTTTCATGTGTAGTAATGAGTGTTGGAGCCATATGTCTTGCTACATGTCCTCCATGAAGATCGTGGGCAGGGCTGACTGGCTTCATAGGTAGGTTATGCTGAAGATATTAAATTTCATGCTTTGCTACTGATTAATAGAAAAAATTGCATTAAAGCTTTGTACATTATTTATCAGCCTAAAGCCAATGACTTCTAAAGATTGCATGTCTTTTTTTGAAAATAATTCTATTAAACTAGAGTATTGTCGAGGTTTTATAAAATGAGCCCAATCTCCCCATAGTGAGAGGGGTTGGGGGAATGGAATAGGCATGAAGATAAAGGCAGAGGAAGAGGAGAAATGAAATATTCTAAACCTATGGGGCTAGGGGACAGTGGACATCCCTAGCATAAATAGGTCAACCTAGGTAGGTTTAAGTCAGAGGGCATGGAGACTGATCATTTGACACTTCCCATCAGGCTCACCCCTAGAGAAAATGGTACTGACCGATTCTCATCCAGTGAAGGTAGTGAAATGAAAAGACATATAAAGGATGCTTGATGGAGAATTCAGAAGGAACAATATGGAGAGATTTACAGCTTCTCAGAAATGCAAGAATTGTTTTAAAACTGTCTAAAGAACAGCAGGAGTCTAGTTCTTGTTTTCTTTTCATCTCGCACCCCTTTTCATATAGTTGCTACAAACTTGGATGTTTCTGGGAGGCATATTAATAATATTCTTTTATATAATATTCCTTTTCTATACAGTGAATGAAGATACATGACCTGATAGTAACTTTGTATCATTCATAAAATTGGCCAAATCTAATAACCTGACGTTTGATGGGGGCAAATATAAAAACAGGGTAAAATCCTAATATTTGGATTCAAAAATTCAGTGACACAAAATGGGAAATGCATAATGAATAACAATTATTAAACATTTGCTAAGTGTCAGGTATTGTGCTAAGCACTGGGGATACAAACACAAGCAAACAAGACATTTCCTGCCCTTGTGGAACTTATAATCTGAAAGGGGAAGACAACAAGAATAGGAGAATGTTGGCTAGGGAGGAATGTTTGGGACAGAAAATCAGAAGAAATAGTAATGGAAGCCACAGGGTAAATGATTAACATGTCCTTACTAGGCACTCTAGTGTTGAATTGATTGCTCTTCTCAGAACTAGTACTGGAATTTTTGGGGGATGAGAGTGATAAGCTTTCCGAGACTGGAAAAGATAAGGTTATATTCATCAATCAGAGAATGGGGACGACAGGAGTGAGATCCCAAGTTACTCTTGTAAATACGAGTCAACAGTGTGATATGACTGTCTCTTCTCCCTCCTAATTCGATCTTAGTATATATTAATAGAAGGCTAGTATCTCAAACAATGGAAATAATATTCCTCCTATGATCTCTTTTAGTTCAATTCTGGGTGTCATATTTTTAGAAAGGGCATCAACAATGCCAACAACTCCTTTCTTCTGTAAACTCTCTTGGTTTCTATTACAGGCCTGTCTTCTTTTTTCCTTCCTGTCTATCTCCCTACTCCTTCTCAGTCTCATTTGCTGAATTAACATCCGTTTCCTCCTCCTTTCCTGTTTATTTCTGCCAGGATTCTTTCCTGGGTCCTTTTCTCTTCTGTCTCTCAACTTTTCCCTGGTAATTTCACCTGTTCTCTTTGGTTCAATTACCATTCATGAGTCTACCCAACTCAAGCCTAGTTGTTCTCCAAAACAACTGTCCCTCGTTGCTTTCTAGATG
The DNA here is from genome assembly GCA_028646575.1 of Pseudocheirus occidentalis. NCBI lineage: Eukaryota > Metazoa > Chordata > Mammalia > Diprotodontia > Pseudocheiridae > Pseudocheirus > Pseudocheirus occidentalis. The sequence continues at coordinate 25,427,891 of CM053600.1, forward strand.
TTCCATTAGATGAAGAGTGAAGTGAGCAGAACCAAAAGAACATTGTATATAGTAACAGCAATATTGTTTTAAGGATAACTTTGAGGGGTAGCTAGGTGGCACAGTGAATAGAGCACTGGCCTTGGAGTCAGGAGGACCTGAGTTCAAATCTGGTCTCAGACACTAAACACATACTAGCAGTGTGACCTTGGGCAAGTCATTTAACCCCATTTGCCTTGCCTTCCCTTTCCAAAAAGAGCAAAAACAAAAACAAAAAAACAACTTTGAGCCACTAAGCCATTTTGACTATTTTAAATACACCATTTTTTTAAAAAGCACATATAAAGAAAGATACTATCTGTGTCCAGAGAAAGAACTGATAAATAGAAGTATGTATGGAATAATTTTACATATATCTATATGCCTATTTATGTATAATGTTGGCCATCTCTAGGGTAGGGGTATGAGGAGGGAAAAAATAAATTTACATGATAACTGTTGTATATTTGATGGGAATAGCAAGTTGTACATAGCAGATTTGCAATTTCATGTGCAATCATCTTTTTTATTGTATTGTGTTACAAAAATGTTTGTTTTGTTCTATCAATTGAAAATTATACATATTTTTAAAAAATCTAAAATTCAACAAATTCAAAATATAACTTTATTTTTTGACCTTATCCTGTCTCTAAATTTTCTGATTTCAGTGGAGCACCCCAACCCATTCAGTCACCTAGGTTCATAATCTCAGTTGTCTGTGATATTTGCCTCTACCAAACTCTAGTTCCTAATTGTGGACTTATAAAATGTTAGGGCTGGATAGGACATGAGAAGTCTTCTAATCTGCCTCTTCATATTTATATACTCATATCCACACATACACGCACATTTATGTGTATATATATATATATATTTATTTATTTGTATATTTTGTCTACTGAGTTGCCAGAATACATATAGCCAGAAGGCAGTCAAACTAAGACTTAACTCAGGTATTAACCCCCTCCCCATCTCCCACTCCCAAACCATTTTTATCTCTTGGATGGTATCAGCCAAAGTAACCTGCAATAATTCTAGGGAGCTTTCAGTTGGTGCTTTGTCCAAATTCTACCTTATCTGTATGTTTAATGGCTCTAATGCTGACCATGGCAAAATGAGACTCATTAAATTGTCATCTAACCCATCCTGAGTAAGACTGCCCATCCATAATACTGAATTTGACCGTGAAGCTGACCTTGTATCACTTGGGTTTGTGGTTGAAGGCGATTACTACACAATGGAGTGGACAGATGTACTGTCAATATCCATTGGGAAGGCCATAGGATTAATCAGATGGTTTGGGCCAGGAGCCAGCCTTGCCCAGTTATTACTCTATGATCTCCAAGATGGAAGTTATGCAATTGTGAGCACTTGGAGATCTCAAGGGATTCTCCTCCCACCAAGGTAGTTAGTAGGAAAGTTTTCTTTCAATTTATTAGTTAAGGAAATAATCCTTAAAATGATTAAAGTTTTGGGGTAATGTGGCAAATCTTTGGTGAATCAGGAAGGAGAACTGAAGACTAGCCTGCTAATACATTTTTCTAGGATGTATTTTAAATATATTCTATCTTTTTTAAATTTAGAAATCCTCCTCTGATGATTCAGAGATTGTTAGGAATTCGAGGTAGAGTGAACTTTAGTGATCATTGAGTCTAGATTTTACAGATGAAGAAACTGACACAAAAAATGTCAAATGACTTTCCTAAAGTCACACATGTTAGAGCCAGAATTTGAGTTCTGTATGTTTTACTCCATTTGTTGCTTTTCCTTTTCTTTTTTCAGACTTTATAAATTCTTTTTTGTATGGATTTATTTATATTTAGTTTTTAACGTTCATTTCCATAAGATTTTGAGTTCCAAATTTTCTCCCCATCTTCCCCCATCTCCCTCCCCAAGATGGCAAGCATACTGATTACCCTTTCCCCCAGTCTTCTCTCTCTTCTATCCTCCACTATTTCCCCCTTCCCCCTTTACCCTTACTTTCTTGTAGGGCAAGATTGATTTCTATACTCCATTGCCTGTATATCTTATTTCCTAGTTGTATGTAAAAACAATTTTTAAACATTTGTTTCTTTTAAAACTTTGAGTTCCAGATTATCTTCCTTCTGTCCTTCTCACCCATTCCCATTGAGAAGACAAGCAATTCAATATAGATTATAAATGTTTAGTTATGCAAAACATTTCCAGAGTAGTCATATTATGAAAGACTAACTCCCTTCTTCCTATCCTGACCCTCCATTTCTTCTATTTTCTCCTTTGACCCTATCCCTTTTCAAAAGTGTTTGCTTCTGATTACCCCCTCCCCCAATCTGCCCTCCCTTCTATCATACCACCCCCCATTATCCCCTTCCCCCTTACTTTCCTGTAGGGCAAGATACACAATTGAGTGCATATGTTATTCCCTCCTTAAGCCAAATTCAATGAGAGAGAGGTTGATTCATTTCCTTTCACCTCCTTGCTCTTCCCCTCCATTGTAACAACTTTCTTGTGCTTCTTTTATATGAGATAATTTACCCTGTTCTATCATTCCCTTTCTCCTTCTCCCAATATATTCCTCTCTCACCTCTTAACTTTATTTTATCATCTGTTCATACTCAATCACCCTGTGCCCTCTGTCTATGTATATGTACACACATATAAATATATGTACATACTATACACACATACCTACACACATGCACACATATGCATATGCACATACATATATACACAAACATATATGTACACACATACATATATATTCTTAGCTATCCTAATACTGAGAAAAGGTCTCATGAGTTATAACTATTGTCTTTCCATATAAAAAGGTAAACAATTCAACTTGAATAAGTTCCTTATGATTTCTCTTTCCTTTTCATGCTTCTCTTGATTCTTGTATTTGAAAGTCAAATTTTCTGTTCAATTCTGGTCTTTTCATCAAGAATGCTTGAAAGTTCTCTATTTCATTGAATGTCCATATTTTCCCCCAAAGTATTATACTTAGTTTTGCTGGGTAGGTGATTCTTGACTTTAATCCTAGCTCCTTTCACTTCTGGAATATCATATTCCACACCCTTCTGAAGAAGCTGCTAGATCTTGTTATCCTGATTGTGTTTCCACAATACTCGAATTTTTCTTCCTGACTGCTTGTAATATTTTCTCCTTGACCTGGGAACTCTGGAATTTGACTATAGTATTCTTAGGAGGATTTTTTTGGGGGGGAGGGGAATCTTTTTCAAGAGAAAATCTTTCCTCTACTCCTACTTGATTTTCAAAATCCTTTTTGAGCTCTTCTATGGCCTGAGACCAATTCATATTTTTCTTGGAGACTTGATCACAGTAATTTTGACTTTATTGCCTTCTTCTGGTTCTATGTTTTGATCTTTGTCACCAAAGAATGATTCTACAGTCTGATTCTTTTTCTCTGTTTGCTCATTTTCCCAGTCAATTACTTGACTTTTTGGCTCTTAACCATGGTAAAACTCTGCTTCTAGAGTGGAGAGTGCTATGTCCCAAATTTATGGAGTTTTGCACAGCTGTTGTCCAAGCTACTTCTAGGTACCTGCCCCAGAACTGTGAGGAAGACTCCCTCAACATAGCCTCAACAAGCTCTGCCATGCCAGTGCTCCTTCTCACCCCAGGACTGCAACCCAAGACTGCGACCCAGATCCAAGCAGGGTAAAGCAAGAGAGTCCTACCTCTGCACAAGCAAAGAGATTCCTGCAATTGTCCTCTGATCAATTGCTTGGTAGCCTCACCATTTGTCAGCTTGGAGCTTTAGAAGCAGCTGCTACCAATGCTGCTGCCACCGCCAAAGCTACTGCCATCTCTGCCACCCCTTGAGCAGGGGCTGGACCATGCTTTTCTCTCGCCCAGGTCCAACAGGATTTCCCCACTGACCTTTTACATTCTATTTGGTGTCTGTGGGTTGAGAAGTCTGGAAACTACCACAGCTGCCAGTGATCCGGTCCCCTGAGATCTGTTCCCGCTGGTCTGTGCTGGCATGGCCCATGTGGGACTGGACTTTACTCCTAGTGAGTTGCAATAGACCCTTCCTTTCACCTTACCAGGCTGTTTTCAGCTGGAGATGTTTTTTACCCTGTCATTTTGTGCGTTCTGTAGCTCTAAAATTTGTTTAGCGTCATTTTTACAGGTGTTTGGAGGTGATTGGTGGACAAACTCAAGAAAGTTCCTCCTTTTACTCTACCATTTCACTCTGCCCCTTTGTTGCTTTTTATACTGCAGACCAAGAAAAAAAAACAAATAAGCAAACAAACTCAAGATTGCTGCAATGGTTAAAAAATGTAGTAAGGACCAGGCATGGTGGAACAGTCCTACCGGATCCGGATCCGCTACTAGTGGAAGCTTGAGTTTAGCAGTTCTGAGCTGTAGGAGGGCTAAAGCAAATTGGACTTCCTTGATGGATTCTCTCTCACTTCTCATTTTTCTGCTTCTCAAACCTTTGTTATTAAGTTTTTGATTAACATTTAATTGTTGATTTTATTCTTTATACTGCTTTGGCTACTTTTATTGTCTTAATCTTTTGACTTTTTGTTACCAAGATAGTGATCCCTGGGATTTGGGTGGGAATCGAGGGGGAGAGCACAAGGCTGCCAGAAGTGGGACAAATCATTCCAGGTCAAAAAGTAGAACAAGTCAAAGCTCCTGGGTTGATTAGTGGTAGGGTCAGGCCCTTCCAGCCTGGGTGAGATAGGAACTTCTAGTCTTAAGACAAACCCAGAAACCAACCAAATTTTAAAAATTGAGTGCCTTATAAAGAATGACTAAATGACCCAAATATGTAGGAAATAATATTAAATGACATGATAAATTACAGCCACATTATTTAAAATATGTAAATACAAGAAGAAGCCCTGCAGCCTCTGCTAACAAATAACTAAGAATAATGATGGACTTTTTTTCTCTGAAATGACAGAACACTCCCCGAACATGTGAAGTAGAAGTATCTTCAAATTAAAAACTAAAAAAGAATAAAAAAAATATTTGAAATTCTTAATGCTCTTAGGAAGAGAGATGTTACATAAATTCATTCTGACACATTCTCTGTCTATATTTGGGAGAGTAGGCTGATAGTAGTAGAAATAGCTTATGCATCTTTTCTAGTTTCACCTTATTTAACAACAACAAAAAATTACCTCCAGGTAATTTCTTATCAAAGCTCACAGTTAAAGTAAAAGACATGAAATTAGAGAGGATAAAAAGAAAATAACAACAACAATAATACATTTTCAATGAAAACAAAAGGCAAAAAAATCCCATATCATGTAATAGAGATCATATGCACACACACATATGTGTGTATATATACAAAGAACTACAGGCTTTGAGTCAGGAAGACTTATTTTTGTGAGTTCATATCTAGCCTTAGACAATTACTAGTTGTGTCACCCTGGGCAAGTTATTTAACCCTGTTTGCCTTAGTTTCCTTACCTGTAAGATGTGCTGGAGAAGGAAATGACAAACCAATCTAGTATCTCTGCCAAAAAAGCCCCAAATGGAGTCACAGAAGGTCAGATAGGAATGAAAAACAGATTTAACAGTCCTTTATTTTGGGCAGTTAATTGACACCGTGGACATAGTGCTGGGGCTGGAATCTGGAAGATCTGAGTTCAAATCTAGCCTCAGAAACTAACTAGTTGTGTGACCCTGGGCAAATCACTCTGTTTGCTTCAGTTTCCTCATCTGTAAAATGAAATGGGGAAGGAAATGGCAAAGCACTTCAGTATCTTTGCCAAGAAAACCCCAAATGGAGTCATGAAGAGTTAGACACAATTAAAACAACTGAACAATAACAAATGTGTGCTTGTAAAGCATCTGTGTGCATTTGTATGTATATACACTATATATCCTATATGCAGATACATATAGCCCTTAAAACAAACTGTATAGTTTTTTAACAAAAGATTTATACATATGACATAATATATCAAAATAAAAAAATCAAAGAATTTCAGAATTATAAGATATCCCAGGGTACAGCCTGGTTCAGACTATACCTGAAAAAGGAAGCCCCTCAGTAGCATATTTAACAAGTGTGCTTCTAGTCTCTTTGTGGTGTAGAGGTGACCTCCAAGGTTCCTGAAAACTGTTTGTCAGTAGAAAACTCACCCTCAAATGTTCTACCAAACCGAAAAAGCTTCTAGTACCATCTCAGCAGCAGACTGGGTTTGCTTTTTGTGGACCAGTTCAACCAAGTACAGAGAGAGTATTCTATTGGCTGGCCACTTAGTGATAAATTCATCAACCACAGAAATAAATGAAATCAATCAATAAAGTATTAAGTACTTGTTACTATTGTTCAGTTGTTTCAGTAGTGTCTGACTTTGTGACTACATTTGGGGCAGAGATACTGGAATGGTACTCAGCTCCAACTCACATAATACTGTATTTCCAAGCTGTGTAGAGCAATCATAGAAAACCTTCTTCAGATTTTACTGGTTCCTCAACTTCATCTCTCACTATGTCTAATCTAGGGTCAGTAACAAGGTTTTCTATGATTGGTCTGCACAGGTTGGATTTTCAGTGGTCTGATGCACCTCAGACCATAGAAAATCTTCATTCAGGCCTCATTTCTAAAATATACAGGGAATTAAGTAAAAATTTATAAGAATACAAGTCATTCCCCAATTGATAAATGGGCAAAGGATATGAACAGGCAATTTTCAGAGGTAGAAATTAAAGATATATTTAAGCACATGGAAAAATGCTCCAAATCACTATTGATTCGAGAAATGCAAATCAAAACAGCTTT
>CM053600.1:25435159-25453447 GCA_028646575.1 Pseudocheirus occidentalis
GACTTGTATTCTTATAAATTTGACTCATTTCCCTATATATATGAGAAATAAGGCCTTTATGGGAGAAATTTGCTGAAAAATTTCCCCTCCAGTTTCCTTTCCTTCTAAATTTGACTGCACTGGTTTTGTTTGTGCAAACCCTTTTTAATTTGATGTAATAAAAAATTACAAAAATGATCCATTTTATATCCTATAATGCTATCTCTTGTTGCCTTATCCATGGATCTGACAGCTTTTGCTCGACCTAATTTTCAAAGTGGGACAAATAATAGCAGTGTTACAACACCAGATTGTTGTGAGGAATAGAAAATTCTTAGTAAACTTTAGAGGGCTTTATAAAGGTAAGTTATCATCTTCATCATCATCATCTCCCATAGCATCTAGCATTGTGCTATGGAAGCATTAAATAGGGAGTTTATTATTGTGAGACAGTGAAAAATGATTCGTCTCATCTGACCCCGCCACCAAGGACGCATTTGTTCCAAACCTTAACTGACCTTGAGACCATGCATTGCCCCACTCCCTGGCTACTTTCTTGCTGTGACATAGTAAGTGTTATTTCCTGAGTTTCTACCCCTCATTTTTTATTCCTTATACTATCACTTTGTCCTGACCTACAGGTGACTGGGTCGTGTTTAGCTCTTTCTCTAAAACTGTATGATTTTGAACCCTGAATGAATTTGGGGATTTGGATTGAAATGAGCAGCCAAGGGTGTCTCTGAGTCACTAATCTGTCCATGAAGCTGCAGGCGAAAATGGAGGGGAGGCTAGCAAAGTTCTTTCCCTTTGGGTATCTTCTGTTCCACTCCCATGCCTGCCATTCCTATAGGAACAGCGTTACTTCTCTGAAACAATACTCTCTTTTCTCCCTGCATTTATCAACTATTATTTCATTTGAACTGACTGCCTTGAGAAAGATGTGGTTCTTACTGTGGAGCCCTATTATTCCAGTAATGTCTTTAAGTCCTCAGTCTAGCTTCCTGCATTTGTGATCAAAACCATTTCCACCAATGTGACACTAAAACTCTTGGTTTCTGGATTTCTAGGACAGATAAATCCATCTGAGAGAGAAACAGACTTTTAATGGTCACAAAATATTTCACTCTATAAGCATAGCATATTAAATATGTTTAGCTTTTTTAAAAAGGAAGTGTCAACATTGTCATTCAATAAATATTTACTTTTTAAAAATATTATTTATTTTAGTATTCTTTTAAAAACATTCTAAGTTCCAAAATTTTCCCTCCCTATCTATTGAGAAGGCAAGCAATATATCAATAATATGTGTGAAATCGGGCAAAACATATTTTAGTATTAGCCATGACACAAAAAAATCAAGAAAAATAAAGTGAGAAAATGTGATTCAATTTGTATTTAGAGTTCAACTGCTCTCTTTCTAGAAGTGGATAGCACTTTTTATCATGAGGTTTTTGGGATTGTCAGTCAATAAACATTTAGTAAATGACTACTGTGTGCCAGGAAGTGTGCTAAATATTGAGGATACAAAGACAAAAGACAGCCCTTGCCCTCAAGTAGCTTATAGTCTAATAAGACAACATGTACACAACAATGTACCAACCAAATATATACAATATTAATTGGAAATAAACAAGAGAGGGAAGGCACTAGCAATTAAGATAGTTCATTAGAGTCTTTCTGTAAAAGGTGGGATTTTAGCTGTCATTTCAAGAAAGCCAGGGAAGCCTGGAGGTGGAGATAAGGTGGAGGAGCATCCCTTTCTATTTTTGAGGGACTCTAGATCTTATGTATTTAAATTTTATTGTTGTCATAAATTCCTTCCATGAGTATAGACTGAAAACTTGATTATAATGTATAGTCATAGGCAGTTGCGTTTCAAAAACCGAGAGGTTAAGCAATTTGCTAATCCCTTAACCAATAATATGTTTTAGGGACAGGATTTGAACCTATGTCTTTCTGGCTCCATGATCCCATGCTCCCACTCCTCCCATTGTTACAATAAGAAGAATAGGGATTTATTTTGCTACCTGAAACATAAGACTAGGTTCTTCCCTTGTACATACTCCCTTAAAGGGCATTGTGAATGACTGGAATTCAGAAAACTAACTAAATATTTCCCGGGAGTTCAAAAGCTGTTTGATAACCATAAATTAAACTGAGATTAAAAATAAGTAAATAATGCTGCCTAAAGGTTAACTATCCCATAGTTATTGTAGAAATCTTTATTCAAATCTTAATTATTTTCTCAGTTAATTTTCTTGTTCATGACTTATCTAAGAGAAATAATTCCAGTCAGCTATACTAACAAAAATTCATTTTCTCATTATTTAAATAATGTGATTAGGTTAAAATTAAAGATGAGCCTTTTTTTAAAAACTATACAGAGACCTGACATAGCCAGGTGATTCCCAGATAAAAATCTATGATTGGATGGAGGGGGGAGAATTTTCTTTTAAAATACAGATCAGATTAGAAAATGCCTCTGCTCACACAGTAACCTATGTGCTAATGAATGTCTGTTGCTGTCCAGTCATTTTTTCAGTCATTTCCAACTCTTTGTGACCCCAGTTAGGGTTTTCTTGACAAAGACACTGCAGTGATTTGCCATTTCCTTCTCCAGCTCATTATTTTAATCATTCATTCATTCACTTTTTACAAATGAGGAACTAAGGCAGACAAAATTAAGTGACTTGCCCAGTTTTTAAGTCAGAGAGCTATAAAGTGTCCACGGCCAGATTTGAACTCAGAAAGAGTCTTCCTGACTCCAGGCCTAGCACTCTGTCCACTGTGCTACCTTGTTTCCCTGTAATGAATTATTCACCCTACTATTGATGTATTCTCTTATTAGTTAAATGTTTCTTAAGTGTTTTAAGTGTTAAGTGTTTAGTTAAGTGTTTCTTAGGGTAGGCCATAGACTTTTCTAATTTCTACATGTAAAGATTTTTAGCCAGGGGTCTGAGAGCTTGCACGTGTGCATGTGTGTGTGCGCGTGTGTGTAAATGCATTCTCTCTTAGGCTCTAAGCCAGTTGTAATGATACTGAGATTTGAAGATCTTCCATGCCCCTTGAACTTGCTGATGTAGCAGGAAGGGGTGGAGCAAGAGAAAGCCAGAACTAAGCTAGTGTCCATGCTGTGGTGAGTGGAAGCAGCGGCAGCAGCGCAAACTCCTTTTTCCTTTGAGCCAGTCAGAATCTCTGCTAAGGACTCCCGCTGAAGACTACCAGGGATGAGAACTGCAGAAGGGCTGGAGCTGCTGGGAGCAAGCTGTCTGGAGGCTGAGCAGTTGCGGTGAGTGAGGAGAGGAGGATCCTTGCCTGAGGTAGCCTCTCCTGTTTTGAAGGCTTGAGAATGTGGGTGTTTACTACATTAGCTACATGTGCCAACTTCATGACTACTGTGATGGCTTTGACTTTCTGCTTTTGGAACTCAGTTTTCAGGTATTTGAATAAATGTTCTGGCTATATTTACCATGTAGAGAGCCTGTTACTTATCATCATATCAACATACTTATAGTTACTGTAGGCATTGTGAATGCTGCATTGCTGATACACAAGTCCATCCTTCTTGCAGACCTGGAGCACTGCAGTATTATGCAAATGGTCTTTGAGCTTACTGTAACATTTCTTAACATTTTGATAACTATTTCAGTACAGTTTTTCTTTGTAATACCTATGTATTTTTTATTTTATGCATTTAAAAGCAGAAAGGGTCCATAGGCTTCCCTAGGCTGCTAAAGGGGTTCATTCTACAAAAAGTTTAAGCATCCCCTTTAATAAAGCTCTCTTGATTCTGGTTATCAGTTGAATATGTATGTTTTGACTATATTACTACACAATTGCAATTAACAAATAACTGTTTATTAGCAACATCTATGTCCCTTCAATATGTTCCCTGACCATGGAGTTCTTGTCTTGGACTGTTTCATTATGAATATACAATAATAGCCTCAAAAGATCCCTGGAGACCATCTAATTTGAATCCATTTTTCAGATGAGGAAAATGAAGCCCAGAAACGTGATATGACTTCTTCAAGGTCACACAATGAATACATGTTGAGACTAGAATCCTTCCGTACTGAACCCGAGCTCAGCAGGGCAAGTATGATGTCTCTTTTCACCTACCTTGTTACCAAATCCATAAGCTGTCCCTCTTACTTCAAGACACAATCTTAAAAGACCCAAAATATATTCCTACCTGTCACTATATAAAAGATGCATAAAAATAATTCATTTTCAGGGGCAGCTAGGTGGCACAGTGAATAGAACACTGGCCCTGGAGTTAGGAGGATCTGAGTTCAAATGTGACGTCAGACACTTAACACACACACACACACAAACTAGCCATGTGACCTTGGGAAAGTCACTTAATCCCAATTGCCCTACCTTCCCTCCTCCAAAAAAAAGTAAAAAAAATTTAATTTTCATTTTCTTTATGTTGGCAATCCAGATTTTCTAAAACTACATGAGATCCAGGAGATATGGGCATTTGTAATAATACTTTTTCTGTGTCTTGAGCTCTATAAGCAGATCTTGGGCTAATTCCACAGGGTCAAAGAAGGTCTCCTCCTAATATTGCTGAGAGGACTTCCTCACATGTAACTAGAAGCAGAACAGTAACAGTAAACTACTACATCTAGCTATTTAATCATCCTAGGCTGTCTTTCCTCTGAATGACCCTTCTCCAACTTCAACCACAAAATGAACCACAAGCTCATTTTGACCCCATACCCATCAATTAACAGTGTCTGCCATATAGTAAATACTTAAAAAATAAATGTTTTTTTTTGTTTTTTCCCTCCATATCTATTCAGCAAACTGCTGATTCCTGGTTTCCTCTATGCTTAACTTTTTAAAAAAAATTTTAACTTATTTTCTTGATTACATAATTCATTTCCAGTTTTAAGTTACAAATTTTCTCCCCTTCTTTCCCCTACCCCCAAGCCCAAAACAGTGATCCCACTGTAAAGCCCCTCCCACAATCTGTTCCCTTTTATGTCCTCTTCCAACGCCCCTCTAACTTTCTAGTGGGGCAGGGAGGGTCTCCCTACTCCCGTCCCTGTATGTCTTATTTCCCAGTTGCATTTGATTGTATAGCTTTAATTTCTAGATTCTTGCAATTCCTCCCTTGTCACCCCCTCCCACTGGAAGGAGCATATGCTTAACTTTTAAAGCCTGTTGCAACCTGGCTATGATCTATCTTTCCAGCTCATTGGACATTATTTCCTGCATCCTGCAATCCAACCAAATTGGTCCCTGCTAGTCCTCACACACAACACTTTGTCTCCGGGCTTTGGGCCTTTTCATTTCCCGTCCCCCATGCCTGAGAAATCACACATCCTTGCCTCAGGGGAGTTTAGATCTTAATGGGGAGGAAACTATGTATGCTCAAAATATTTTGTAAGATCTTCCTACCATTCAATGCTTAGTTATTGAGTTGTATAATAGAACCAAGTGTCTTCTGAAGAATCCTGCATTATATTATGTATAGGATCACAAAAAATTAGAATACCCGGTCCTTACTCTCTAGAGACTACAAAAAAACCAAATTTCAAGAAAAGCTTTCTTGTCTATTTAAAGGGAAACTAAATGCTAAAGAATGCCCCTCTTACCACAAAGGAATAACTTTGAGAGTTTCCACCCACATGAAAACTATAAGGAGAATATTTCAGCAGAAAAAAATACTGGAGAGCAATCTTGGTTCATACTAAAAACCAATTGATTTTGGCAAATTGGAGAGAAATATGTGGGGAAAATGTCAGGCAAAGGCCAGATGAGGCTCATAGGACCACTGTAGTAATACAATGGCTGTACTCTGGGGAACATTAGTATTTTTCTCTTTTTTTCTCTGCATTCTACTCATGTTTGAATGCTAGTACTTTGGGAGAGATAGAAACCCTTGTCTCCCGCCTTTGTGGGTTGGTTACTCAGGAAGACAGTTACACATCACATCAGAAGTGTTTCCTGAGTGAGGAAAACTATCTCAGACTCATTGTAAGAAGAGATGTACCTCACCAAGTGAGCCCACTCCCATTGCACAACAGCCTGCTTTCTTGGAGCATAGTATTTGAGAGTGTTCAGAAGGAGGCTTCTAAGATAAGAAGGGACTCTCAACTGTGTTTTATAAGGAACAGATGATTGTCACTGGATTAGCAGAACTACCATGACTAGTACTAGTTGACATTTGTATGGTGTTTTAGAGTATATAAAGCTTTTTATATACATGATCTCATTTGATCCTCATAACATTCTTGTGAAATCAGCCAGGCTCATATTATCCTTGAGTTACAGATGAGGAAGCAGAAGCTCAGAGAGGTTTTAAGTGGTCCAAGATTTAGGAGGGATGTCATAAATGCTTTCAGAGTAGTTGAAGGACTGTTATTAGAAAGAAAGATTAGTGTTGTGTTATTCAACAAGGTAGAACTAAACCTAATGGACTGAATTCACAGGAAGCATGATTTAAATATAAGGAAGAAATGCACAATAATCAGTTACTCCAAATAGGGTGAGCCACCTCACAAAGTAATTAGCTACTACATGGGAAGAGAATGGGGCTGTTATTGCATCTCTCTACAAGGCAGAAATAGAACTAATCAGCAGAAGTTACAGAGATGGAGTAACCCAAGGAAGAACTTTCCAAAAACAGAACAACCCATAAATGGAAGGACCATCTCACATTCTTTGTCCCTGCAAATGTTTAACTAGTGTGTTAATGTGCACCTGTCAAGAATGTTGTAGAAAAGATTATTGTCCTGGGTGGGAGATTAGACTAGATGAATTCTAAGGTCCCTTCCAACTACGAGATTCTATTTTGAATAATTTTAGAGGGAAATAGAGATCTCCACCTCTTCCTTTTTTGTGGATATAGGAAGAAAATAATAGGCAATTTATACTGGAATTTTTCATAGATCCCTCTTAGAGCGGACTTCCTACAATGCTAGACAGGCCCACTACCAGTTATTTCAAATGTAGCATGTCCACTTTGGAGTAGCTAGGTCATGCAGTGGATAGAGTACTGGGCCTGGAGTCAGGAAGACTTGAATTCAAATCCTGCCAATCACTAGCTATGTGACCTGGCAAGTCACCTGTTTACCTCAGTTTCCTCATCTATAGAATGAACTAGAGAAGGAAATGGCAAACCACTCCAGCATCTTTGCCAAGAAATCCCCAAATGGGGTCACAAAGTGTTGGACATGATTGAAAATGACTAAATACCACCACCACCAAAATCATCCCCACTAAGACGCTCCCCCAGCTTGCTTTCTCACTTGCAGGCTGGATTCCCAGAGAGCAGAGTTCTGTGGATAATACTGTGGTTCTCTATTCCTAGTGTGATGGTCCATGAGGCCTAGTGGTACGCTTTGCATCAACTATTAGCCAGTAAGCACAATTAACCCTTAGCAAACATTTGCTAAATTTATCTAGTAAAACCTTTAGGTACCAAAAGCACTTTCCATTAAACACAAGGTGCACTCTCAAGCAGCATTCATAGGAAAAGTAGCCTTGGGCTCAGAGTCATATGACATTTTATGCTGTAGGATCCCCATAAAGATGGAGATGTGTTCATTGTGAAACAAGTGTTTTAGTGGGAAGCCAAACATTGGATATAAAACTTGGGGTCCTCCTTTCTCCATTAGAAAACAGCCGTCAGAAGTTTAGCTTGAACCTGGAAACCATATCCCCTAGACCAACAGCATTTAAGGATGAAGATGGATATAACCCTAGTCTGGTACCCCCTCTTTCTCAGGAGAATGGAGGGAATGAACTGCTGGCCCTGACCTCCTGCTTCCCCTTCTGGCAGGGACATTACATACGGAACAGCCAGTGAAAATGCCTACAGATGGAGAAGTCTTGTTCAAGGAAGGAGGCCAGTATAACTGAATTAGAAAGTACTTGGGAAAATGTATGCAATGCATAAGAAGAATAAAGGATGGGGACTAGTGGTGGTGATGAGGTGGGCACGTATGAAGGGTTTTGAATGCCAAACAGAGGATGTTATATTTGTTCCTGGAGGTGAGAGGGAGCCACTGGAGTTTATTGAGTATGGAGGGGTGCCATGATCAAATTTATGTGTTAGGGAGATCACTTTGACAGCTAAGTGTAGCATGAAATGGAGTGGGGAGAGACTTGTGGCAGGCAGCTAACCAGCAGTCTATTGTAGTGGTCCACGTGTGAGGTGATGAAGGCCAGCACCAGAGCAGTGGCAATGTCAGAGGAGAGAAGGGAGTGTTACAAAGATAAAACTGATTGGCCATAGCAACAGATGGGAGGTAAGAAATAGAGTGAAGAGCTGTATTAGTAATGGTAATTTTAAGATCTTCCCTGACCCTTAATAGGCCTAAGGGAATCTGAAGATCTTCCCTAGCCCTTAGTAGGCTGAATGTAATCACACAGAACCTGTGGTGGGAGGAGTTTGCTGAATGCATGGAACAGGAAATAAGACTGAGAGAGGACATAGGCAAGCAGATAGCTAGGATTGTGAGTGTTTGTGGGAAGGCCCAAGCAGGGGGAAGGCTTTGGGATAGTGGTGCCCTCTGTGGAGTTAATGTATATTAAGTTCTTTGTTGCTATGATAGATTTGGTTTTCTGGTGTTGGCAATTGGCTTTCTGCTGTCTGGTGTCTGGTGTCTTCTATATAGAGAGTCTGTTACATTTTGTAATTCAAAACTACACTAGTATATTCATAGTCACCGTCAGTGGTATGAATATTGCCTTGGTGATACAGGAATATAGGCTGACATCTAGGTCATGAGACTGGAAGGATGGTGTGCCCTCAGCAATAATAGGAAAATTTGGAAGGGGGAAGAGTTTCAGGGGAAAGATGAGTTCAATTTTTGGCATGTTTAGTTTAGGCTATCTATTGGAATCCAATTGTAGAGTTGGATATGCAAGACTGGAGTCAGCAGAGAGATTAGGGTAGGATAAATAGATCTGAGAATCATCAGCATGAAGGAACGGTGTCCTGACAGCCATCCCTTACTGAGGCAGAAAGAATACTGGTTTTAGAGATGCAAGGTCTTTGTTTAAGTTCATTTTGAGAAAGTTATCTTTACTTCTCTGAGCCTTAGTTTCCTCATTTGTAAGTAGCCTGACCTCTCAGGGTTATAGTGAGGGTCAGCCGTGACGGCTCATTTTTGCCAGTCCCATCTACAACCTTATCCTATTTTTTTTATTCTTTTCTAGTCTTTGTAAAGACCTTCAAATTTCTCCTTCATAATATCTCTTGTATCTCTCTTCTTATTATAGGATACCATTTCTAAATTAATCTTACATAACTCAGGTTGTTGTTGAGTTGTATCAGCTGTGTCTGACTCTTCAGGACTCCTTTTTGCAGTTTGGCAAAGACATTGGGGTACTTTGCCATTTCCTTCTCTAGCTCATTTTACATTTACTGAAGCAAGGCAAGCAGGGTGAAGTGACATGCCTAGGATCACATAGCTAGTGTCTGAGACTGGTGCAATTTGAACTCAAGTCTTTCTGACTCCTGGCCTAGCACTTTCTCCATTGTACCACCTAGATGCCCTACATAAACATACATCTAATTATGTCACTCTGTTAGAATAGAGTCACTCTTTGGTTTAACATTTAAATTCTGGGGCTACCATTCGAAGTCCTCCACTATTTAGGGCCAATCTTTTTTTAATGCACATTTCATACAACTGAATTCCATGTATACTACATTCCAGCCAAATTCTATACATTTCCTATCCCCTGAATATACTCTATACTTTCCAGTCTCTTTACCTTTGTCTATGTAGTATCCTGAGGCTGGGACATCTTTTTCATCCCTCTTCACTAGTTGAATTCCTACCCATACTTTAAAACCCAACGCAAATGAGGCCTTTTCCACCTTGCCTTGCACCAGTCAGTTCAGCAAGGTGGTATCACCTCCCATCTGACCATATCAAAAGAAAATATGAAATATTCAGTCACAAGCAAATAATAACAACATAAAGGGTTCAAAGGGCCACACACTGAATATTCCTAAGTAGTCTATAGTTTCCAGGAGAAGAGTCACTTAGTACCAAGGTTCTGGGTGAATAGTTGAATTGTTTTCTGAAAAAGGCCATTGTCAATAGTTGTTAGTACAGTTGTGCTTTGTGGTATACTAGTTGGCTAGTACACTCTGTAGATCTACCCTGGATATTTGTAGGGAAAGCCTATAACAGCTACCTCAACGATATCTCTCCCATGATATTGTCTCCACTTCTTCATTCAGGTGACTTCTGTTGTCCAGACTCTCCTCACCTCTTGCCTCTATCAAGAGCTCTCTGATTGGTTCTTCTGTATCCAGTCTTTCCTTGCTCCAATCCGTTTTCCATACAACTTTCAAATGCATCTTCCTAAGATGTAGTTCTGACCGTAACACTCCCTGCTCAGAACTCTTCTGTAACCTGTGAGTGTTTCCAGGATGAAATGTAAACTCCTCTGCTAGGTCTCCAACTATATCATGCTCACTCATTGGGGTTGTCCCTAAGGTCTCGCCTTGAACTCTCTTCACTTCTTCCTGTAGACAATTTCCCTTCATGATAGCATCAGCTCCCATGGTTTTAATTATCACTTCTATTTTTTTTAAAGTATAGATCTGACCATGTCACCCCCTATTTAATAAATGCCAGTGGCTTCCTCTTACCTATAAAATAGAAAATACTTCATTTGCCATTTGATGCCCTTCACAATCTGTCACCTTCTTATCCTTCCAAACTTCTTTCACTCTACTCCTCTCTATGACCCAGCTACACTGGATTCACTATCTGAAGAATACACAGTTTGATGATGTTCCACCCTGGGTGGTACAGTGATAGAGAGCTAGCCCCAGAGTCATGAAGACTTGAGTTCAAATCCAGCCTCAGCTTCCTAGCTGTGTGACCCTGGGCTTATTTAACCTCTGAATGCAACTGTAAGATGAGGATAATAATATCAACTACTTCCCAGGGTTATTGAGAGGATGAGATAATATTCAAATGTTAAGTAATAACGAGTCAAGGGCTCATCACAGTGTCTAATGCATGTTGTTGCTGTTGTTCAGTTGTGTCCCATTTATTCTCTGTGACCCCATTTTGGGGTTTGGTTTTTTTTTTTGGTAACCATACTAGAGTGGTTTCCTGTTTCTTTCTCCAGCTCATTTTCACAGATGAGGAAACTGAGGCAAACTGGGTTAAGTGATTTGTCCAGTCACAGCTAGTAAATGTCTAAAGCATAATTCTAATTCAGGTTCTCCTGACTCCAGGCCTGGTGCTCTACCTGGCATATGGCACTTAATAAATGCTTTTTCCCTTCCTCATCTCCTTCCTCTCTCCTTTGCTATTCTGGTTGGCAATATGTCTAGAATACTCTCCTTCTCAGAGATGTGCTCATAAATCTTTAACAACTGATTTCTCTGGGAGAAAAATGTGCACAGGACACACTTTTAAATTTAATCTATGTTATTAACATTTTTCCATTGCTCTCTTAACTTGAGGTAATCAACAACCACTTCCTCTAACAAAGATTAAAACACAAAAAACAGTTCAGCAAAACTAATCAACCTATTGATCAGTATATGCAACATTTTGCAAGCATTCCCCTACTTCTTTAATTAAAAAAAGTGGGGATGGTGTTTGCCATTTGTCATTTCTTCTCTGGAATTGAGCTTATTGTGTCACTGGCAGTGAATGAGGCAATGACAAATAAAGATTGAAATAAACAGTTTCTATCTTTTCCATTTACATTTTTTTCTTTGGTTTGCAATGTCTCTCATTTAATCAATAAGCATTGCTTCATTCAGAATCTGACAATTTTCTTTTTTGATCTGTATATGGATGATTCAAAATTTTTCTCTCTAACCCTGATATCTGATATCTCATCAGATGACCCATCTGATATCTCCTCTCTCCCATTTCTCTGCTTATTAAATGCTCTTATCTGTTTCATTATCACCTCAAACCTAATGTAACTAAAACCAAATTCATATTCCTTGCCCCTCTCCCCATTGCCATCAGATGCGTCTCATTTTCCCAATCCCACAATTAGTATAATCTTTCTTCTAGTCGCCTAGGCTTGTAATTTCCAAATCATCTTCTTAAAACCCTAATTATCCTAAAATCCTCCTTTAACCCCTCCAATTAAAAACCTCTATAGTCTTCCTTGCCAAACCAAATCTGCCTTGGCAAGAAGCCCTATAATTCCCTTGAGACTCCAGTTCATACAGCACTGGCGGTCCTGCTGACCCTGGATACAAGAAGGGGTTCGGTCAGTGATGAGCTCAAGAGGCAGCAGAAGAAAAAAATTAAAACCTTGTTGTTATTGTTGGTGGTGGCAGTGATGGTCTTTCGTTCTCAAAGAAAACCAGTGACATAACAACAGTGATGTCTCGACTTGCTTGTAAGTTAGATTTAAGTGAGGCAGAGCTATGCGTAGTCTTCAGCCTCACTCTATCTTCCAAGGTCATTAAATTCCAGTGACAGAACAAAGGTCAAGAGGAATGGCGGCGATGGCCCAAAATGCAGTGGGTGACTTTGTCCTAAAGACCATGAATATTTGCATAGAAAACCAGGATAAAATGTAAATGTGAAATTCAAAGTTGTCCAGTCTGGCTCCGACCTACTATTCCAAACTTCTAGTCAGTGGCTTCTAGGTAGCACAGTAAATAGAGCACCAACCCTGGAGTCAGGAGGACCTGAGTTCAAATCTGGCCTCAGATATTTAACATTTGCTAGCCATGTGACCTTGGGAAAGTCACTTAACCTCAAATGCCCTACCTTACCCCTCCAAAAAACAAAAACAAAAAACTACTACTCAGTTGTTTTAATTAGCTTTGCTTTCTCACTATCTCCTGAATATATGTCCTTACTTTTTTCACCTTTACCCTAGTCTCATTTTGAATGTGGTCAAGAAACTCCTTCCTTACCTCTCTCTGCCTATCTAAATTCTACCCATCTTTTAAGGTTCAATTCAACTCTCACCTCCATGAAGCCTATGCACCAACTCATAGGATGGAGTTGAAATATTTGAGAGGTGAAAATAATAGGATCCATAAGTTCTAGGGCTAATCTAACTTCATTGAGCATCTTCCAGATTGAGGGGGCATATGATGTGTGTGTGTGCATTTCCTTCATCTTTCGTATCTTTTGACTTGGCACAATAATTCCGAGGGTTCTATTATGGATATGAGAATAGGTGGGGTTTGGTGGATAGAGAGCTTTTTATGTTTGATTTTTTCAAGAGTCACCACATGGTCAAGTTTCAAGCCTCACCTCTGACAAATACTCTTTGGATGACTCATCTCTCATATCCCCAGGCAATATATAATATAATATGATATTATACTTATATATAAATATAATATAATATATATATATATTTATAATACTATAAAATCTATAATACCATAAGCTACAGAATTGCAGTGCTAGAGGGCATTTATTTCCTCACCGGAAATATTCCCTGTAACAATGAAGTCATAGGTCTGGTGCCAAATTTAAGATATTACTATATGTAGCACTTTCCATTTTCTTCACAATGACCCTGTTAGGTAGGCGGGGCAGGCATCTTTATTTCTCTTACACAGATGAGGAAACTACAATTGAGAGAAATGAATTTCCTTGTCCAGGGCTTCAGAGTGAGTACAAAGCATAGGCACCACTTAAATCCAGGTTTCCTATGGCAAATCTCTTGCTTTTCCATCTATGTCACTGACTTTTCCCTGAACTGTTTAACATTAATACCAGAACTTGTAGAGTTGAAGTAATATCTGAAGAATGAGGCAATGCATCTGTTGTTGCCAACATCACTTAGCAATTGGTTCAACACAGAGTGTGAAAATGGTTTACTTGTTGATGGGCTCATTTTGGACCTATCAGCAGAGTCCCTGAACTCTGTGGCATATACCCAGTGTCCCCAAATTTCCCATGTTTACACGTACAGTTGGTTTTCTGGAGCAGAATTCTGTCTTTATATATTGTGGTCTCATCTTGCTGAGAGTTCTCCTAATTTCTCTTTGGTCTAATGAGGCTGCAAGCAATTCCTTGGCTCATGGTTTAGGCTGCTTTTTAATTTTTAGACAGAAACTTGTTCATTAACCAAATGTATTGATATTTTCATATCCCTGAATAATATGAGTCTATCTTAATAACATAGGTATAAAATATAATGAATAAGATAAAATGTTTTGGTCCAAATACAGGTCATATTTTTTCTTCAAACAAGTCATATAAAAGCTCAGAACAGCTTCTATTAATGTTTTCCTCCAAGTGTTTACATATCTGCCTTCCTCTCATTTTCTTTCCAAATGATCTCATCCTAGTTGCTTATATTTAATGACAAACTATTTTGTATTGAGATACTTCATTGTGGAAACTTCCGCTCCCAGTGCTCATTGGCACCTGAGTTGCAATTTGTAGATTTAGAGCATTAGGAACTATTGAGAATCTAAAGGCAGCAAGGTGGTACAGTGGACAGAGTGTCAGGCCTGGAGTTGGGAAAACTCATCTTCCTGATTTGAAATCTGGATTCAGACACTTGCTAACTCTATGACAAGTCATTAACTTTGTTTGCCTCAATTTCCTCATTTGTAAATTGAGCTGGAAAAGAAAATGACCAAGCATTCCAGTATCTTTACCAAAAAACCCCAAACAAACCCCAGAGAGGGTCACAGAGAGTTGGACATGATTGAAACAACTTAGTAACAACATTAAGATTCTAAGCGACTTGCCCTGGGTCACATAATTTGCATGTATCAGAGGCAGTACTTGAATTCGGATCTTTCTGATTCCAAGTTTGTTCCTGTATCCATTACATCCCTTTGCTTCTCATGTGTATCTATCTACTCCTCCCCTCTGTCTTGTACACTCTATTTTTTATATGTGTGTTTATAACACGTGTAAGTTTCACTCATATTTTTTATAATGTATACTTGAGAAAAAGGCATAATCTATATTTGGATCATTATATATCTTATTTATACTAATATTCTCATTGTATTCACGGCTATGGACATACATGTGTAGATATACATCTATACATGCATACATATATGCATACATATATACATCACACCTACTGATTTCATTCATGTAGAAAATTTCTTCTCCAAAATAACAATAATAGTTAGCATTTATGTAGCACTTTATGGCTTATTTTTTTTGAAAATTTATTGACTTGTTTATTTACTTTTAGTTTGCAAGGTTCAGTTCCAGAATCACTTGAGTTTCAGATTTTCTCCTCTCCCTTCTCCCCCCCCCCCAACCCCCCTTGCCCATGGTGGCATACAATCATGTATGGGATCTGCAAACACTTTCACATCGTACAACAGTCTGGTTGCATAGAAGCACTGTAACCAATGGAGCGAACAATGGGAAAAAAAAGAAAAGAAAAGGAACAAAACCAAACATGGAAAAGAACAATAGCATGTGTTGCTTCAGTCTCCATTTAAACTCTGGTCTTTCTAGATCTTTCTCTGAATGTAGATATCTCCTTCCATTCTGAGACTTGTAGAGTTGTCTTTTAACTGTGTGTTGCTGAGAAGAGTCCAGTTTATCAAGGTTGGTCGTCACATGTGATGTATCTGTGACTGTGTACAAATTTTTCCAGGTTCTGCTCTTCTCACTTAGCATTAATTTGTATAAGCCTCTCCAGGTAATTATGAAGTCCATCTCCTTCGCATTTCTTATAGCATGATAGTATTCTATTACATTCATATACCATAACTTGTTCAGCCATTCCTCAATTGATGGGCATCCCCTAAGTTTCCAGTTTTTGTGCCACCACAAAGAGAGTTGCAATAAATATTTTTGTACATATGGGTCCTTTTCCCACTTGTATGATTTCTTTGGGATTGAACCCTAAAGCACTTTATGGCTTATAATATATTTTACAAATATTATTTCATTTTATTCTTATAATTACCCTGAGAAGTTTTTCTCCATTTTATAGCTGGAGAATTGAGGCAAGCAAATGGTTAACTGACTTACCTAGGGTAATGTAGCTGGTATCTAAGATACCTTCATACCACAATAAGCCAACAAAGTAGGGCTTAAGTAGAAAAAAGACATTTGTGCAATATTGTATACATTATATAAAATTCCATATGTGTATATATACACATGCATATTCATGGGTACATACATATACACATAGGCATTTCTCTATAGGTATGTGTATGTGTATGTGTATATATATATGTATGTATGTACGTACACTTATTTCATTAGAACACAATGGTTTCAGACCCTTGTTTCTGTTCTGGATTATGGTAATAGCCCCCAAATCTATCTCTATATGCCAATATCACCTCTTCCCTCTCATATTCAATATCTCCAGCACTCTGCTGACGAATTAATCTTCCTAGAGTATGGCTCTGATTGCATAATTCTTGCAGTACTCAAACCACTTCTCTCGATAACTCCTATATTAAAAAACCTCTAATGCCTCTCTACTCTCTTTTGATTAGTAATTTTATCTCACTTTACATACACTTTCTCTTTTGTTGTCATCTACTCCACTCTTGGGGCTTCGATTATTCATCTCTTCTATGCATATAACTTCCAAATCTACAGAAGCATCTCTAACCACATCCTTCCACCTCCACTCAAATTCTGTTTAATTGTACACTGGACATCTCTACCTGGTTTTCCTACTGGCATCTAAAAATCAACCTGTTGGTAATGACAAGATTTTTGAATTTAGAGTTGAAAGACATGGTTTTGAATCATGATTCTATAATTGAGTGCTCATGCAGCACAATTATAATTGTGCTGTGTAAATAACTAAACCTCTCTGAGCCTTCTTTCCTGAATCTATGAAATGAGGCTATAATCATCCATCTGATCATACCATCTCCCAAGCCTTCTCTCACCCTTACTAGTTAAAATCACTCCCTACCTTCAAGACCTAACTTGACCAATATGTTTATTAAGATGAAATATTTATTGGGTGAGAAAAAGTGGGGCGGCTAAGTGGTGCAGTGAATAGAGCACCAGCCTTGGAGTCAGGAGGGCCTGAGTTCAAATCTGATTTCAGACACTTAACCCTTGCTAGCCATGTGACCTCTGGCAAATCACTTAACCCCAATTGCCCTGCCTTCTCCCCTCCAAAAAAAGAAAAGAAAAGAAAAAGAAATGATTCCTATACTCAAGGGGCTTATAGTTGATTGTCACATTATGGCAGTATGAGTCCACAGTTCCTGAAGTGACCCATCAATGCATCTCTCAATCTTGAATAAGGATCCATATTTATGGAATGTCTTCAGTAGACATAAATCCCAATGAATATCATAACTATAAGGGATCACGGAAGCTATGAATTCCAATCCTCTCTTTTTACAGATGCAACTGAGGCTCAGAGACATTGTTTTGTCCAATATCACTTAGGCAATAAATGTCAGTCAGAACTCAAACCCGGGTCTTTTGACTCTGAATCCAATCCTCTTTCTACCATACTATTTAGGCATTATTCTAGGGAAAAAACAAAACCTCCCAACTTTTAAGCTTTTCCCACCTAATGACGGTGGATAGCTATTTATTTTCATTGGGAAAACATGTCCACAACAATCTTTTCACTGAATCAATGAATGTTTTGTGCTGACTCATCTATGCGGTCCTCACCATCAATACCTGTGAATACAATTGACAATTTTTGTGTATGTTTGTAGAACAGAATAACTAACAGAGATTGCAGTGAATCTTTAGGGTTAGAACAAAAAGAATTAAGTTAATTGGCCTAGACAGAGCCTAAACTAATGACCCATGTCGCACCATTCTACTCTACGCGTCCTTGTGAACTGATCTAACCCATCATATAATACAATTAAAACAAACATAATATGATTAAAAAATAGCTAATTCATTAATGTTTGTTTTCTGGCCTCTAGAAGATTGCTTATATTTTCAACTCTACTATTCTGTTTCCTAAAAGGCAGAAATTTCACCAATTCCATAGAAAGTCTCATTATTGAGAAGGTGATATAGAGAATAGAGCATCAGGCCAGGAGTCAGGAAGACCTGAGTTCAAATCTAGCCTCAGATACTTACTAGCTGTTTGGCCCTGGGCAAGTCAACTAACCATTTACAGATGTTTTTCTCATCTGTAAAATGAGCTGGAGAAGGAAAAGGCAAACCAATCCAATATCTTTCCCAAGAAAACCCTAGATGGAGTAATAAAGAGTTGGACATGAATGAAATGCCTGAACAGCAACATATCAATATTTAGCCTAAACTCTTTTTTTTATTTTAATTTATTTTCTTGGTTACATCATTCATTTCCACAAGGTTTTGAGTTACAAATTTTCTCCCCTTCTTTCCCCTACCCCCCAGCCCAAAACATTGATCCCACCGT
>CM053600.1:25453947-25473867 GCA_028646575.1 Pseudocheirus occidentalis
CTTTCCCAGAGCCTGTACCTCAAAGAATCAAGGAGAGCTCAAAAAGGGGGGGGGGGAGTCCCAGAGCCTATAAGTAATCACTGGGTTGATATAAAAATTAAAGTAACAGAACTGAGACTGAAGGCTACCTGAGTAAAGGATAGGGACAATTTACTAGACAAAAGCTTGACCTTTAGCCAAGTTTCTCCAGAATGTAGGCAAAAGGTTAAGTTACAAGGGTAAGGAGTTTAGACTTAATATTAAGCCTGTGTCAGTTTAACTATATTTTTTAAAACTGGAATTAAATTCAGTTTTCTGTTTTACAGTTGCATACAGTTGAAACCTAGAACCAGTAAAGTTTTGTGTTTTAAATAATCTTAACAGAATTACTTTAATTACAATTTAGTTACAAAAATGGTGCAGTGGATAGAGTGCCAGGCCTGGAATCAGGAAGGCTTATCTTCTGGGGTTCAAATCTGGCCTCAGACAGAGGCTGTCTGTCTGGGTGACTTTGGGCAAGTCACTTAGTCACTTAACCACGTTTGCCTCCATTTCCTTATCTGTAAAATGAGTTAGAGAAGGAAATGGCAAACCACTCCCCCATCTTTGCCAAGAAAACCCGAAATAGGGTCACGAAAAGTCAGACATGAAGAAAAATTACTCAACAACAACAACATGACTACAAAATGGATGAATCTATCCTTGGAGTAGTTTCTGTGATGTTTGACTTCAGGGCCATTTTACATGATTGAATTTTGTGGGATCTAGCAAGAATCAGTCCATGGACTGTGAACCCCATTACTAGTAGCAAAATTATCTATTTCATTTGATGGTGAACAGAGAATTGACCTGTTCTCTGTACATTTGCCTTTTCCAACAGTTCTGTCTCAACTCAGAGATGTGATGGTGGTGTGTGGATAGCCTTCCTGCCACCAGTGCCATTCTCTGTCCTGGACAATCGAGGTCATTATCGTGTAACAGCTTGATGCTCCACAACAAGGAACAAACGGGAAAAAAGGAGAAAACACAGAAGGAATAATCTGATCTTTGTTCCACATCCATTATTAGTTTGAATTATCCTTGTGTTCACAATAGTCAGCTTCCATTCTGAACCACGCACTCATTACGCTCAGCTGTGCTGCCCATATAATCCTGTGTGGACCCTTTGTGTTCTGGGAGAGTGAGCGGAAAGTAAAAGGCATCCTCTTATTCCCCTCCCTTATGATTTTCACCAATTCTCTACTCAGAGGGACAGAGGGAGAGCAGATATACAGTCTGGGATGTCTTCCAGGTCTGGATTTAAGGAGGAGCTCATTTCTAGCAATAAGAAAGCAGCAGAATTATGCTGCCACCAACAGTGAGGCTCTGCTCCTGGTGACACACCAGGGACAGCAAAGCTCTCAGCTAGATTGCAGCATTTGAATGAAGCAGACACAGCAGAAGGTTCCATTTTTAGTGAAGCAAAGATGTTTGGCCCCTCCATATTCCCTGCTGCCTACTCCAAGTTTCTATAGGCTTTTCCTTTTCCTTTACCCTGATCCTCTTGCTTTGTCTTGATGACTCCTCCCTGGATGCCCGTTTTGTTCAGTGGCATTACAAATGACAAGGCAAGGAACTTCCAGTAGTTTGTCTGTTCTCTGCTACTGACCCTCTGGCAGAAAAGAAAGTAACAACCAAACTGGAGGACACGATATATTATTATTTTTCTTTTTTTCATCCTTCCTTCCTTCCTCTCTCTTTCTTAGTTACTTCCTTTCTCTCTCTTTCTTTCTTTCTTTCTTTCTTTCTTTCTTTCTTTCTTTCTTTCTTTCTTTCTTTCTTTCCCTCCCTTCCTCCCTTCCTTCCTTCCTTCCTTCTTTTTCTTTCTGAAAGGTTGGAAAAGAAATCAGCCCTGTCATTCAGAAACACCCACCCACAAGCAGAAAGTAAAGCTTACATGAACACTGGCCCATTGTACAATCCACTGGGAATTTTGGTCAAACATAAATTATGAATGTTAATTATTAATTATTATTAAATTATTTATTTGTTTACTAGCACTGCATCTGTCAGAAGAGTAATGATTCAGTACACTAAGTTTAACTCTAATATTAACGGAGCTTCAACAAACCCTTTGTCTCTGTCTATATACTTCTCTGAGTCTCTGGAGTTCTTTGTCAAGGTTTTAAGCATATGGAGCAAAATGTAGAGGGAAGAATGATGCATTTGGAGTCAGGATGCCTGGCTTCAAATTCTGATTCTGCAAATTATTAGTTGTGTGGGCTTCAGTAAGCTTCTCTGGGTCTGTTGGCATAAATGTCCTCTAAATCCTTAATCCTATCTTAAAGCAGTCATCTTACTAGGGAACGGAGGAGCAGCTGTTATCGTAGGGCATGGACGACATGAGAAGAGACACTAACATTAGAAGTTTGAATGGTTTCAGTCCATTCTTTTCTCTACATTTGTGGTGTCAAAATCAAATAGAAACAATCCCCAAAGACCACATGCTGACTTAGAAAGCCACAAATTAACATCACCTGTGTTGCATTGCATTTACACTTATTTTGTTTAAAAACGTTTCCATTTCCATTTTGATCTAATTTGGGCCTACTCAAGAGTCTGCTGCTTGAAGCCCACAGGTGAGTTTGACGCCTTTCCCTTATCTCATCCTTGATCCTGACCTATATCATGTTTCATCATGTACAGCTCCAGCTACACACGTTAAGAATAACCCATTCAAACCTTCCACAATGCTTTTCAGATTCCAATAATAGGTCCTAAGTACAACTTCACTGTATCCCCACTTCTTGAGACTGATGCTGTTATTCAGTTGTTTCTGACTCTTCGTGACCATTTTCTGGGGTTTTCTTGGCAAAGATGTTGGAGAGTAGTTTGTCATTTTCTTCTCCAGCTCATTTTACAGATGAGGAGGCAAACAAGGTTAAATGACTTTCCCAGGGTCACACAGCTAATAAGTGTCTGAGGTCAAATTTGAACCCAAGTCTTTTTGACTATGGGCTGGTATTCTATCCACTGTGCCACCTAGCTGCCCTTTGAATCTGATGATATCATCATCATCATCAACGTTTATATACTACTTACTATATACCAGACACTCTGCTAAGCATCTTATAATTATTGTTTCATCTGATCCTCACAACAACCCTGGGAGCTAAGTGCTATTTTATAGCCCCATTTTATAGTGAGAAAACTGAGGCAAACAGTGGTTAAGTACTATATAGAGAAGAGAGACCTTCAAGACGAAAATCAGAGACACAGTGGTCCAGAGAGGATCAAGGCTTTGTTTGATAGCACAATGTAATCTGTATACTTACTAAGGGGAAGATCAAGCAACCCAAGCTGGCTCTGCCTCTTGCTGGAGTGATTATATTTCTCCCATCTCCAGCTGTCTTATAAATGAAGGCTGTGTCCAGTTTCTTGGTATCATGGGATATTGTACAGTTGGACTGACTTAAGTACCAAACACCTTCATGGAAGAACTGAGGTTATTTACTTACTGATTGGGAAAGGAGATTTAAATCAAACCACCCCTACACAGATGGAAAAAAAAACCTGACCCAAGGAAATATCAATTTTTCACAAGGAAAATGTACCTGCTTCCTGACCATGGAATGTATTTGTTTCTACTCTGACATTTTTATGAAGCTACTATTTCTTTAGCATTCAAATGGAGAACACTGTTCTTCCTATCAATTAGTTTTTTCTCAAATAAAACAAAAGCAAAACACCAACATCCTCTGAGCAATATGTCCTGAAACCAAACATTATGACAAAATACAGAGACGGGAAACAGTAGGAATTTGTCCCCTCCTATTCCAGGGCATGCTGTCTAAATGGGGACTTAAGGGTCAATGTATCTTAGTTCCTGGGCTTTTTAGCCTTTATATGTTTTCTGACATTCTGGAATTAGTTTTCAGGATGTTCCTCATTTTATTATGACTTTGTGCTCCTCCCTCCCTCCCCCACAAATTCAAGCCATGGCCATTAAGAATGCTAAGGTGAATCTTTGAAAGAGACTCCAACTTAATATTCCTATCTTCTGGAATCTGTGTAATATGAGACCTTTAATTTAAAGCAAAACAATCTGTATTTTTTTTTGGCCAAATATTTTCTTTATGGCAGCCATAGTAAGTAACAAAGTGAAACATACTCGTGGGTGTGTGTATGTGTATGTATAGCTATAGAGAAACATATCTAAACTTTATTGTGGCCTTCTAGGAGGAGTTTAGAGGGGATGAGAAAAAGAACAAAGTAAAAAGGGTACAGCAGAGAAGAAAACTCACAAGGAAGCAAAGATGGACAATTCTCAACAATACAAGTATTATTTATCATATAGATTTTATTGAAATGAAAATCTGTCGTTACATATTTTGAATCCTCTCTCGTGTTTTGCAACGCACGTGATAGGCTTTTTATTTCTAACTTTGTATTGTATTTAAGTTCCAATATTTAAGTTTATGATATGTTTTTGTTTCTTTGCTCTATTCTGTATTTGTGTTCTGGCATTAAAATAAACTTAAAGAAACATACTAATAGAGTTGAAGAAAAAGAGACGACTATTGTGGGAGAAACTGCCCAATATGACCTGCCCCAAAGTGGAATAGGTTGCCATGAGAATGGGAGGCTCCTCCTCCATAAGGGGCGTCTTCAATGATATTCAGGGACTAAATGGCCATTTATCAGATATGTTCATAGTGAGGATTCCCTTCACGTATGGATTGAACTAGATGGCCACTGAAATCCCTTCCAACTCTCCAATTCTGTGATTGTCTGATTACGTGATCTAACCCAACTTCCTCATTGTACAGATCAGGAAATGGATCATATTATGCTGGAGCCTGCTCAAATCAGTTCACAAGAGTTGATTCTTAAACTTTCAGTATCAGCATTTATACTTCAGGTATCAGCAAATGCTATAAATCAAGCCTTCATTTATTGTTTTGTTGTTTATAGACAGAGAAATGATGGAGAAAACAATAATGAAGTCTACACTTAAAAGCGTGTAACGGATTTTTGGGGGGGGATGGGAAGCCATTACTAATTACTTACTAATCGTTAAAGATTATTAAGCACGCCTCTGAAATAGAGTCCCTCAGAGATCAAATGATTTACCCAGTCACAAAGAAGGCTTATAGAAGAGGACAGTCTGCAATGGGGCAGGATGGTCAAGTAGGAAGAGCACTGGATTTGAAGTCAAAATCTATTTTTGAAACCCAGCTATGCTACTTACTACTTTTGTGACTTTGTGAGCAAGTCATTTTACTACTCTGGCCTTGTCTGTCTGAGAATAGGCTGCTCATAGAGGATAGACTGAAAAGAGAAAGACTTAAAACTATGACACCATTTAGATGCATTAAACTAAGCAATCTATATAGTTCCTCTCAACTCCAAACCCTATATCTGACCTCCTGGAATGCTGTCTCCTGACTGTTACCATGGTCTTCTTAGCAGATGCTATGGGAGCCAGAAGGGGGTGTGGCAAAAAAGAATACTGAACCCTGCAGACATTGGGAAATGTGGGGTTTAGTCCCAGTTTTGCCACAAATCAGCTGTGGAACTTGGGACAAATTATTTAATTTCACTAAGCCTGTTCCCTAATTTATAAAATAAGAATATTGGATTTTATCTCTGAGCTCCTCAATCACTCTCATTTTTAAAAAAATCTTATTTTTAAAAGAAATTCTTCTGATTTTTAAAAATTGTAAGTAATCTTTTCTACTCACATTAGCCTATAAAGTTACACCTTTTACATTTTACATGATTGTGCCTCTGTTGAAACTAGACTGATACCAAACATTTAAATGTGGGACTCCTTCTCTAAGAATATAATAATAATAATAGTATCTAGTATTTATATAGCACTTTAAAATTTGCAAAATACTTTACAGATATCTCATTTTATTCTGACAAGCATCATGGAAGGTAGGTGCTATTATTGTCCCCATTTATAAATAAGGAAATTAAGGCAGTTTTCCCAGGGTCACCTACACATTTATTTATCTCTTTATTTAAAAATGAGCCCCTGTATGCAAAGTGGATTTGTTTTCTTTTTAAGAAACTAGTTTACAGGATCCATGACCATAAACAATCTACTAGTTCCCAGGATCATAGTCTGTAAACAAATAATATAAACAATTGAGTTAAGTTGTAAACAATTCACTGCATGTGCTCTCTGCTAAGTCACTATGATATTGCTAAAGTTAACGTAAACTTGTGAGGCTACTGCTGGCAAAATGTCTTCTTTGGGTGCTTGTGGAGTGCACAACCCGGAATACTAAGTTTGTCTTGGCTTGTCGCCACTAAGGCTCAGGGGGATTTGTGGAATGTGTGTGCTTGTCTCACCTGGCCCCTATCAAGACATAGAGGATGCTGTAGAAGTTGGTGCTCCCATCATTAGCCACCCTTTGAGAGGAATAATTAAGCCCTATAATGTCTCCATTGCTGTCCTTCTCTCTTGCCTGGATCAGGAATGAACCTGCTCGAGACCAGAGCCCAAAAGCTTCTGTCTTACAGCCCCCAAAATGATTATTCATCTGTCCAGGAAGTTTTCTGCAGGAATGTCTCTGTGTATCCTATCAGCTAGTCTTCAAATTAAATTGAGATTGATTTTCTTGTTAAGGCTCTTATACTGGGCTAACCCAAGTGGATATACTTTATTGCTAATACTATTTTACCACCTCTACTTATAACATGGGTCTTGGGCAGATTGACTAAGAAGTTACACTACCACTTGAATGTCCCATTATCACAGTGGTTCTTAACCTGTGGGTCATGACCCCTTTGAGGGCCTAATGACCCTTTCACAGGGGTCACAGGAGTCACCTAAGACCATTAGAAAATACATATTTCCAATGGTCTTAAGGAACCAAGACACGGCTCCGCCCACATGCAGATACACCCACATAAGAGTAATAAAGGGTCACGGCATTAGGAAGGTTGAGAACCACTGTGTTATCAGGACAGTGGGACCCCATCAAGGTTCCTTTAGATAATGCAGGGTGGTGGGACCAGGAAGGGTTCATTCTCCCTTTATCTCACTCTTTATTTCATTAGCTCCTATGGAGCTGATTTTCATCTTTACTAGATGATGACCAGCTTTGTATCTTGCTCTAGTGTCTCTCCTTAAGGAAGGCCCCAGAAGATTAAAAATAATGAGCAAAAGCTACTAAGGGGCAAATAAAAATTTGGTGTAAGGAAAAACAAAAACTTTGCAACAGTTAAGATAATTCAAATGTGGAGTGGGCTTACCTGAGAGAGGTGATATGTTTCCCCTGGAGATCTTTAAGCAAAAGCTAGGCATCTCTTTTTGTGGTGGTGGTGGCATTGGTGACAGCTTTATTTTACGGGGTCCCTGTTCAGCTACTGGTTAGACTGAATGGATTCTGAGTTCCCTTACTGAGCTTCTTTGAATCTGTGAATCAACTGGATGAATTTGTTTTGTATTGTGGTTTGTTGGTATTCTTTAATAAGCCTATCCAGGAACCACAGTCTCTTTCATAAGAGAGTATACCATCCATTATATATAAAAAACAAAATGAACAACAAAAAAACCCCAAACACACGTATCTGAGGTTAGATCATTAACTTTCACATTGTGAAAATGGAATGACAATATACAACAAGTTCATTAACTCAAACCAAAAGCTTAAGAAGCAAGAGTATATTCTTCTACAATCTGAGGGCTTCCCATTTTGGCAGCTATCATGTACATAAACATATTCTACATGGAATATGTAGCACTAGGAAATATTCTCCAGTAACATCAAGCCAAGAGTAGTCTTTCTTTTCCCATTATAAGTTATATGACATTTTATTCCCCTCTTGTTCCCCAACCACTGGGTAGATTTATGTCTGAATTTTTGGAGCTGAAGGTATTTTAATTAGAAGGAGCCTCAGGGGAAAGCAGACTGAATGTTATGCTAATTTAAGGGATATAGTTATCAATGTTTATCCAAAAGAGAAATGAGGAAATCGATCTTTTTGCTACAACATGTGATTAGAAACAGATCATGTAGTCTTGCTAATGGGAATCAGAACAAGAGATTTTTTTAAAAGTGGGTATAATAGGCTTTATTTTGTCAATTAAAACAGGTTCTTCTCTCTCTTCAGTAATTGCCATTTGGGGAGACTTATTACCTTTTAATCACCATCACATTTCAGTATCCTGTACTTTACCATGGTGCTTTTTCAATGCCGCCTAAATTTCATTACCTGATGATTTCACTTGCTTACTTTATTTCTAACAAAAAAACAGGTGCCCCCAGCAATAAGGATGATGATGGTGATTGATGATGATTATGATCAATTGATTGATGATAATGACTGCTAGCGTTTTACTTTACTATTACTTTTTCTTACACTTTTACTATTACACTTTACTATTTACAAAGTACTTTACAAATATTAACTCTTTTTATTTTTATATTAACCCTAGGAGGTAGGTACTATTATTATCCCCATTTTGCAGGTGAGAAAACTCAGGCAGGGTTTAAATAATTTTCCAAGAATAATAAAGCTAGTAACTACCTGATGCCATATTTGACCTCAAGGTTCAAAAAAATCTTAAGGTCCAGCACTTTGTCTACAAAACTTGACCTTCATTTCTATAAAACTCTAGAATTCATGGGAATAAGTAGGCATTTCCTTAATATAGAAAATAATGTATGTAAATCTCATTGCAAACATTATATGTAATGAAGATAAATTCGAGGCCTTTCCAGTAAGACCTGAGATAAAACAAAGATTCCCATTCTCAAGTTCTATTACTTATCATTATTTTAAAATGCTAGCAGGGGCTGAAGCCAAGATGGTGGAGTGAAAGCAGGGACTAATCTGAGCACTCCCACAGATTACTTCAGTTACCTCTAAAAAGTGAATCTGAAAAGATTTTAGAGGGGCAGAATCCATTGGGAGACAGAGTGTAGCAGATTTCCAGCCAAGGTCAACACAGAAAATCCATGGGTAGGATTTCTTGAGCTGGGCAAGGGGAGCACAGTGTGCAGAGCTTGGAGCACACAGGCTACACCATTACAGACCCAAACATAGTGGAGTATGAATGAGCCCAGGTGAACTGATTGACCCAATGCTATGGCAATTCCCAGGCTTCTCACCATGGGAGAGGGATATGTCAGAGTTGGGTGAAAGACAAGCACAGCGCCTTTGGCAGCGGCAACAGCTATTCTAACCCACAGTCTGAATGTTTGAAAGTCACCTGCTTAAACTTCCTGAAGCCATGATGGTGGAGTAAACCACAGGTACTTTCTCTCCCCCTGACCCCCACCCTTGACCTTTAAAAACAAGAGAACATTGCCCCAGGGTAAAATTCCGAAATGATACAACCAGCAAGAGGCTAGGGATATCTATAGGAAGGGTGTGGCTGTGACAATGCTGGGGCTGAAAGAGCCTAGTGCAAGACAGGAGGCATCCCAGAGGGAGATCCCGAAACCCAGAGAGGTGGAGCCAGCAAGCAACAACACCAGAACCCCAGGTGTGCCTTTGCACAGCCAGGGGAATCAGTAGACAATACCATGGCACCAGCCACTAGCAACTGAGCCCACCTGAGCTCTAGCATGGGGTCAGGGAGGTGGAGAACAGAAGTGGCCAGAACATCCTTCCCCCACACCTCATGCTATGAGCTTCAGTGTAACCCCAGGGAAATGCAGAAAGTCCCTGGCCTTGGCCTCAGTCTTGGCACTCACCTGCCAGCTCCAGTTCAGCACCAGGTGAATTGTTGCATTATATAGCCTTTAACTGACAGAACCAGAAGTCACAGAACACAAAGGTAGTAACTAGGGCCCTAGCTACCAGCAGAAAGAAACGTGGGTAAAAGCAATCTGTGACCCAGAAGCAAAGATCCACTTTAGAAGTGATGAAATAGGAAATCACAATGGGCAAAAAACAAATTTAAAAAAAGACTATAGAATCCTGTTATGGAGAACAGGAGGAACAAAATTCACATTCAAAAGAGGAGAGCATACCCACATCTGTAACCTCAAAAGGGAATATGACCTGGTCTCAAGCCCAAAAAGCATTCTTGGAATAGCTCAGGAAGGATTTCAAAAGCCAAATTAGAGAGGTAGAATGAAAATTGACCAATTATTTTAAAAATACAAATGGAAAAATTGAAAAAGAAATTCAGTGAAGAGAACAACTCCTTAAAAAAATAAAATTGACCAAATAGAAAAGTAGGTACAATACCTAACCAAAAAGAACGAATCCTTAAAAGTAAAAATTGGCTAAATGAAACAGGAGGTACAAAAATTAACTGAAGAAAACAATTTGTTAAAAATTAGAATTAAGCAAATTGAAGCTAAGGACTCTATAAAGCATCAAGAATCAGTCAAATAAAATCTAAAGAATGAAAAAATAGAAGAAAATGTAAAATATCTTCTTGGAAAAACAACTGACCAGGAAAATAGATCCAGAAGAGATAATCTAAGAATTACTGGTCTGCAAAAAAAATCACGATAAAAAAAAAGAACATTGACAGTATCTTCCAAGAAATCATCAAGGAAAGCTGCCCCAAAGTCCTATAAACAGAGGGTAAAATACTCATCAAAAGAATCATCAAGCACCTCCTGAAAAAGATCCCAAATTGAAAAATCCAAAGAACATTGTAGCAAACTTCCAGAATTATGAGGTCAAGGAGAAAATACTGCAAGCAGCCAGAAAGAAACAGTTCAAATATTGTGGAATTACAGTTAGAATCACACAGGACCTTGAAGCTTCTACATTAAAGAGATAGTAATATCATATACTGTAAGGCAAAGGAGCTTGGATTACAACTAAGGATAGACTATCTGGTAAAATTGAGTATAATCTTTCAGGAAAGGAGATGGACATTCAATGAAATAAGGGACTTCCAGGTCTGCCTAATGAAAAGGCCAGAGCTCCATGGAATATTTGATCTTCAAATATGAGACTCAAGAGAGACATAAAAAGGTAAACAGGGAAAACGCACGCATGCACACCCACAGAGACATACACGCACACAAATGCAAAACAACTCTTTATTCAATAAGAGGAAACTGTTTACATCCCTATATGGGAGGATGATACCTATTAATTGTGAGAAGTGTATAATTATTATGACATTTTAAAAAGATATGCATAGATAGAGGGTGTGGGTATAAATTAACAGATATAATATTTTAAAACCTAATTAAGGGGTGCAAAGGAATTGTAATGGAGAAGAGGAAACAAGAAGGCAGAAAAGGGTAAATTACATCAACATGAAGAGGCACAAAAGCATATTTATAGTAAAGGGACTTAAGGGAGGGAGATGAACATTATATGAGCTTTATTCTCATTGGTTTTGGTACAAGGAGAGAATAACATACTCAGTTAAGTAGAGCAATCTAACGTGAAGAGACACAAAAACTTATTAGAGTACGGGGGAAAGGGCAGGAGAAGACCATTATTTGAAATTGCTCTCATCAGATTTGGTTCAAGGGGGCATAACATACTTTATTAAATATAAAAATCTAAAGTGCCCTACAGACAGTAGGAGGGGAAAGGGCAAAGAAAAGGCGAGGGGTTAGAAGGTGAGGAAGATGTAGTAAGGGAAAAGAGGAAGAAAAGAGAGGGGGTCTGATAGGGGAGGAATACTGAGGGAGGCAGTTGTCAAAAGTAAAACTTTTGAAGAGGGGAAGGGAGAAGAGAGGAGATAAAAGCATAAATAAACTAAATAGGATGGAGAGAAAGACACAAATAGTAATCATAACTATAAACACGAATGGGATGAATTCTCCCATAAAACAGTTTTAAAAACCAGATAACAAAACAGACTAAAAACCATAATCCTACAGTATGTTGTTTACAAGAAACACACTTGAAATAGGGGAATACACACAGGGTAAAGGTAAAAGGCTGGAGTAGAAAATATTATGCTTCAGCTAAAGTTTAAAAAAAAAGCAGGGGTAGAAATCCTAAGCTCAGACAGAGCAAAAGCAAAAATCGATCTAATTACAAGAAATAAGGAAGGAAACTATATCCTGGTAAAAGGCACCACTGACAATGAAATAATATCATTACTAAACATATATGTACCAAGTGATATAGCATCCAAATTCTTAGAGGAGAAGTGAAGGGAGTTATAGGAAGAAGTAAACAGCAAAACTATACTACTGGGGGACTTCAAACTCCTCCTCTCCAAATTTGATGAATCTAACCTCAAAATAAACAAGAAAGAAGTTAAGGAAGTGAATAGAATTTTAGACAAGATAGATACAATAAAGCTTTGGAGAAAATTAAATGGGGATAAAAAATAATATACCTTCTTCTCAGTGGTACACGGCACATACACAAAAAACTGACAATGTACTAGGGCATAAAAACCTCACAATCCAGTACAGAAGTGCAGAAATATTAAATGTCTCTTTTTCAGATCATGATGCAATAAAAATTATATGTAGCAAAGGGCCATGGAGAGAGAGATTAAAAATTAATTGGAAACTAAATAATCTAAT
Source organism: Pseudocheirus occidentalis (assembly GCA_028646575.1). NCBI lineage: Eukaryota > Metazoa > Chordata > Mammalia > Diprotodontia > Pseudocheiridae > Pseudocheirus > Pseudocheirus occidentalis. The sequence goes on from CM053600.1 coordinate 25,466,394, forward strand.
CCTAAAGAACAAGTAGCTCAAACAACAAATCATAGGAACAATCAATATCTTCATTCAAGAGAATGACTACAATGAGACAACATACTAAAACTTACAGGATGCAGTGAAAGTTGTTCTAAGGAGAAGTTTTATATCTCTGAATGCTTACATGAATAAAATAGAAAAAGGAGATCAATGAATTGGGCGTGCAACTGAAAAAAAGCTAGAAAGAGAACAAATTGAAAATCCCCAATTAAATATCAAATTATAAATACTGAAAACCAAAGGAGAGATTAACAAAATTAAAATTAAGGAAACTATTGAACTAATAAATAAAACAAAGAACTGGTTTTATGGGGAAAAACAATAAAATCAATAAACTTTTTGTCAATGTGACTTTTAAAAAGAGAAGAAAACCAAATTACCAATATAAAAAAATAAAAAGGGTGAATTTGCTTGCAATGAAGAAGAAATTAAAACAATAATAAGGAATTATTTTGCTGAATTATATGCCCATAAGTTTGACAATCTTAATGAAATGGATGGGTATTTTTACAAAAATATAAATTGCCCTGATTAATAGTAGGGGAAATAAAATACTTAAATAACTCATCTCAGAAAAAAAAATTGAACAAGCCATCAGTGAATGCCCTAGGAAAAAATTTCCAAGGCCAGATGGATGTACAAGCAAACTGTATGAAACATTTAAAGAACAATTAATTTCAATACTTTATAGACTATTTGGGAAAAGTGGTGAAGAAGGAGTCTTCCCAAATTCTTTCTATGATACAAATATAGTACTGATATCCAAATCAGGAAGAATCAAAACAGAGAAAGAGAATTATAGACCTATTTCCGTAATGAATATAGATGCAAAATTTTTAAATTAAATATTAACAAAAAGATTACAGCAACTTATCATGAGAATAATACACTTTGATCAGATAAGATTTATTCCAGGGATGCAAGGATGGTTAAATATTAGGAAAACACTCAACATAATAGATCATATCAACAACAAAACTAGTAGAAACCATATGATTATCTCAATAGATGCAGAAAAACTTTTGACAAAGTACAACATGCATTACTATTAAAAACACTAGAAAGCATAGGAATAAATGGAGTCTTCCTTAAATGGTAAGTATCGTCTACCTATGTAATGGGGATAAGCTACAAGCATTTTCAATAAGATCAAGAATGTCCATTATCACCCCATTATTCAATCTGGCACTAGAAATGTTAGCTGTAACAATAAGAGAAGAAAAAGAAATTGAAAGAATAAGAATAGGCGAAGAAGTGACTAAGTTAGCAGTCTTTGCAAATGATAAGATGATATACTTAGAGTATCCTAAAGAATCAAGTAAGAGACTATTTGAAATAATAACTTGGTAGATATAAAATATGACTCTAAACAAAAATTTTAGAGTTCCAGAACTCACAAAGTGACAGAGAAACAAATCTCCCGCTGAAGGCAGCCCAGCAGTCAGACAGGAAGGGTTCATCACAACACACTGGGAGCCAAGCCCATCCCTGCATGAAACCAAGTCTTAGCCCCAGGGAGGCCTGACCAGTCCAACTGGGAGAGTGGATCGCTTACAGCTGTGGCAGTTTCCAGAATTATCAACCTATAAATGCCAAAGACAAAGAGAAAGGTCAGTGGAACTCAGCTGAATTGGGGGGGGTGACAGAAGAGTGGGTCTGGCCTTCTGCCTCCAGAGCCAAAAGCAGCAGAAATGGCAGTTATGCAGCAGCCTCCCCGTGGCTGCTTCAGAGCTCCCAGCCTGCAGATTGCAGGGGGGGCCAGGCTAAGTGCTCTTGCCTTAACCTGCCTGGATTGGGATTTGTGTGAATTTGCACCAAAAGGGGACTCTGCCTCTCAACTAATGGGAGATGGGGACAGTCCTGAGTCCCTCCCTCTGTTCTTTGTCTCTTTCCTGCGCTGAGCTAACCAATGAGAGCTAGAGACAACAAAGAAATATACCTCTATGAAATCAGAGTTTAAAAGACCACTCTGTTTTGCACTGGGTGCCTCCATCTACTGCCTCACTTTGGGGAAGGACGCTCCATTCCCAGGAAAGGAAAAAATATATCCCAGTTCACCACAAGTGTGCCTCGCGTTATTCTTTTTGGGTAAGTGGTTTGATTTTTGACCCACAAACCTATCTTTCAGGATTGTTGTGAAATGAAATAGCTGTGAAATGCTTTGCAAACCTGAAAGCACTTTATAAATGCTAATTATTATTTGTTTATTTTTGCAATAACAAGAACATTACAAAGCGAAGCAATTTTTGAAAGACTTAACTCTAATCAATACAATGGCAATCCACATTTTCAGAAAACTAATGAAGTACAAAACCCACCTTTTAACAGAGATAGGATAAACTCAATATGCAAAATGAAATATATTTTTGGATATGGGTAATGAGGGAATTTGATTCACCTGACTACTCGTATTTGTTATGAGTGCTTAATTTTTCTTTCTCTTTTGTTGTTATGCATCAGTGGAGAAAAATGGGGACAAAAAGAAGGAGAAAATTGATACATATTATTGGGGAAAAATATATTTTTTAAACAAGAAAAGTCCAGTCTCTGATATGTATTAGGGACACTCCCTCATTTTTTAGGGTGAGTATTTCTGGGAGTGGGTAGGGCATCAGTGTAGTGTTTATAGCAGGGGTTCTCAACCTTCCTAATGCTATGACCCTTTAATACTCATAAATGGATGTGTCTGCATGTGGGCAGACCCACCTGGAGACAGATAGAGGAGAAGTGTCTCAGTTCCTAAGACCATCAGAAATATGTGTTTTCTAATGGTCTTAGGCAACCCCTGTAAAATGGCCATTTGACCCCCAAAGGGTTCACGACCCATAGGTTTATAAGGTTTATAAGATGGTGACTGGTAAGGGAGCAAGGTGCTGTCTATTACTTCAGTTCCCATAATTATCCTTTGGGAGTTTTGAATGCTGCATTTGGCTGAAGTCACAAAGAAGGGAGAAAAGAAAGTAGAGAGAGAATGTGATTCATTTCATGGTTGACTTTGGGCATTTTCTCATAAAGATAGAAGCCTGCTCTTTATGATGGCTCATACAAAGAACAAAGATGCCAAAGTCTGTCTGAATTTCAATTTCAAAGTGATCTGAATCTCAATTGACTCTTAAGTCTCATAACCTAGCCCCTAGAACAGTGGTTTTCAACCTTCCTAATACCACGACCCTTTAATACTTGTATGTGGGCATATCTGCATGTGGGCGGACCCTCTTGGAGACAGATAGAGAAGCTGTGTCTCAGTTCCTAAGACCATTAGAAATATGTGCTTTCCAATGGTCTTAGGAGACCCCTGTGACCCTTATGAAAGGGTTGTTCGACCCCCAAAGAGGTTGAGAACTGCTGCCTTAGAAGCTAAAGCATTCTACAAATGTAGGAAACAGGCTAACATTCACTCACAGATTTTTCTTCAGTACTTCATATATTGGGGGTGTCTCACATCTTAATTTAGGCCAGCAGACAATTTCTAGGCTTGAATAGACCCTAATGAAATATGGCAACTCACCGAAGTGATAAAAATACAAAATGTCTCTTAGTTACACACAAGCCCTTCTGCTTCCTTGGTGATGAGGGATAGGAGGGAAGGGGAGAGGAAGAAAGGGAGAGGTGTAACCAGAGGGTACCAGAAATCATACATTCTGACTACAAACATTATATCTACAAAGATTAATTTAACTATTGGTAATCAATTCCATGCACTCCAGGTGGAACCAAACTACATCCATACTAACATGCTTTAAATAAATGAAACCAGAGGACATAAAATATTGTTGCTGTCAAATGGATGCTTAAGTACTATGTAAAGAAATATGAAAAAGAACCAGAAGAAAGCTTCCTGAATGTTGGACAGATCTTCAATAGAGGATTTATGGAAAGAAATGGGTAAGAAGGATGTGAGATGAGAAAGCATGCTTACCTTATGATCTGTATTGGTGAAAGGATGATCTATACAGGTGGGATCATGTATCCACTAAGGAATGTACACTGGATGGATGACTTTGTATAAATCAGTGTGTACAACTCTTCCAGAAGAGGGGACTGGGGGAAGTTGGACCTGTGATTTTATTGTTATAAGGAACTTCCCAGTGTGGAAAAATCTTCTTCCTTCCCCTCCCGCTTCCCATACAAATTATCCACAATTTAAAGTCTTACAGAATTGTCTGTAGTAGTCTTCCCTATGATAACATAATTACACATGTGTCAGGGAAGGGATTTAAACTCATACAATATTTATGCTATTTGGAATTTTTTAACACAGTGCTTGGCACATAGTAATCATTTAATCAATACGTATGCATTCCGAAAGCTTATAATTTTGCATTTATGATTTCTTACATACTTTTTGCTCATATGTGAGTACTATCAGGATTTAGGATTTCCCCCCAGCAACATTGGCTTCAAAGACTTTTTACTTAGTTGATCAGATCATTGAAATTCAGACCACAGATAAACTTGGGCATCTTTGTCCTTTGAATGAGCCACCATGAAGACCAGGCTTCTGTCTGAAACCCAGAGTTTCCATTGGTTTGGTTCCTTTACAGAAAGGCCTTGGGAAGATGTGGAAAATGCTAATAAAAGCAGAGAGTTGCTGAGCCCAGGCCCTGAGGGAGAAACACAAGGTCAGACTATGGAGTAGGAGACCTTCAAAAGAGAAATGGCTAAGACTACTATAAAAAGAGAGAGAGTGAAAGGGTGAAAGAGAGATGGAGACAGAAGAAAGAGACAAATATAAAGAGAGAAAAGACAATGAAAGAGAGAAGAAATATAGCAGCCCTTTTGGAAAAGACCCAAACCAATGCCTTCTCTCAGGAAACTCCCTAGCACTGATAACTAAATCATACCCAATTACAATACTATTCTTATAGGGGAAAATGTCTGTTTTACTCTGTTATACCTGCTTAATTAAATTCAAGAAAATGGCCAATCTTGCCCTATTAAAAAGTCAGAGAGAGAACGGGGGAGGATATAAGAGAGAGCAAATTTGGGGGAAGGGGTATTGAGCAGGATTGCTATTTTGGGATGGGCGTAGGGGAAAGACAGGGAGAAAATTTGTAATTCAAAATCTTGTGGAAATTAATGTTGAAAACAAAAAATAAACAAATTAAAATGTAAAAAAAAATGGTTAGTAAAACTTTACCTGGGTTGGCTGTCTAGAAATAGCTTCAAAAGCATATGGGAAAATTAAAAAGGAAGGATGCTGCCAGAAAACCATATGCTGTGGTCTAGGGGTCTTGGAAACCCCAAAATGCACATACAAAGAGCATGGGTTTGCCTTGAAAGAATGTGATCACTCAAGTCTCCTTTCAGCCCAAGGAGTTTACAGAAACACTAGTAAAGGTGGGCAAGATTCCTAGTGAGTTCAAGCTACTTGAGCTGCCAATACAAGCAGGTCAGATTTTAAGAATCTGAGCAATTTAATGGGGGCAAGACGGACACTTTTATACAGAAAGATTGTGGGAAGATCCAGATGGTATTAAAGAGTGGCAAATAGCCTGGGGTGGGGCCACATGCAGACAAGGAAGGCCACAATGAATTGAATAGAATGGGCTACTGCCTCAGGTGAACACCAGGGATCTGGGTTTAGGGGCTTTGGGGGTTCAGGTACCAAAGGCACAGTCTTTTCCTTTTAGGGGCCCAGTACGAATTTCATCCTTCATCAACACTGTGTGAAAGGTTATTACTTTCCCCTACAAAGCAGAAAGAACAAATAATTCAAATACTAAATAAACATTTTTCAATATGAAAAGAAGGCCCCCTTCCAATCTCTTTGCATGATACAAGTATGGTGTTGTTACTTAAACCAGGAGAGAGAAAACAGACTACAATGATATATGAAAGATAATATACAATGACCGGGTAGGACTTATACAAGGAACACAGGGTTGGTTCAACATATTACAGACCATACTAATAATATAAATTTTTTTTTAAATCACAAATGCTATAAAAAAATTCAACACCAATTTCTATTAAAAACTTTACAATTCATAAGAATAAATGTACCTTTCCTTAACACTATTATATTAACAATTAGTAGTAGTAATAGTGTGTTATTATTGCTAGCCAGTAATAACAGTAATAGTAAATAATATATAGATAAATCTACATTATATATAATGGGGAAAAGTTATTAGCCTTTCCAACAGTATCAAAGATTCCTATGTGATAGGATGTCACACGGCATGTGATATTTACAGTCACAGTCTTCATCATGATCATGGGCGCTGTAAATATTGCATTGGCACTATGTCCCCTTATTCCCCCCCAAAAAACCAAGTTACTGGGGAAAGAACTCATTATTTAGAGGGGGAAAAACAACTCCTGAGAAAAATAGACTATAATCTGCCAGGAAATAAGTTTAGACCAAGATTCTTCATGATTAGACACATGCCCAAGATACAAAAGGCCACGTCATAAATAAATTAGGGAAGGAGGAAATTGCCTTTCAGATCTTTAGACAGGTGAAGAATTCATGACTAAACAAATGAAAGGGAGATTACATAAGATAAAATGGATGATTTTGATTTTAAAATTTTTGCACAGACAAATCTAACATAGTTTTAAAAGGAAAAGAGGTACCAGGGAAGTTGGGGGAATAGTAGTAGAAAGTTTTCCTGATAAAGTTCTCATTTCTAAGCTACATAAGGAAGGAATGGATTCTGATTTATTAGAATAAGAGCAATTCTCCAAAAGATACAAATAGGGAGTTGTCAAGGGAAGAACCCTAAGTTATCAAAAACCTTATTAAAAATATTCCAAATCAGTAATAAATGGAAAAAGTAAAAATTAAAGAAACTTTGAGGCTCTACCTCATACCTATTAGATTAGCAAAGATGAAAAACAAGGAAAAAGACAAATGTTAGAGGGGCTATATTAAAACAGATATGCTTAAATGGCAGTGTAGAAGCAGCAAGGTCCTACAGCTCCCACACCGCCACCCTAAACACCCATTAAATTATGAGCCCAGAGAAAGTCTAGGAGTCTCAGACTCACAAAAATACAGAGAACCCATCTCTCACTGAAGGCAGCTCGGCAGCAGGGGCTCATCACGGCAGCCGAATGGAGGCTGGAACAGCCTGAAGCTGAGACTGCAGCCAGGCCTGGGACAGTGGGAAGGAGCCGGGCTGAGCTGAGCCCAGCGGGCACCGCAGCCAGTCTGCAGCAGTTCTACAGTCTCCAGCACCTCCACATCTGCCAAGGCATGAGGAACTGGACAGGAGAGGCTCAGCTTGCACCACAGCGGAGCAGAGACGCTGCAAGCCCAAAACCACAGTGGCAGCCACAAGGAGCCTCCCAAACCACAGCTTGAGTCTACTTCAAAGAAAATCTAAAGTACCTGCCTAAGGGGAGCTTAAAATCGGAAGAGACCATTAGTGAAAGTGAAGCTTTGAAAATTAATTTGGGGGTGGTATAGCAGTTCAGCCAATCTGCCCCTGGGGCAAGGAAG
>CM053600.1:25474367-25511907 GCA_028646575.1 Pseudocheirus occidentalis
AGCTTAAGGAGTGATTGGCTTTGGGTTGGGGTAGAGAAAGATCAAGACCAAGGGTGGTTCCTTGCATTCTGCTAAGGGTATATAAACCTTGTATCTTCCATGTATCTTTGGCTTTGTATGAAATAGGTCTGCAATAAACAGACTACGGAATACATCCCTGTCTCTCTCCCTCTTTTTTTATTCAGCTAGAAGCTCTCTCTCTCTCTGTCCCTTTATTTCACTCAGCTGATAGCTAGGCCCAGACTTGCTAGCCACAGCACCTGGCATGTTAGTATTTTGGGTCCTGGGCAGCCCTAACCCTCTTTGGGCACCCTCTTCAGAGTGAGTGACTGGGAATTTAAAAAAACAACCTATAGATAAAAATGGCTAAAATGAAACAAGGATAGCTCAGATATTTCTGGAAACCCTCTGTAGCAAAGACCACAAACCAGGTCACCTGGATGGGTTGGGAATGAGCAACATTCCTTCTGGTGTCCAAACCCTCAGGAGGCAAAGACTGAAGAGTGGAGATGTGGGAGTGGAAAAGTTGATCATTAAGAGAAGATCATTGAGAATGAGGGAGGGCTACCCAACATAGCTCCCTTTTCTCCTATTCTCTTAATCTCAAACCCCCTTCATATTCTTTGCCCTGGTCTTTCACCCAGTCCCCAGCACTGTCTTCTTCAGCATATGGCATCTTCAGACATTTCTCCACTATACCAAATTTTCAACCTGTCTTTAGCTACTGGTTCCTCCCATATTCACTTCAAAAATTCCTGTGTCACTCATCCTTAAAAATAAAATGAACAAAAAGCATGCTACCTCTACCTGTCATATGCTGTGTCCAGCACAGTTGTATGGCCTAGCTACCAGCTGAATAAAAGAGAGAGAGAGACGGGGATGTATTCAATAGTCCGTTTATTACAGAACCATTTCATACAGAGCCAATAATAGAAGAAAATCATAAGGCCTTATATTCCCTATAGCAGAGATTCTTACATGACCAGAATGCAAGGACTCACCCTTGGTCTCAACCTTTCCCTACCCGAGCCCAAGGCTCATCATTCATTAAGATTTTATCCTAGGACCACGTCCCGAGGCACAAACAAACAGTGAGTCACAAACAAGACTTGCAAATTAACCACCCTGTACTTTCTTTAGATATTCATAGAACCAATGAAAGCATCCGCCCAACAAGATTATACTCCTCCTGCATATGTGCCTAGTGACCTTGTAGAAGTGGGGAACATTTCCTTAATGGAGCCAGGACCCCTGAAAGTCTGGTCTACTACAGTCATCCTGTATCTGTATGTCTTTCACAGCTCATGTCTCAGAAAAGCTATCTATTCTAAGTTACATTGACTTCCTCTTGCTCCTCAGTCCTTAGAAATGTGGCTTCTGACTCAACTAAGACTGCTGTGGCAGAAGTTACCAGTGATCGATTAATGACCAAATATGATGGTGTCTTTTCAATGCTCATCCTTCTCCATCAACTGTTGCATTTTAAATTGTAGATCAGAGGTTGCCAGACTTATTTGGCCTACTACCTCCTTAAGAAAGAAAGAAAGAAACAAACAAACATTACTCAGCACCCCTTAGCTCCCTCCCCTCATCCTCCCCCCTTAGGTTAGGTTAACTCTTATTTTTATTCAATGCCCCCAGATCACACCAGAGGTTACTACCTCCCCCCATGTAGTTCCAGTGTCCCCTTCCCCCAGGAACAGTATTGCCCATTTTGGGTACTTATACTATCTTCTCCTTTTAGATAAAATTTCTTGTTTGGGTTTGCATGATATTATTCTTTCATACTCTCCTCTAATTCTCTTCTTAGTATTGCTAACTATTAATATTTTATTGTATATTTTGCTTAAATATTCATTAGATATATTAGTCTATAGTTTAAAAGTAGTCTATTTTGTCTCCCTTTGCTTTAGGTATCAAAGTTATATTTATATTATTGAAAGAATTGGGTAGGACTCTTTTTTAATTGTTGCAAATAGTTATAGAAGATTGGAATCAATTGTTCTTGAAATATTTGATAGAATTCACTTGTAAACCCTACTAGTCCTGCATTTTCCCCTTGAGCAAATACTCAAGGCTTGTTAATTTTTTTTCTGAGATTTTATTAATTAAATTCTCTATTACTCATTCTATTAATCTGGGTAATTTTATATTTTTGTAAAAATCCCTCCATTTCATTTATCAAGCATCTTGTTATAAATTGACACAATAGTTTCTAATGACTTTATTTTTACTTCATTTATTATGAATTTTCTCTTTTCTTTTTTTTGTATTATACTTTAGTTTTCTTCTCTTTAAAATTAAATCAGAATGATATCAGGTTAATGTATTTTATTAGCTTATTTATTTTGAAAGAAGCTGCTAATTGTATTGATCATGAATGTTTTTTTAAAAATTGCTTAAAAGCTTGTTAATCTCTTTGATTTAGAATTTCTAATTTTGAATGCATTCAGAAAGATATTAATCTATTGTATTTTTCTTTCTAGTTTTTCTAATTCCATGACCAATTCATTGATTTATTCTCTTTCATTGTTTTTAGAGATAATATTGTTTTCCCCTAGGACTGATTCAGCTATATCTCTAAAGGTTTGGTTCATTGTCTCATCATTGTCATTCTATTTGATGAAATATTTATTATTTCTATTATTTTTTTCCTTCAACACACCAATTTCTTTGGATTAAATTATTTAGTCTCCTTTTGATTCCTTTCTTCAGCTTATTGTACTGGATTCAGTAAGGATATGCAAATTATTTCTGCTTTTAAACATTTATTCATTTACAAATTTTATGTCATAAAACATTGCTAGTTTTTATAAACATGTGATTTACTACTGAGAAACATGTATATTCCCTTCTATTCCCAGTCATTAATCAACATTAATCTATCACATCTTAATTTTCTAGAATTCTTTTTAGGACATTAACTTCTTTGTAGTTTATGTTTTTAAAAGATTGTATAGACATAAAGGAAACACATCAAAGTCCTTAACTATTTTAGTTTTGCTATTTCTCCCCATAATTTTATTCATTTCCTTTTAAGTAATTATATGCAGTGCCATTCAGTACTTCTATACTAAGTATTGATATTATTTCATTATCTATGGTACTGTTAAACATAATATAGTTTTTCTATTCATTTATTTTAAACACATCAATTTGTACTGTTCCCTTGCCTGAAATAATGATTCTTACTCTTGCTTTAAAAAATTTACCTGAAGGATATGGAATAATAAATACTACGAAATTTCTAAAGCAATGCATAAATATCTGTATAGTTTCTTCATTTTGTTATGTCTAATTATGATGTTTTAAGTCATGTAACTAAAAAAAATAGCAGTTCGAGTACTCTTTGAACTGCATTAGTTTGTAACGTATTTGCTGACACAGAAAGGAAATGAAGCCTTATTTAATGTCTTCATTAATGGTCCAGTAGAGAATGCAGACAGCATGTTCATTAAATTCTCAGTTGATACCAAATAAGAAGGTTCCACATATATTGGAAAAGGCAGCAAAGTCATATAAACCAACTAGAGAGTTTAGGAATGCAGGCAGGGAAAAAAACAACAGGGATCCTACCTGGACAATTACAAACTAATATATCTGACAAAAGGTAATATACAATACTTATTAAGTAGGAAAGGAAAATATTGGGTAAGTGATAATGTTAAAGAGACCTGGAAATTACAGGGAGAAATTATGGAGAGAGATTTGCTTTCAAAAAATAGCAGACTGAAAGTTCACTGTGGACAATAAATCACATCACAGGCATTGTGAGTCTAGCACAAGTGGAATTTGTATTAGAATTGAATAGGTCTTTCTTATGTCCAAAAGAAAAAAGATTTTTAATTTTCTCTTCCAAAAAGGGTTTAGGCAAGTTAATTCAGACAAAGGTGAGGATTTGCAAAGTCCCTGTAACAAAATCAATACAAACCTTCTCTTCTCTTCTCAAACCTTGGTGCTACTCCCCTCTCCCATATGTGTATGTCTCTGAGCAGAACATGTGTATGTCATGAGTGGCCTTAGCTCCCCTCTACACCCAAAACTTCTCTCTGTCTTCATCCATTCTTTCTTCTTTCCCTCTGGTTTCAACAAATAAAGTCATTCTTCTTTGACAATGTCAACCCGACTATACCTGTTTAGGGATGGCTATTTCTCCCAAAATTAAACTGGTTGGTAGTCATGGAGAATAGTATAGATGAAACTTGTTTGTGAGTAAAAGGAAAACAAGACTAGCCTAACAAGAGTGTACAGGCAGAGACATTTTTAAAAATGAGAAAGTAAATAATAGAACAAAGCATATTGAACTATGTCTAGAATCAGAACCTCTCTGCATGTTCACCTTCTTCCTTGTCCCTCCCCCAAATTCTCCCTCTTCTTCAAGGCTTGATAATGAAATTAATGTGATTATTGTTATTGTGAAGGGTGTAGGAGGAAATGACAAAATAGGTTTTTACTGAAAATCTCTGTGATTCTGATTAATTGGCTCCTAAGGCTGAAGGTCCCTTTCCTGGCTCCCCATGCATTATTCTCTTGTTCCCATCCATCCATGTCAGCCTCGTCTCTTCCTTTATGAAGGGATGACATTATATGTAATGTCCTACCCCCGTGATAACCCATTTCTGCAGAGAACCATGGAAGATTTTTTTTATGTTTCTTCTTTAAGGCTTAGCTTCTAATTTTAGTGGGTTAACTTTCAATGGTTTGAGTTTTGTTGTTTTTCTTCTTCCCATTAAGAGTATCGCAGCCATTGTGCTCATTGTTTTCTTGACCCTGTGTACTTCACGTCAGTTCATACAGTGTAGGTCTTCCCATGTTTCTCTATCTTCTACATAGTCATTGCTTCTTATAGCACAGTAATATTCCATAATATTGGTTTACCACAGTTTTACCACAGCCCCTATTCATGAGAACCCATTTTGTTTCTAGTTCTTTGCCTCTATGAAAGGGTATTTATAAATACTGTGGTGTATATGGAGTTTTTCTTTTTGTCATTGACCCCCTTAGGATGATGGCTATCAGACACATGTCTGGGTCAAAGGGCATGGATATTTTTGTCATTTTCTTCATATAATTCCAAATTGCTTTTCAGAATGATTGGACCAATCCACAGCTCCACCAACAATGCATTAATGTTCCCATCTTTCTACTACCCCTCTAACAATGACTATTTTCAATCAATTGGATGAATTCAAGATAAAACCTCAGGGTTTTATTGATTTTAATTTTTCCTATCATTAGTGATTTAGAGGCAGTATTTCTTATAATAAGACAGGACTAGTAATGAAAGAAAGAAATCCAGGCTTAGATTGGGAAGGAGTCTCTAAGGTCATATATATGTGAAGATTTAGCATTGTTGTTATCAAATCCAACAGTAAATCACATTACAGGTGTTGTTAGGTTAACACAAGCAGAATTTGTATTAGAATTGAATAGAAGGTCTTTTTATGTCAGAAAGAAAAAAGATTTTCTTATTTTTTACTCAAAGTTTTTGCTCAAAACATGAAGCCCTCCTACAGTATCCCTGACAAATGGCCTTAAGGCCTCTGTATGAACAAACTCTAGTCGCAATATACTCTACATTGCAGAGTGTCTTATTTTACTTTTAAAAAAGATGTTGGAAATTATATCAATATCATATATATTATACTGTAATATCTAATTGTTAAAAAGTTTCCCTTGCATTGAATTGAGATTGTTTTTTACAAATTCCACCCATCTGGACTAGTTATTCTTTCTAGAGCCAATCAAAATAAATCTGTCCTCAAATCTTCACCAGAGAGCTTGAATTGGGATCCAAAGATACAGGGGAACTCCAATTTGGAAGAAAAAATAAAAACATTTCCAACTAGTATAGCAATTACAAGCCCACTAAAACATACATGAACTTTTCTAAATTCTTTGTGCAACTGTACCTCTGTCCCTTACACCTTTCATACTTCTGGGACTGTCCCAAAGCAATGTTGGCCTCAGGGTTGGACAGAGATTTTGCAAATTCCCAAAACCTCTAGACAGCTTCCAACTTCATAGAGGAGGTCAGTTATATATAGTACAGACTCCCTCCTTGGAATAGTCAGGCTAATTCCCATGACTCAAACTAGGTGGAACCTACATAGGGTAAGACTTTCAAGGCATAGAGCTTCAAAATAATCTATTCCATAATGAAAAATTTAAATCTAATTTGAAGACTTCTGTTTCCTGGAAGCCTATGGAGTCTGCTATTGGTCGTGTATAATTGTTTTTGTCTTCAGACCTATAATTTTCTTTTACCCCTGTTTTTGCTTATATGGTATTCTTAAAAATTCAGCACCAACATTTATAAAGCCAAGAATATAGTATCCTCTTTGATGCTGCCCTATCATATTTATTTGCTCATGTTGGCTACATAATATTTTTTCCCATGATACAAACCCATATCCAGTAGTTTGGATTGCATAATATTCCCATAATTTTCCCATAAACTTGCAACAGATTTAAATTCTTACAGATTCATTTTCTTACATTCTATTCTTAAAGATTCTGTGACTTGGGCTACATTGGGCCTTGACAATATGGAATGGAAATATGCCAGTATTACTTATAATAGACTTCCCAGTTAATCTTTCTGCTCATCAAATGAGGAAGGCAAACCACGAATGTTGATGTATCTTTTGCATCCAAAATAGAGACCGTGGATTGTCCAATTTCTTTTGGCCAGGTGATGGTAAAACAATCCTTATGTGGTCTTTGTTGTGCTGCATGAAATCTCAAGATGCTGTAAAAGTCAACACCAAGGATAAGGCTGCCAAGAGTGTTAAATGTGGAACCATCAGTTCTATTAATCTGCCAAGCCTGAGGAAATGTTTGTAGAATGTTTTCATCAGCTAGTGAGTAAATCTTTAATTGAACTTCTTTCCTTCCCTTATAAATCTTCCCAGGGATTCCAGTTGAGTAAAGTGGTAGATTTTAGAGGAAAGCTGGAGTTGGGCTATATTCTTCTTTGGACAGAGTGGGGAATAAACCTTCATGTTATTAAATTATTCCATTCCATTGGCTTGGTTAGCCATATTGGTTCATTCACTCATTTATTCAATCAAAAAAATCTATCAAGAGACTTACATTTGCAGAATTCTGTGCTAATCTTTGGGAATATATATACACACACATACACATACATACATATGTATATATACATATATATAATCTATATCTCTATCTATCTGTCTATCTATCTATCTATCTATCTATCCATCTATATCTCAATACCAGAGACCTTGCTCTCAATGCCTTTATTATCTAATTAAGGAAATAATAAACATAAGTAACTATATTACAAAAAGAGACAGAAGTAAGTGCAAAGGAGAGGTCCATAGTGCTATAATAGCTCTAACACATTTGCAGAGGGAGAAATCACTTTCATGTGATAGAAGATGGGTACTGAAGGGTCAAGAAAGGTTTCATAGCTCCAAAAAAAAATCAGGGGGGTAGAGTCAAGATGGTGGCATAGAAGCAGGAAAACTCCATGTCTCCCCTGATAACCACCTCAAATACCCATAAAATATGACTCCAAACAAATTCTAGAGCTACAAAATCCAAAAAGTAAGAGAGAGAGAAACAAATCTCCACCTGAAGGCAGCCTGGCCCTGTGTAAACCTTTGGTTTTAGCCCCAGGGTGGTCCAGACCAGCTGCGGCTGGAGCACTGGAGAGAGTGAATCACCAGCAGCTATGGCAGTTTGCAGAATTATCAACCCATTAAATGCCAAAGACAAAGTAAAAGGTCAGTGGAACTCTGCTATATCTGGGGTGGACAGAGTGGGGTCCATTCTCTGCCCCCAGAGTAAGAAGTGGCAGAGATGTAGCAGCCTGCAAATCATAGGAGGGCCAAACAGTCATTCAGAGGGTAAGCACTCATGCCTTAATCTGCCAGGATCTGGATCGTGGTCTTTGGTGGTGGTCCTGAGTAGTATGACCAGTGAGCCAAAGTGGGTGGGGGCTGTAGAGACTCACCCTCCTAATAGCTCTGGCAGCTGCAAAAACCTCAACAATTTGGAACAAACCTCTCCCATCTGGAAGCAGAGTTCTACCTTGGCAAAGAGCTCAAAAGTCAAGTAATTAACTGGCAACATGAGCAAGCAAAGGAAGCAAAGCAAGCACAGCCATCCAACTTTAGATTTCTCTTTTGGGGACAAAAAGGATCAAAGTATGGAACAGCAGGAAGACAGCTCAGTTAGAACTCCTGCACCAAAAGCTTCCAAGAAAAATATAAATTGGTTATAGGCCATGGAGGAGTTCAAGAAGGATTTTGAAAATCAAGTAAGAGAAGTGGAGGAAAAATTAGAAAGAGAAATGAGAATGATGCAAGAAAATCATGAAAAGAGAGTTGACTGAAGAAAATAACACCTTAAAAATAGACTAACTCAAATGGCAAAAGATGCCCAAAAAGCCAATGAGGAGAAGAATGCCTTAAAAAGCTAAATTTGCCAGATGGAAAAAGAATCTCAAAAGCTCACTGAAGAAAATAATTCCTTCAGAATTAGATTGGAGCAAATGGAAACTAATGACTTTATGAGAAATCGAGATACTATTAAACAGATCCAAACAAATGGGAACATAGAAAGCAATGTGAAATATCTCATTGACCTGGAAAATAGATACAGGAGAGACAAATTTAAAAAATTTGGACTACCTGAAAGCCATGATTAAAAACAAAAGAACCTAGAAATCATCAATCAAGAAATTCTCAAGGAAAATTGCCTTGAAATTTTAGAACTAGAAGGCAAAATAGAAATGGAAAGAATTTACCATGTACCTCTTCAAAAAGATCCCAAAGAGAAAACTCCTAGGAATATTACAGCCAGGTTCCAGAGTTCCCAGACCAAGGAGAAAATATTACAAGCAGCCAAGAAGAAACAATTTGAACATTGTAGAAACACAATCAGGATAACACAGGATCTAGGAGCTTCTACATTAAGGGATTGAAGGGTTTGGAATATGATATTCTGGAGATTAAAGGAGCTAAGATTAAAACCACGAATCACCTACCCAGCAAAACTGAGTATAATGTTTGAGGGGAAAATATAGTCATTCAATGAGGTGGAGGACTTTCATGCATTCTTGATGGAAAAAACAGAACTGAAAAGAAAATTTGACCTTCAAATACAAGAAGCATGAGAAGGTAAACATGGAAAAGAAATCATAAGGAACTTATCAAGGTTGAACTATTTACATGCTACACATAAAAATGATAATTGTAACTTATGAAACTTTTCTAAATATGATGATAGTTGAAGGGAATATAAATGTATATATGTATTTATGTATAATGTATATTATGTATTAATTAAGGGTGGGAGAAGAGGGAGGAAGAGAAAGAATCTGAAATTTTAAATTTTAAAATCAAATCTTAAAAAATTATTGTTATTGTTATTATTATTATTTTTATATGCAGCTAGGAAATAAAATATACAGGCACTGGGATATGGAGATCCATCTTGACCTACCAGAAAGTCAGAGGGGGATGGGGGAGGATACAGTAGAGAGCAGATTGGGAGAGGGTGTATACAATGGGATCACTGTTTTGGGGTGATGGGTAGGGGAAAGACAGGAAGAAAATTTGTTACTCAAAATCTTGTGGAAATGAATGATGTAAACTATAAATAAACACAAAAGTTAATTTTTTGACAAAGCAAAAAAAAGAAGCTTACAATCTAATGGAGGAAGATAAAGGAGTTTCACAGTATTGTACAATCTTCTGTTCTTTGTATAAGGAAATGTTCATATTTGTTGATGTTTGTCAAGTCTACAATATTTTTTCTTTTTTCTTTTTTTTAAATTTAAATTAAATTTAATTTAACTTTAAAATTCATTTTCTTTCTTTTTGCTTTTTTTTGGAGGGTAATTAGGGTTAAGTTACTTGCCCAAGGTCACACGGCTAATAAGTGTGTCAAGTGTCTGAGACCAGATTTGAACTCAGGTGCTCCTGACTGCAAGGCTGGTGCTTTATTCACTATGCCACCTAGCCACCCCACAATATTTTTTAAAGAAAATAAAGAGGTTAACAAATTGAAAAAAAAGAAAGGTTTCATAGAAGAGCTAGTACTTCAGTTGTGCCTTGAGGAGGTGAGGAACATTAAAACACAGGAGCAGGGATTGGGGGAACTCATCCTAGGTATGGCGAAAGAATGAAGGCATGAATAACCATGGCACAATGCCTGGCATGTACGAGGTGCTTAATACATTCTTATTGACTGATTGGCATGAAGAAAAGAATACGGGATAGAAAGTGACTCAGCATAACTAAAGTAATGCGGATTGAAGAGCTAAGTCAGATTGGTGGGGGTAGGGGGTCTTGAATGCTTAGATCAGGAGTTTATATTTTACTGAGTTGTTTTCCTTAGCTCAGAGGTAGATATATAACACTGCCAAAAATGGCTTCTCTTTAAAGATGAGCCCTGTCTTCCTCTATAACACCAGCCTGTTTCCTCAACTTCCACTTCCCCCATAAAAACCTAAAACACCCCCCCAAACTTAATGATTCTTGGTGAAGGGGAGAGGGCATTGAAACTACCTTCCATATTCCAGATCCTTTGGGTTCTTATTTGATGCCATAGTTAGCACAGGATGCAGAAGCATTACTGTTCACCTTCATAAACACATCATTTTGACAAATTCTTCGCTGAGTCTATAACCCTTCAGAGAGACAATTAATGGAAGCCTTCAGCAATAGAGGCTGGGACTCTGAGTCCAAGCCAAACCATCTGATGGGGCTGACATAACAAATGATGACTTACTTGAGAAGGGAAGCTCCTATCTCATCAGCACTCCCACTGATCATATCACTTAGAAAGAAGCATCTTATCCTTTTTGCTCAGTTCTCTTTAGATCTTAAAAAGATTATCGTTGACATGCCGGATGATACTCTTATCCATGGTTAATTTCCTTCCCATAAACCTCTCTCTTTCTCAATCTGACTCTCCTTTGTTCTTGGAACATATTATCTTATATCATACCTATGTTTGTCTTATTCCCCTTATTATGTTAGCTCTTTGATAAAGGTGACTTTTTTTTCATTTTTAAAAAAATATCTGTACCTTTTGTTGTTGTTCAATCATTTTAGTCATGTACAATTTTTTCTGACTCCTTTGGAGGTTCACTTGGCAAAGATACTGGAGTAGTTTGACATTTCCTCCTCCAGCTCATCTTACAGTTGAGGAAATTGAGGCAAATAGTGGTAAGTGACTTGCCCAGGGTCATCCAGCTAGTAAGGGTCTGAGGCCAGATTCAAACTCAAGATGGAAGAATCTTCTTGACTATAGGCCCAACATTTTATCCACTGTGCCCCTACCTGCCCCACCTAGTAGGCACTTAAAAAAATTTCTGTTAAATGGAACTGGACTAATTTTGAAATGTATCAGGTCATATAATTTAATGTTAAAAAAGACAATGAACTTCTAATGAGTTAAACACAAAGGTCCAATTTGAAAACTTATCTGTTGTGGGCTTATGTCTAATTCTCTAAATCTCTTGCCCTCCCTAAATTTTACCTTAACAAACAAGACTGATCTTATACATGGTCTAAAAAAAATGGTATCAATTGAAAAGATCCTTTGGGAGCTAAGATGGCAGAGTAAGCAGTAAGTTGCTCTCACTCTTCCTTATTGGCCTCAAAAACCCCAGAAAATACTGCCCAAGGAAAAATACTGGAACAGTGTAGTCACCAGAAAGACAGGGTGTAGCAGTTCTTTTTAGCTTGTGAGGCTAGAGGGATTAAGAGGAAAGGTTCCTCTTGCTGTGACTGAAGGGGGCCATTACAGGATGGGAGGCATCCAGGCCACCCTACCTCAGCAAACCAGCAGGAGATCCTGAGCCCCAGGGTAAAAGAGCCTCACAGGTACCAACACCAGGACCCCTGTGTGCCTTTGCACAGCCAGAGTGACTGGCAGATGCCACTTGAACTTGCACAACAGATGGGTATCCACCAGTGGCTGAGCCTATCTATGCTGTAGCACAGCCCCCAGGGAGAAGGCAACCTCCAGAAATCAAACCACCCTACCCTGACAACTTCAGTGTAACCCTGGGAAAATGCAAAAAAACCCCACCTGAGCTCAGCACACACCAGCCACCACCACCAGCTCCAGCTCAGCACCAGGTAAGCTACAGCCTCTACAGGCTCCATAACCTGAGGCCCCAGAACACAAAACCACTAACCAGGCCCCTAGGACCCAGCACAAGAAACATGGAACAGCACCCCTGTGCCCCAGAAGCAGATATCCACGTAAAAAGTCAGGAAAAAGGCAGACCCCATGAGCAAAAAGCAACATAGAAAAAGAAAGACCATAGATTTTTCTTTCTTTCTTTCTCTTTCTCTTTCTCTTTCTCTTTCTCTTTCTTTCTTTCTTTCTTTCTTTCTTTCTTTCTTTCTTTCTTTCTTTCTTTCTTTCTTTCTTTCTTTCTTTCTTTCTTTCTGTGTGACAAAATTTATTGTTTCCTGGAAGGCAAGGTATGGATAATATGGGAAGTTCTAAATGGAAACTGGACTGTGGCAAGACAGATAATCCTAGTTAAGAGGCAATGGAGAAGGAAAGCAGACTATATTTTTTGGTAGATCATTCCTTTTTATCTCCCCTGGGCTTCTTGATATCAAAGTTTTTCAGGATGATATCATATAATACAGCATAAGTATTTCAGATCTCCATGATCGTCAGTCTTATCTCTCCATACTGTGATTCATCCAAGTCATGAACCAGATGTTGGTAGCTGTCCACATGTGGCTGTTTTGCTTTTGCCACTGCATCATTCCTTTCAGAGAAGTACTTTTAGATCTGGGTTTGGAAGCTATCTGGCTCAGTCCTGAGTGTAGTAATCGGTTCAAATATCTTCTCCTGGACAGCTACTCCAAAGATGTTTCCATCCTCAGTTCAGGCACCTGTCACTGCAACCACATGGAAACCAGGTTGAGCTGTTCTTTTACATCTTTGATCTCAGGCTTTAACCACCCCAGAAAGGTCATAATCTCATTGCAGTTCACAGGCCCCCAAGGAGGGCCTTTATCTTCATCTTCCTCTCTTTTCTTTCTATCCTTATCATACTTCTCTTCTTGTTTCCAGTGCTCTTCCTTCTCTTTTTCTTTGGCTTGGTCAAGAACTGGGATATCTGGGGGGGGGGGGGGAGACTTTAGGGGACTCAAATCAGCCTAATTCAGAGATGAATCCTTCAAGAAATCATTCAGCTTGAAATCTTCCAAGGGAAATAGGTTCCACATAGGATCTCTGCCCGAGCATGTAACTCCTTTCTGAATAAATCTACCTTGGCTTCGGCTTTGGGTCTGACACTGAGGGAGGCCGTGGCAAGGTGATTAAGGAGACAGACCAAGCAGAGAGACAGGAGCAAGGGGGAAGCCATAAATTCTTACAATGGGGACAGGGAAGGTCAAAAAACAAATTCAGAAGAGAACAGCATTGTCACTATACCCACATCTGAAACTTCAAAGGAGAATATGAAGTGGTCTCAAGCCCAAAAAGTCTTCCTGGAAATAGTTCAAAAAGGATTTTAAAAGTCAAATTACAAAGGTAGAAGAAAAATTGAACAATTCACTTAAAAATACAATTGACAAAATGGAAAAAAAATTCACTGAAGTAAACAACTCCTTAAAAAGTAGAATTGGCCAAATGGAAAAGGCGGTACAAAAGCTAACGGAAGAAAACAGTTAATTTTTTAAAAATGGCATCTTGTCAATCAGTCAGTGAATAAATAGTTCTTAAGGGGCAGCTAGGTGGCACAGTGAACAGAGCACCGGCTCTGGAGTCAGGAGGACCTGAGTTCAAATGCGGCCTCAGACACTTAGAAAAAAACCCCCAAAAACCTAGCTGTGTGACCTTGGGCAAGTCACTTAACCCCAATTGCCCTACCTTTCCCCCTCCAAAAAAGCAAAAAAACCCCACCCCAATAAATAGTTCTTAATCACCTACTTTGTGCCAGGTACTGTGGTAAGTGCTAGAGATAAAAAGGAAGGCAAAAGACATTCAAGAAACTCATAGTTTAATTGGGGCAAAAACATGGAAACACAACTATGTAGAAACAAGATATGTGAAGGATAAAATTGGAGATGATCTTAGAAGGAAAGCATTAGCATTAAGTGTGTCAACTGAACTGAACTGGTCTCTAACCTGCTGATGACCGGAGATGAACTCAGCAGGCTAGAGACAGGAGAATCAGGAATCAAACAGAAGTTTAATTTCAAAGTGAGGGAAACAGCTTGCAAGTGAAATCCTCCTTCCTAAGAAGGGAGGCTCACCTGCTTATGGCAGGGGTCAGGTTTTTTTTTTTAATGTGAAAACCACAAACAGCTGGACCACAACAGAGGCGTTCTTGGGTCTTCAGGAAGTAGTCTCAAAGTCACAATAAACAGCATCCCAGCCATTATATTTATTGAATATTGTGGTTGTTGAGTGGGGCACAGAAAATCAGGGTTAGTGTGGCCAGGAGCAGCAATAAGACACTTAGTTTGGTTCACTTAGTGGTTATAAGCACAGGGGATTATTGTTATGTTAAACTCAGGACACAGCTTTCTTGCCAGGTCTCCTGCAAGGAGAGCATTCCAGTCATGGCATATGGACAGCTAAAACACCCAGAGTCTGGAGATAGAGTGTCCCATACAAGGAACAGTAAAACCAGTGTCACTGGATTATAGTCTGTGGGTCTGTGCAAGGGTAGGAGAGGTGAGGGTAGAAGGAACAACATTCTGGAAACAGAATGTCTCCTAACAGTATCTTGACAGATGGGACGAGGAAAGGCTTCCTTCAGAATGTAGAGTTTTATCTGTGACCTTAAGGAAATCAGGAAGCCAGGAAGTGAGATGAGGAGAGAGAGCATTCCAGTCATGGCAGATAGACAGCTAAAACACCCAGAGTCTGGAGATAGAGTGTCCCATACAAGGAACAGTAAAAACCAGTGTCACTGGATTATAGTCTGTGGGTCTGTGCAAGGGTAGGAGAGATGAGGGTAGAAGGAACAAAAAACTGTAAAGGTAGGGGAAACCACATTAAGGAAAGCTTTGGTTGCCAAATAGAGGATTTTATATCTGATCCTAAAGGAGATAGTTATTCAGTGGAGTTTATTGAGTGGGGAGATGGCAAGGTCAGATCTATGACTTAGAATCACTTCAACAACTGACTAGAAAATTGATTATAAAAGTCCAGGAGTGAGTGGTGAGGTCCTGTACCAGGATGGTGATAGTATCAAAGTAGAGAAAGGGTTGTATGGGATAGATGTTATGAAAGTAAAATTAGCGACCTTTTGCAACAGCACAATTTTGGAGGGGGTTGAGAAATAGCAAGGAGGCAAGGATGACTTAGATTTAGTGATCAAGAGCTTGTTAGCACTGTCTACATTAAAAAGAAGTCAGGAAGAAGGGAAGAAGAATAGGAATGGTGGCTTAAAGTATTATCTGTTCCCCAAATCTCTTTCTCTCCCCTCTCCCAGGCCTGTCACAGGGTCTAAAATTCCCACCAGTAGTCACTTTTTGGATGAGTACCTAAAATAACTTCAATAAACTATAAAAACTGAAAAGATGTTATTATGCATTATTAGGGGCAGCTAGGTGGCACAGTGGATAGAGACCTGGGACTGGAGTCTAGAAGACTCATCCTGTTGAGTTCAAATCTGGCCTCACACACTTACTAGCTGTGTGACCTTGGGCAAGTCACTTAACTCCATTTGCCTCAGTTTCTTCGTCTGTAAAATGAGCTGGAGAAGGAAATGGTAAGTCACTCCAGTATCTTTGCCAAGAAGACCCCAAATGGTGTCATGAAGAGTTGGACATGCTGAAAAATGACAGAACAACAACCAGGCACTACTACTTTAACAAAGATTAATTTGTAGAATTAGCAGAGAAACAAGATTCTGAGGGAATGGGATGTCTTGGGGCTGGGGAGGAAGTCACAAGGGTATTGAGGGGGCAAAAGGGAAATTCCAGAAATGAAGTTAGGGACATTGACAGTCAAGCTGCACTTCACAGTTTTGCTTTGGGTCCTTTTGTTAGCATATATATATATATTTAAAAAACAAACAAACATGCACAGTGTGATCCATTGTTGAAACAAGACTGGAGTTGGGGTCCAAAAATGTAGCAATTTCAGTGTCCTACTGATGTCATTTGGTTCTTTTTTACATTTTTTTTTTACTTTTACAGAATACTATTTTATTTAGACCCTTATTTAGGAAAAGGAAAAAGAACTGTTGTATTATGGTATTTATATAAATGTCACAAACCAAGCTTTGATATTGATTGTCACATTTAAATTGTACAAAGAGAAAAACATCAAAATATGGATTGGTTATTGATAGCTGAATGTAAAAATAAATCTAAAGCAATAAATTTCTTTTTTAGAAATATAACTTTAAAGAGAAACACCTATTAGTAAGGCTTTCTTAAATCTCTACCTCACAATGATATAAACAGGGGTAGTTAGTGATTGTATTGGTTTATTACTGCTGTTAGAGGCTATCTCCCTCTCACTCAATGCAGACATACAATATGGAACACACAAAAATAAGTTCTCTATTATTCACAATAAAGCACTATCATATACAGAGCAGGGCCTGCCTACTATAGGTCTATATGTACTGTACACAACAGGGGAGCATGAGTTGGCTTATTTGGATTCTGATCCACTGGATAAGAATCTCATCCTTCATTGGCGACTGAGCTAAACTCTATTGGAACTGCGATAGGTACTGAATCATTCTGAGTGGTCTCCCCAGAAATCATACTACAGAAAATTTGTGTTTAAACCCAATATAACAGTCCATTGATTTAGAAATTGTAAATATAATCTTCTTCAGTCTAAGTTGGGGAAAGTTATCTTTTCTGAGTGTGTAGAGTGATATTACTTGATGAAGTCAAGGTTGCTGGACTGGACTCAGTGGGATCACAGCATGGTCAGGGTCAGGCCACAGTCAGGTTAAGAACCTTCTACCACCTGTCTCAACTCTTCAAACAGTGGGGCAAGTTCCTTTTCTAGGCTGACAATCCAATATTTTCACTGCTGCTTGCTTTGAGACATCACCAGTGGTAGCCAATTGAATTGGAATACTTGGTATGTGTTTTAGTAGCAAATGATACTTTTGTTTTTTGAAAGTCCAAGTTTGCTACCCTGGTCTCTTACAAGTGTAAAAGTAGACAGGAAACCAGGTCTCAATGCATGCTCTGGAGCATTATCACCTGCTACTTTGATAACAGGCACTCCTCCCCTGTCTGAAACTACAAACGCATGAAGACCTTCAACCTAGTGATAACTTTTTGTAGAGTAATCTCTTCAAATCATACACCATGATGAGTCCCTTCCTCCTGCAGGGATACTCCCCGCACTTGGCTCAGGCTGATGAGGTTGCCACTGTCCTCAGCCACAGGTAGTACTAACTGCTTCAGTTGCTTCCTCTTGAACCTGCTGTCAGATGATTCAATGTCATTTGTTTTTTTTAAAATTTAGTTTATTTTAAATTTATGTAATAAATAAGAATTTTTCATGGCATAGTATAAAAAAATTTGATTGAACATGAAACTGCAAATCTACTGTCCACAACTTGCTGTTCCTTTCAAATATCCAACAAAATTATCAGGGGTGGGGCCAAGATGGCAGAGTAAATGCAGGAACTTGCTTGAGTTTCTGCTCCCACCACCTTCAATACCTATAAAAAATAAATCTAAACAAATTTAGTGCTACAGAATCCACAAAGTGACAGAGAGAAACAATTCTCCCCTGAAGCAGCCTGGCAGACTGGAAGGAAGGGTCTATCTCACTGGGCTGGGAGCAGAGCAGAATCCTATGTGAGCTGTGCCAGCCCAGACCAGTGGGAGCAGGCTTCAGGGGACTGAATCACACTGGCAGCTATGGTGGTTTCCAAACTTCTTAACCCATGAATGCCAAAGAGAAAGTACAAGATCAGCAGGAGAACTCTGTTGATCATGGGTGAGAGAAGAGTGGGATCTGGCCCTTGATCCTAGGGCAGCAGAGGTGGCTGGCAGATGCAGCTACTGCCCCAGTGGCTGCCTCCTGAGCTCTAGGCCTATATACCATGGGGGTTACCAACTGGATGACCAGAGGGCAATGGCTGGGACCTCTTTGCTGGCCCTGAGACAAGATTCTCTTGCTTTTCCCTGCTTAAATCTGGGCCACAGTCTTGAGGGTTGTCCTGGGGTGAGGGGCTAGCATGGCAGAGTTTGTTGAGGGTATGGAAAGGTAGTTGTCCTCATAGTTCTGAGGCAAGTGCCTAGAAGCCGCTCTGACAACAGCTGTGCAAAACCCCAGAAATTTGAGACACAGCACTCTCCACTCTGGAAACAGAGTTTTACCACGGCAAAGAGCTCAAAATTCAAGTAATTGATAGGCAAAGATGAGCGAACAGAGGAAGCAAAATCAAGTAAGAGAAGTAGAGGAAAAATTGGGAAGAGAAATGAGAATGATGCAAGAAAATCATGAAAAATAAGTCAACAGCCTGCTAAAGGACCCCCCCCAATACTGAAGAAAATAAAACCTTAAAAAATAGTCTAACTCAAATGGCAAAAGAGGTCCAAAAAGCCAATGAGGAGAAGAATGTCTTAAAAAGCAGAACTGACCAGATGGAAAAGGAACTTCAAAAGCTCACTGAAGAAAATAATTGCTTCAAAATTAGATTGGAGCAAATGGAAGCTAATAATTTTACGAGAAATCAAGATAATATAAAACAGATCCAAACAAATGAAAAAAATAGAAGGCAATGTGAAAACTCTCATTGGAAAAACCACTGACCTGGAAAATAGATCCAGGAGAGATTATTTAAAAATTATCAAACTACTTGAAAGCCATGATCAAAAAAAGAACCTAGACACCATCTTTCAAGAAATTATCAAGGTAAACTTCCATGATATTCTAGAACCAGAAGGCAAAAAAGAAATGGAAAGAATTCATTAATTGCCTCTTGAAAAAGATAACCAAAAGAAAACTCCTAGGAATATTATAGTCAAATTCCAGAGTTTCCCAGTCAAGGAGGAAATATTACAAGCAGTCAGCAAGAAAGAATTTGAGTATTGTGGAAACACAATCAGGAAAACACAAGATGTAGCAACTTCTACATTAAGGGATTGAAGGGCTTGGGATATATTCTGGAGGTCAAAGGAGAATTAGGATTAAAACCAAGAAACACCTACACAGCAGAACTGGCTATAATACTTCAGGGCAAACTATGGACATTCACCGAAATAGAGGACTTTCAAGCACTCTTGGTGAAAAGACCAGAACTGAAGAAAATTTGACTTTCAAATACAAAAATCAAGCAAAGTATGAAAAGGTAAACAAGATAGAGAAATAATAAGGAACTTATTAAAATCAAACTATTTACATCCCTACATGGAAAGACAATATTTGTAACTCATGAGACTTTTCTCAGTATGAGGATAGTTGAAGGGAATATGTATATATGTATAGGTAGGTGCATGTATTTGCGTGTACGTATACATACATACATATATATGTATGTATGTGTATATATATACATACATACAGACACACACAGAGGGCACATAGTAAGTTGAATGTGAAGGGATTATATCTAAAAACAAAATTAAGAGGTGAGAGAGGAACATATTGGGAGAAGGAGAGGGAGAAAGATAGAATAGGGTAAATTATCTTGCATAAAGGAGGCAGGAGAAGGCTGTTACAATGGAGGAGAAGAGCAGGAAGGTGAAAGGGAATGAGTCAACCTTACTCTCATTGGATTTGGCTTAAGGAGGGAATAACATACACACTCAATTCCTACGGGAATGTGGGGGGGGGGTGGAGAGGGAAAGAGAGAGAGCAGATAGGAGAAGAGGGCAGTTAGAAGCAAAACCTTTTGAAAAGATACAGGGTCAAAGTAGAAAATAGAATAAACAGGTGACAGGATAGGATGGAGGGAAATATAGTCATTCACATTATAACTACTATGAAAATGTTTTGTATAACTACACATCTATAACCTATATTGAATTGCTTGTCTTCCCAGTGGGGGGTAGGTGAGGAGGGGAGAAGGGAGAAAATCTGAAACTCAAAGTTTTAAAAACAAATGCTAAAAATAGTTTATATATGCAACTGGGAAATATAATATACAGGCATTGGGTTATAGAAATCCATCTTGCCCTACAAGAAAGTAAAGGGGGAGGTGTGCGGATGGGGGATAGGGATTATATAAGAGAGGGAAGATTTGGGAAGGGCCATATAATATGTTAGCCATCTTGGGGTGGGGGGTAAGGGAGAGATGGGGAAAAAATTTGTAACTCAAAATCTTGTTGAAATGAATACTAAAAACAAAAAATAAATAAATAAAATAAAAAGTAAACCCACACACAGAAAAATAAATAAATATCACGTAAATTTCTTTTTTTCCCTCCGTCCCCATGGCTACCATTAGACACAAATAGGTACACACACACACACACACACACACACACACACACACGTAAATTTATTCTATACATACTTTTATTGATTCTTTCTCTGGATACAAAGTCTTTCTTCATATGCTCTTTATAGTTAATTTGTGTATTTATAATAATCAAAATATATTGTTCATTCAGTCATTCTTTTTTTAAAAAATAGGATTTTATTTTTTCTATTTACTTGCAAAGGTAATTTTCAACATTCATTTTAAAATAAAATTTTGAGTTCCAAATTTTTCTCTCTCCCTCCCCCCCTCCACATCCCCAAGACTGTGAGCAATCTGGTATAAATTATACATATGTAGTCATATTAAACATTAGAAGAAGAAACAGAACAAAAGGGAAAAAACATGAGAAAGGAAAGAAGCACAAAGGAATGAAAATTACTTGCTTCAATCTGTATTCAGACTTTGTAGTTCTTTCTCTGGTTGTGGACAGCATTTTCCATCATCAATCTTTTGGAATTATCTTTGTAACATTGTATTGCTGAGAAGAGCTAAGCGAATCTAGTTGATCATTGCACAGTAATGCTGTTACTATGTACAATGCTCTCTTGGTTCTGCTTACTTCACTCATCCTTAGTTCATATAAGTCTTTCCAGGTTTTTCTGAAATCTGTCCATTTATTGTGTTTCATAGCACAGTAGTATTCCATCACAATCATATACTACAACTTGTTCAGCGATTCCAATATTGATGAGCATCCTTGATATTTCCCATTCTTTTCTGCCACAGTGAAAGCTGCTATATGAACAGGAACTTTCAGAAGAAATCAAAATAATTTATAGTCATATAAAAATGCTCTCTAAATCATTATTAATTAGAGAAATGCAAATTAAAACAATCTTGAGATATCTTATACCTACAAATTGGCTAAAAGAATTGAAAAAGAAAGTGACAAATGTTGGAAGGGATATGGAAAAATTGGGACACATTCATTATTGCTGGAATTGTGAACCGATCATATCATTTTGGAGAGCAGTCTTGAATTATGCCCAAAGAGTTATTAAAATGTTGACCCTTTGACCCAGCAATACCACTACAAGGTCTATTTCCAAAGATGATTAGGGGAAAAGGAAAAGAACTTATATGTCCTAAAATATTTGTAAAAGCTCCCTTTGTATTATCTTCATTTGTATATTAAACTCTATACCTTGCTCACTCAAAGGATGCCCCAAGGTCTCAGGTATTCTCTCTTCCTTTGAAAACCAGTATTTGAATGAAATCAGGCATTTATAATTCAACCCCCAGAAACAAAAGATGTTACTAAAAGTACAATTAGCACCAAGAATGGGGAAAGTTCTCTGTCATTTCCTTGATTTTGTGGTTGACATGTTGCTTCTTTGCAGCTCACCATTTTCCTTAACTTAGGCTTATAAAAGCAGGGCAGCTAGGTAGTTGTAGCACCAACACAATATTCACAGCACCAACAGCAACTGTAAATATGCTGGCATAGGTCTTAATTGCAAAATATAACAGACTCTCTATATAGAAAACAGAAGAAAGACACTTATTCAGACACCAGAAAACCAAATCCCAAGATCAGGAAACTGAATCCATTATAGCAACATAGAAATTAATACACTACAATGCAGCAGAGAGCCACACCATTCTTTAGCCTTTCCACAAACCAACACTCACAAGCCTAACTGTCTCCCTGGGTGTGTTCTCTTCTCCTTCTAGATCTAACTGCTCTGAATCCCAATTTCCTATGGGCTCTGCTCCACCCTTCAGCAAACTCCTCCTACCACAGGCTCCATGTGATTACATCTGACCTATTAGGGGGCAGGGAAGAACTTCAAATCAGGAAAGGTCATCAAATTGCCATTACCATTACAGTTGTGCAGTGGAAAGAGCACAGAGCCAGGAGTCAGGAATATTCATCTTTCTGAGATCAAATTCAGCCTCAGACACTTAACTGTGTGACCATTGGCAAGCCACTTTACCCTTTTTGCCTTAGTTTCCACATCTGTAAAATAAGCTGGAAAAGGAAATCCATTCTAGTGTCTTTGCTAAGAAAACCCAAATGAGGTTGCAAAGAGTTGAACACAACTGAAGAACAACAACAAAATCTTTTATTAAAAACTTCATTTGTAGTCACCAAAAGAATTAGACTGTGCCCCCATGGGCATGTGTTTCACTTACACATATTCTAAGAAATTTGTTGATTCAGTATCTTGGGATCTTGGCAATAGTACATCATGGTAAAAACTCACATATGTGTAGATTTCTCTTAAAAAACAAAGGTGTATGTTTGTCAAATATGCATTATTCAAATACACATTGTTTACTTTGGAGAAATCCACAAATATGATGAGAAAAATATTAATATATTCCCAAACCTCATAATATATGATAGATGAAAAAATATGTATGAGATTCTTGTATCTTAAGGAATATTGAAATACTGTTCAGGATTTTTCTTAAAGGTATAAAAAAGAGAAAAAACCCCAATATTTTCCTATTATAACAGGAATCAAAACCCCTAAGATTTGGTAGAAAAGTCACCTTTAAAAATAAAGGCATTTCAGGGGCTTAAAATCACCTGACCTATAGGCCTCAGAAAGAGTTCTCAGAGGGAAAGAGGAAATGAAAACCCTCTCCACTTCTGTTGCTTCAGGGGGTTCAAAAAGGAAGCCTTCTTCTCCATTAGTCAGCTTTACATTTCTTCCATTTCTTCTACCAAAACACTGGGCTAGAACGTAGACTATTGAGGTCCACTAGACACACAGAACATTTTTCAATGAAAAACATAAAATGCAATAGATAAGAAGTCTGTGCTGATTGCCTGAGAACTAAAAGCATTTGAGGAAGTTTCATCACAAGGCTCTAAGGAATTGAAACTGTCCCCCATTGGGACAGAGTAGACAAGATGTAGGAGAGATGTATTCCAGTAAGGAATTAGGACAAAGTTTAAAAATTGCTTAGCATGGAAGAGTTTCCTATTCAAAAGATGTACTCATGTCAATAGGTAATTATGTAGTCATAGTGAGAGAAATAGTTATGTGCAACTGAAGTAAAGAAAGATAATTGGCAGAGAAAAGTAGAAAGGAGGGCCTTGGAGTGATTATGGGTGGTATTTAATGTTATATAGGTCCCAGCAAAGATCAACAAAGCTGACTTAGGGTCAGAGAACTATCTGGTCACTGCTTTGCTGTTCTTTACATAGAGTTTTGAAATAAATTTTGCCAAAATGTGTATTTCCTAAGCAGTTCAAGTTACCCTGAATCCTCCTTGGGGAAGAGAGTAAGAGTAGAGAGGTGTAAGCATTACACTCACAGTCAGAGGGAAGAAGTTTAGGGCTGACAAGTTACAACTTTCAGTGACATGTTGTCTTTTCAAGAAGCAGTTGGAAGGTATGGAGGACAAAGAGAGGAAGAAGAATTCTTTATGGAAGAAAGATGAATAAGACATCCCTACATATTCTAGAGTCTAAAGTATGGATGCATGCCTTACTCATCTTTCTTCCATAAATAAAGGTCTAGACTCTAGACCTTTGGAGGAGGATATCACATCAAATCTTGAATTTTTATAGAGCCTAAATACTCTCTTAGGGCTTTCCAACCCTTCTCTGGGAGATGAAGGTTCAAATTGAGAGCATGTGTTCCACAATCCCTTTACCATTTCATATTTCCTTCTGCTATCCCCAGAAGCAAGCTAGATGACATACCTACAAGTGAGGAGATCAGTAGAGTCTGAGAATTGTTCTCTCCATTGCTTAGGCTACTTCTTCTCCCTGAGATGAATGAAAAGTCTGAGAAACATAGTTTCTGGGTAATTAACAATCAATTTATTAATTGGACTAGCAGATAATCAATACATTGAAGTTAGGGAGGCCCCTAGAATGTTTAAATATCTTTGGAAAAGGGGTTGCCTCAGATGGGCGGAAATTAAATCTGGTTAACAATTAATGAGTTAGCTTATTCTAATAAGGGGCTATGGGAATGTCACTCTTATCTTGTTAGCTCTTTTGGACAGAGACTCATCTCAAGTCAGACCCTTTCTACCTCAGGAAATCTAGACAAAGGGATCCATCTGTACCCAGTATTACTTGAATAAAACAATGGGCTAGAATTCACATAGAGTAAAATCTCTTTACCCTTTAATCAGAAGTAAGCTCTCCCAGTTGGGTGGGGACCTGCCCAAGATTGAGGAGAATGTCTCATTGTCCCCAGGTCCTTCACAAGGAAGTAAAAAGATGAAAAAAACTCTACTAAAAACTGACCTACTAATGATTGATTATTAATAATCAAAAACAGGATTTGGGGGTCCCTTATATAAAATTAGTTATTAATAGGATAAGAAAATAATCACTGTCTTATAACACTGTACCTAAATACCAATCTTCAACTTTATTCTAATTTCAGTCAGTGCTTGCCTTGGTAACCTCAAGAAAAAAATGAAGCATATTCAGAAATCAACTACTTATCCCATGACACCATGTTCTTGTGACTGGTAGTGAAAGTATCATTGTGTGACTAAGGGTAGCAGTGAGGTTAAGAACAAAAAGTTGGGGTCAGCTTGCTAACCAAGAACAGCAGCCAGCCGTCCCAGAGCCTCATCAGGGAGGATAATTAAGAGCTATGATGGAACCAGAGATGTAGGGTGATACGGCTTCATTGTAAAGATTCCCAGGAACCTTCTTTAATCTGACACTTCTGTAACCTTTTTATTTTTTGGTTTGGGAAAGCAGCCAAGGGTATGGTGTTTGGGGGCATTTCACACTTCATCAATGAAGAAAATTTGTTCTTCAATAAAAAAGAGGCATTTGAGGAATTACTGAAAGGAAATCTTGAAATGAGCAGAAATCTTTGACTTGAATATCCTGAAAATAAAAGAAACACAAAAGTAAGTACAAGTAACGAGTAGAGTAAGGAATGAAATCAACCCTCTTTGGTTTATATGCTATTGCTTTAAAAAATTAAGAGGTAAAGAAGAATCTTTTAAGGGCAAATAGGACATTGAATTAGATAGAAGGGAAAAGCTGGCTGTATTCAATTCCAGTGAAACCTTATATGTGAATTAGTATCTTTGTTCTTATTGTTGTTCAGTTGTTTCAGTTCCGTCTGACTGTTTGACCCTTTGTGACTCCATTTGGGGTTTCTTTGGCAAAGATACTAGAGTGGTTTACCATTTCTTTCTCCTGCTCATTTTACAGGTAAACAGGCACTAAGTGCCTGAGACAAACAGGACTAAATGATTTACCCACGGTCCCTAAACCTCTATTTCTTAATATCTGGGTGGGGTTTTTAAGGAGAAATACATTTTAAAAGCTATTTTTTCTTTCTTTTCTTTTTTTTTACTGAGTGTTAGTGGTATCTTTGGGAAATAATATAGTAGAAAAACAAAAACAAAACCTGAATTAAAAAAATAGTATTTGGTATCTCCTTAGTAGCTGGAGGTGAGCCTTCTGGCATGTCAGTCTGTAATGACAAGGCCTTCCTTAGACAGCCTGTTCTGTATTTCTGATAATGTAATGGTCTGAGATCCTGATTCATCCTCCTCGCCCCTCGGGACAAGTCTGAGAGTTATAGATATTGCAAAACCTCTTTCATTTTGTTTCTTTGGCTATATGTTTGTGGGGGCAGCTAGGTTGCACAGTAGATTAGTTAGGCTTGGAATCAGGCAGACTTCTCTTCCTGAGTTCAAATCTGGCCTCAGATCTTATTAGTTTTGTGATGGTGGGCAAGTCAATTAACCCTGTTTGCCTCAGTTACCTCATGTGTAAAACAACTGAAGAAAGAAACGACAAATTGTTCTAGTACCTTTGCCAAGAAAGTCCCAAATGGGGTCACAAAGAAGGATGTGACTGAAATATTACAACTATTTCAACAACGATAAAAGCAATTGTGTCCCTAATTCGCAACCCTGAAATGTCTAAGAGAATAAATCATGCAAGTTTTGATGTAAACAAGGGTGAGCAAACCAGAGGCTAACAAAACATGAACACATAAAGTCCTTCTTTTGAGGGAGAGTTTTCCCTACTAATCAATATTCATTTTTAAAATTATTTACTATATGTCAGGCACCATGGATGCAAAAAAAAAGAGATAAAGCCTCTGCCCTCAAGGAACTTTCCTTCTAATAGGGGAAACCATAAGCTCATATATAGGTATATGTGAAGCCATTTGGTTGAGCTTTCTGGCAGAGTTAGAAGTATAGATAGTGATGTGGTATGGGATGCTTTTGTCTGTAACCCCAATTTATAAAATCTCCCTTATGTTTGGGTACCTTTGTATGTAACATCAGTCTGTAACAAGCCTGTGCAATTAAGTTGTAAAAGTCACACTTTCCCCCTGCCATAAAGGTATAAACCCTGCCTCTCCCCTTGCCCCAGCCTGAAAGTCTTCTCTTAGCTAGAAAGTCTGCCTAGAGACAAGCACCTGTGAAAACTTCAATAGTGTTCTATAAACAAACCCTTAGAGAAATGCATAGCCCCTTTGTTCTAAGTGCCCAGCTGCACCCAAAAGCCTTGAACATTATCAGAAGAGAAAACTCCCTCTCAATATGGTACCTCCTGAATCCCTAATCAGTCTAGTTCCCAGACTTGGAAACAATCAAACCTATCCTCCCAAGAGCCGTAATTGCTATATGTCATTCATCCTTGACCAACCAGTAACCTAGTGATGTGTCAAGCCAAAAACCATACCCCGCCCTCTAGCCCCCACCTCAGGAATTTACCAGTGAGTTATGGGTAATCAACATGCGCAGTTGATATCAAAAGTGCATGTACCTTTAAGCCCCAACCACTCCTAAACCACTCCCTAACTCCACCTTTGCCCACCTAGTTAGCATAATTAGCCTTTGACTGACAGTTTTAGGGTTATAATAACTGTCCCTCAAGCCCCAGCTCTTTACAGGCTATCTCCTTAACCTTTTCCTGCCCACTACAGAGTGTAAAACTTTATAACTCTACCTTAGATCCCTACACTTTGTTTTTCCCCCTATTTCTCCTGCTAGCTACTAAGCCAGAATATCAATAAACTTTATAACTTTGCCAAAATACAGCTTGGGTCCTATTTGAAATTCTTTTCCAGACAAAGAACCCATGAGAAATTATAATGACATCCTTCAGACACCCCCAAACTCCCCACACCTCTTCAATAGGAAAAAAAAGGGAAAGAAAGATGTATTTTCTCTCTCATCCCTGCTCCTACTTTTTGGAATTTTGCAAACAGATTGTATTTTTTGCCCAACTCTTCCCTTAACCACCCACAAGATCACAAATCTCTCTTAATTACCATGTCATCCCATACTCCAGAGTAAGCCTTTGAATTGCTCAGGAAAGAATAATGCCTTTGGGGATATGGTGGAGAATGAACTTTGCTCTCTGTGAGGGCAGATGGAAGGGGGATAAAGGGAGGTGAGGAGGGGTGGAGGAGGAGGAGAAATATTCTACCTTTTCTTTAAGTTTGCCATACCTCATAAGTCTATTTAAACATGACTCAATATTCTAAGATAAATCATCCCAAGTCACATGATTTTATCTCCTCTCCTATGTAGTTTATGAATTATTTAAAGATGAGGCCATAACCATATGTTTCTTTCATAATCACAGAACATAATCCCTAAAGCCATGAAAAAAATCCTGTTTTATACCAAGAATTTGTTTAGGACCAAGGTGAGTTCTGTGTATTCCAAACCATATGCTAACTTCCATTTCAATCAGTCTGTATATTTTTAATAAGAGATACAAATACACAAATTATACACACACACAAATCTTACTTTATTTGAAACAAATTTTGGAATCAGAAACAGCTTAAAGAAATAAAGAAATCATGAAGGGTATTTTTGTTGTCATTTTTTCAGTCCCTTCTGACTTTTCATGACTTCCTTTAGGGTTTTCTTGGCAGATACCAGAGTAGTTTGCCATTTCCTTCTCCAGCTTGTTTTACAAATGAGGAAACCGAGGCAAACAGGATTAAATGATTTGCCCCAGGGCCATACAGCTCATTTGAACTCAGGAAGAGAAGTATTTCTGATTCTTAGTCTAGTGCTTTATCCACTGTACTATCTAGCTGCCCCCACAATTGCTTAGCCAAATGAAAGGAAAATCAAAGAGATTTTGATATATCTGGAGATCCCAAACTTGTCCTGAGATGAATGGGATCTTAGACCACTGCATTATCAGAAATACAGAGTAGGCTGTCTGAGGAAGGCCTTATCATTACAGACTGACATGCCAGAAGGCTTACCTCCAGCCACTAAGGCAATACAAAATACATTTTTTTTCAATTACATTATTTCCCAAACATACCACTCACACCTGGCAAAGAAAAAAAAAGTAAAAGAAAAAAAAAAGAAAATTTTCAGCAAAACAACATAATACAAAAGGCATCAATAACTTTTAAAATATTTTTTTCCTTTTAAACTCCACCAAGATATTAAATAGCAGCAGTGTAGAGACCCTTGGCAAGTCATTCAACTCTGTTTGCCTTAGTCTCCTCAACTGTAAAAATGAGATGGAGAAGGAAATGGCAAAACACTCTCGTATCTTTGCCAAGAAAACCCCAAATGAGGTCGAGAAGAGTCAGACGTGACTGAAACAAATGAACAACAAAAATGTGCCAGGCACTAAGTACTAAGGATACAAAAAGGGGCAAAAGATAGTCCCTGTTCTCAGGGAGTTTACAGTCTAACTTATTGGAGCATCTCTACCATCCATCTACTACCTTATCATCACAGAGTCTATACTTCACTCACTCCTCTCCAAACCCAAAGAGAGCCTCCTTCTTAACTGCCTTGGCTTGGTGGCCTCCCCTCCCTGTCTGTTACCAGCAGTGTCTATCAGAATGGCAATTCCCTGAAATCCACGCTACCAGGTCTCCAAATGTCTCTACTAGTAGAGAAAGTCATTTTGGATACCTGGTTACATATACAAAACATATACATGAAAACCTGGGTGGGGTGGGAATGGTGAGGAGTATGTGAGGGTAGAGGAGAGGAGATGCTAGCATCTGGGGGAACAAGGAAAGCCCTTATACAGAAAGTGGTTCTTAAACTGAATCTTGAAGGAAGTTTGAGATGCCAAGTGGTCAAGAAGAAGAAGAAGAATTTTCCAAGGAGGAGGCCCCGCTAATGGAAAGGCAGGGAGATGAGAGATGAAACATTTTATGTGAGAAACAGCAAAAGATAGGTGGGAGGTAGAGTGTGGGAGGGGAGTAATGTTTAAGAAGGTTGAAAAGGTTGGTTGGGAATAAGTTTAAAATAAGGGGTTTTAAACAAAGAGAGGGAATGGGGAAGAAAGGAAGAGAGAGGAAGGGGGAGGAAGAGAGAGAAGTGGGGGCAAGAGCAGTATTTCTTAGGTACTTAAGTTCTAGGTTTTTAGGCACTAGGCTAAGCTCTATGAATACAAACACAATAAAACAAGGTTGTCCTTATCCTCAAGAATCACACAATAAGGGAAGATAAAACATAGAAAGAAACTAGAAAGCATGGAATGTGTTGGGGGTGGGCTGGGCACATATGTCTTTGTGGAGGCAATGTTGTTGATAAGGCAATGAAACAGTCTGGAGAAGAAGGAAGGAGAATGACTAAGCGTGGCTGAGATCTCTCCAGAAATGCCTGTCTTAGACAGGGACTCACTCATCTAGGACTTGGAGGCATCTACAGGTAGGTAAGTGTAGAGCCAATACAATATTCACAGTGTCAACTGTGCTCGATTACAAAATATAACAGACTCTCCATATGGAAGACAGAATCCAAACATTTATTAAGACACCAGAAAACCAAATACCAACACCAGGAAACTGAATCCGTCATAGCAACATAGAAGTTAATGCACCACAATGTATTAGAGAGCTATATCATCCTCTAGCCTTCCCACAAATCAACACAAACTTGGCAGTCATAGGAGGAGGCAAATACCCATATTTACTCAGAAATCAAACTGTTTCCCTCAGATGTGCCCTCTCCTCCTGCTGTGTCTAGCTGCTCTCACTCCCAGCTTCCCGTGGGCTCTGCTCCACCCTTCAGCAAACTCCTCCTAATGATAGGGTCTGGGATGCTTTTGTCTGTAACCTCAGCTTGTTAAAATCTCACTTGTGTTTGGGTACCTATGTATGTAATATCAGTTTGTAATAAGCCTTTGCAATTAAGTTGTAAAAGCACACTTTCCCCAGCCATAAAGGCATTAACTCTGTCTCTCCCCTGCTCCCAGCCTAAAAGTCTTTTTCCCTGAGCCAGCAGTCTACCTAGATACAGTACCTATGAATCCTTCAAAAGCATTCTATAAACAAATCCTTAGTTGGAGAAATGTATACCTCCTTTGTTCTTAGTGGCCAGCTGCACCCAAAAACCTTGAACATTATCAGAAGAGAAAACTCCCTCTCAATATGGTACCTCCTGAATCCCTAATCAGTCTAGCTTCCAGACTTGGCACCTCCTGAAACAATCAAACTATCCTCCCAACAGCCATATTGTCAAAGATGAATAACAGACTGGACATATTCAGCCTTGACCAAGAGTAACCTAGTAATGTCACAAGGCAAAAACCACACCTCCTGGTTGCTCCCCCAGGGGGATGTCCCAGTGAATTATAGGCAATATGCCTGCACAGTTTATATAAAAAGTGCATGTCCCTTTAGGCACTGACCACTCCTAAACTCCTCCCTAACTCCACTCTTACCCACCTACTTAGCATAATTAACCTTTGACTGACAGTTTTATGGCTTTAAAAATTGCATCTCTATCCCCTGCACTTTGCAGGTTCCCTTAACCTTTTCCTGCCCACTGCAAAGTGTAACATTAAACTTTATAACTCTGCCTTAGATTCCTGCACCTTGCAGGTCCCCCTACTTCTCCTGTTGCTGCTAAGTGAGCATAACAATAAACTTTTGTAATTCTGCCAAAAGATAATTTGAGTTCTGTGAAATTCTTACCTGACAAGAACCCTCTAGGGATTCATATGAGATTCCTTCTATACCCACCTCTTCTCAGCCTCTTCATTTTGGTGACGCAGGTGGGACTTCTCCCATTCAACCTCTTCACTGCCACAGGTTCCACGTGGTTACATTCAGCCTATTAGGGAGGAGGGTATATTTTCAAAGCAGGGAAGGTCTTAAAATTGCCTCAGGGTTGTTAAGGGGAAGGGGAGATCTTCAAATTACCATTACCATTGCAGCAAGTTTGCTAGTGAGGAGGGAGAGCAGCCCTGAGAGTAAGAAGAGATGAGAGTCATAAGGGTCAGGCTTAACCCTTAACTTCAAGAAAATCCCTTTGGAAGACAGATGGAAAATAGTTTGAGGTTATGAGAGATGAGGTGGAGAGACCAGTTAGGAGGGCATTGCTTATATGTGAGAGGTGAGAGATGAACTAGGGCCTGAACTGGGGTGGTGGCTATGTTAAAGAGGGTGACAGTGCTGTGCAGGCAGCAATGTCAAGATCTGGCAATTGATTGGATATGTCTGTTAAATGACAGTGAGCAGTATTTATGTTGCAAACATGGGTGAATAGCAGACTGATGGCACCCCTGATGTAAATAGAAAAGCTTAGGAAAGGTATGGCTCTAGGGAGAAAGATAATGAGTCCTGTTTTGTATATATTGAATTTGAGATGCGAACCCAGAGCAACCAATTAAAATATCCAGTGTATAGTTGGTGATGTGGGACTACAACTCAGAGAAGAGGAATGGAAATATAGGTATGGAATTCCTGTGCATACAGATGATTTATAAAACCCAGGTGAGAGAGTAGATAGCAGAATAGAAAAGGACCCAGATCTTAACCCTGAGGTACAGCTACATCTAGGTGATATTACACAGAAGAAGATCCAGCAATAGCAAAGAGAACTAAGAAGACAGGTAAGGAAGAAAACCAAAAGAGAAGAAGCAGGAAAATGCACAGAAGAGAGGCTGTCCAAGATTGTCAATCATTACTGAAGGTGAAGAGTGAAAAAAGGCCCTGTAGTGTGGCAATTAGGATAACTGATAACTAGAGAGAACTGTTTCATTGAGTGATGGTATTGCAAAACAGATTGCAAAGGATGGATTTAGATGGGAAGGAGAGGTGTAGAAGCACTCAGAAAAGGGAGATTTCCCCCCCCCCAAGGATTTTGGTTGATTTTCCCTGGATGTCCCCCATGCCTAGAATTTTTATCCTCCTCATCTTCACTTCCTGACTTCTCAGATTTCCTTAATACCTCAGCTAATTCCCCTTACAGGTTCTATGATTATCTCTCATTTATTCTGTCTATATCTGTTTGTACTGGTTGTTTGCACATTGTCCCCTCAATTAAACTGTCATCTCCATAAAAGCAAGGATTCTTTCTTTGCATTCCCAGTACTTAAAACAGTGACTTGAACATAGTAGACATTTAACAAATGTTTCTTGACTGGACTTGAAAGAAATAAGAAAATAACTGAGTTGTGGCACATGGTAGTAAGAATTTTTAACCTGTCTGCTTCTTGGCTTGACTTGAAAGAAATAAGAAAACAGCTTGAGTTGTGGCACATACTGTAGAAAGGTTTTTTTTTAATACCTGTCTGAATGCTCTGTTTTATAAGAATAGGTGGCAACACTGACATGTATATAGGCAGAAGGAACAGAATGAATGGATAAGGAGAGGTTGACTATTAGTAAGAAAAGGTAATGATAGTGGGGGAAATCTTCTGGGTGAGACTGTGGTTAGTAAGATCAAGGGTACTTCTAGAAAGCACCATTGTTCTTTTGAGGAGAATGGCTACCTCTTCACCAGAGTCTGGAGTAAAGAGAATGGTAAATATCAAGAAGAGAAGAAAGAAGAAATAGAAAGATAAGATGAGGGATTTCATGACAAATGGCCTCAGTTTTCTTGGAAAGTATGTGATGAGGTCCTCCGATGAAAAGGGTAAGGGGAGAACATCCTGTGGAAGGCTGAAGGAGAGAAATATTGGAACAGCCATTGTGGTGAGTGGGATAAAGAATCAAGTAGAGAGCAAGGGCTCAGTTGAGATCAGGTAACATAAATTTGCAGTGAACCTGGTCAGTCAATTTGAGTGACTTGTTTCAAAATCATTTATCAGTGATCACAAGTAGAAGAATCATGATGGTGTGAGTAATAAAGGATTGAAATTTAGTTTGGTATAAACAGCATCACAAAAGAGGCCAAAACATTTGGGAATGCGGGCTAAAGTGAAAAGCTGAGGAAGGTATGAGAGTTGAACCAGAGTGGAAGAGCAATAGTGATGGCCTGGAAAATCAATGAGGGAGAGGGTGGTTAGGTGTCTCAGTGAATAGAGCACCTGCTCAGATCAGGAGGACCTGAGTTCAAACCCGACCTCAGACACTTGACCCATTTACTAGCCATGTGACGTTGGGCAAGTCACTTAAGCCCAACTGCCCTCCAAAAAAGCAAAAAAAAAAGTAATGAGGGAGAAGTGTTCAGACTGAAGATAATAAGCAGGTTAAGAAGGAGTAAAACATAAGGAAAGACAGAATGAAGGGGGATTATAATTGGATAAAGGAATTCCATAGTTCTCTTAATTATAGAAATAGAATATTTTTGTTTGATGGCAGGATTTAGGAGTGTGACCATCACTAGGTGTGGCTAAGGTGGGAGTAGAGGAAGGGTAGGTCACAAGAGTTGGATAGACTGAAGAACTAGGAAATTAGGGTGTTTAAGAGAGTAGCAACAAGCATCTTAAAATTCATGTAAGTAAGCATGTCCCCTTATATGCAGAGCCTGGGAAATTTTTCTGCTCTTATGAGATGCTTTTTAGCCACTGGTACTTATTTTTAGTTGTCTGAACTAGAGGAACAGGTGTGACAATATAAATCCCTAATGTAAATGACTATTTCGGTGATGACCTGTTTTAGTAGATACCTATGAACAATTCAACTGTTATGATCTTTCAGCTTGCACAGCACCTGGATAGTTTGGCATCTTTGCCTGGCTCATTATTGATTTACATGCACTAAGAGTTTGCAACCCCACAAGTAGAAAGGAAGCTGACTTGAAAAATGAACACCAGTTTTGAACATTTCTATCATTTTGGAAATAAGAACTTTCTTTAGGAACTGTCCCCCACCCCAACAACACATTTACTGGCTCATCCTAAGATTATTCACCACAATGACAACTTATTTTTTTTTATGAACTTAGCAAACATCAATAAAAATGAAATTTTCACATACATTGAACATAAAAACAGAATTGTAAGTGAAATCAAAGCTCCATTATTGTACTTAGAGCTCATTTTAAAAAAAGAGACTATATTAAATCTTAAAGGATCCTGTCAACAAGATTGTACTACTCTAGTTTTTATTTCCTTTTCCTAAATTCCATCTGCTCTCTTTTATGCATTTTAAACATATTATTGATGTTCTTTCTCCTTCTGTTTTTTTATTGCTATCATTATTGCCACACAACTTCCTCTGCCCCTACCAAAACAATGCCTCCTTTGCAATTAAGTATAGTAAAACAAAACAAATCCATACAATTGTCCATGACTGGAAATCTGTGTCTTATTCTGTGCCATCCCTAAGAGGTGGGAAGCATGAATGATGACATTAGTTTTCTGGAGTCATTATGGATCAGTGCATCCTGTTAACATTATTTGGTCACTATTTAAATTAATCTTCTAATTATTTTTCAAACACAGTTTCCAAGAGGACATGATCACATCATTTAGGGAAGGAGTCATGTTGGTAGAACTCCTTTCTTGGCCTTGGCTTGCTGGGGTAACCCCCTCCCATAGGGCATTTGGTAAGGGACATCAGGGAGAGGGACAAATATTCCCTTAGAATTATGGATGAAACAAAAGTTCCTCATTGCTGTAGTGATTTTTCTTCAAGATGAGTAGGAGATCAAAGATTGTAGGAGGCAGGGAATAGCTTTAAATGTCTGCTGTGTCATTGACAGAGCACAGGATTTTAAAATATGTGTAGAGGAAGAATGGCATAGTTTATAGAGTGTTAGAATTGGAGTCAGAAAGACTGGGGTTTAAATCCAACCCCTGACACTTATTAGCTATTTATTCTAGACAAGTCACAAACTATAATTTGACTTAGGCAACTCTCTAGGATTTATCTACTAAGTATAGGTGAAAAGATAAAAATCAATATTACTTCTAGTCTCTACTGTATTGATTTCTACTGTATTGATTCTGCAACATTGCATTGATTTTATGCTGCATTTATTTTTATAATTGAGTCTGTATTTGCCTAAATACAAACAAATACTTGTCTATATCCTTGAGTTGAACTCAGGAATTTAGCTTTTCCTCTGAGATAGTTTAAAAAGAAAAGTTATTATCTCCCATATCATAATCCCTG
This sequence comes from Pseudocheirus occidentalis, assembly GCA_028646575.1. NCBI lineage: Eukaryota > Metazoa > Chordata > Mammalia > Diprotodontia > Pseudocheiridae > Pseudocheirus > Pseudocheirus occidentalis. The sequence continues at coordinate 25,510,050 of CM053600.1, forward strand.
AGGGACTTACTCAACATCTGTTTCTTGAATTCAAACCTCACAAGTTAACTTACTACCATCCTGAAAAGGTATGATGTTTGTCTTTGCCTGTCTTTGTGTAATTGGGAATTTTTATCTCTTTCAAGGAGACAGCAATTCTGGTAGATTCCAATGGAAGTGGAATCCCATAAAACAATTAACATCTCTTAATTGTTAGCCAGAAAGACTTGATTAGCTTCACCTGAAAGCTTTTTTCCCCAACCCTACAACCTATCATTTTTTCTCTCACTTACCAAGGCCCCTTCTTTGTTGTTAGTCAGTAATAAGATTCCTCTCCTTTTCATTGGTGTCTCTGGTTTAGTGAGGTTCCCAGTTTAATTCACTTTGATAGCAATTATATATGTCACTGTTAATAAACTGATTTTGCTTGGAGTCTGTACCTCAGTCTACCTTTATTGGATTTACTTGACACAGACATGGTGATCCTTGTGGGAAAATAAGTTCTCCTGAAAATGATGAACTCACAGGTCCTTCACATATTCACAAGCATATATATATAGTTATAAGCTATATAGGCTATTAGAGTCATACTTCAGTTATTAAATCAGACAACTTAGTAATATCTTAGGGAGAGCTATTATTTGACTCTTATAAGAGAAACCACAAAATGTTGAAATGGAAGTTAGAATTTTCAGAACCATGGACTTTTAAAAATCTCTTCCAAACTATTGATTTCACAAAGCTAAAGGTGAATTTAAAAACACCAGCATTGCATTTGTTTACTTCATATTCTTATTTATAGCCCAATTATTTATGCTGTCCAATTAAACTATTATAATTCCAGGTTTCAGATTCAGATTACCATGCTTTATCTTGGACAGCATAGCTTAATGTTGGGTTAAAAATTTTAAAATAGCCCTGGTAACTTGAATCATATGCTGTTGCATGGTGCAAGGATACCAGCTCACTCAGTGGGGTCAGAGGCTATGAAAAAGTATAGATAAAACATAGTTTATCTAAACTGCTTAGGTTTCTTAGAAAGCACATGATAGTGAACCTATGAAACAAGGACATCTCATATCACCCTTAGCTGGCAATTCCCTGTATACAACACCAATTGTTGGACCTGAATTGGCAGATAATAAAGTTGATAATGATTGTGATAATGACAACACTTATATAGTGCTTGCCATGTGCCAAGCATCGTGCTAAATATCCTATAGATATTTGCTCTGCACAACAATTCTGAGAAGTAGGTGCTATTGATGAGGGAGAGAGAGAGGTATGGATTTCTAGGAAATCCTTTGAGGGTTCTTTTAGTCTCAAAGAATTTGCAGGTACAAGTAATTTTGGCAGGGTTGTAAAGGTTTGTTGTTATGTTGACTTTGCAGCAGGCAGGAGAGGTAGGGGAACCTGCAAAAGTGCAGGAATTAGAGACAGGTTTTAAAGCCATAAATCCATAAATCAGGTATCAATTATGCCAACTAGGTGAGTAAGGAAGGGATTAAGGAGTTAAGGAGTGGTCAGCACTTGAAGGGACATGCACCTTTTATATCAACTGTGCAGGTGTATTGCCCATAATTTGCTGGGAGAAAGCCCATAGAGGGGGGGAGAAGGGGGGTACCAGGATGTGTGGTTTTTGCCTTAAAATGTCACTAGGTCAGCTGGCAGTCACTTCTGCCTGAGAGGTGTCCAGTCTGTTAGCCATCAAAGTTGTGTTTTGTCAAGATATATGTTGGGAAGCTAGACTAATTGGAGATTCAGTATGTGTCTGTGAGGAGTTATCTTACTGATAATGCATGGAAAGATTCATAGTGGGGGGGGCGGAGACAAGATGGCAGCGTAGAAGCAGCAAAGCACCACAGCTCCCACACAAACA
>CM053600.1:25518030-25540233 GCA_028646575.1 Pseudocheirus occidentalis
TCATATGTATACTCCACTCCCTAGCTCATTATACACATCCTGAATACCTCATTAGCTTAGGATATACATTTACTCTCAACATTCATCTTGTCAAACATGACATTGATGGGTGGCAGCTCGGTCAGCCTTGATTGCTAGCTGACTTAATAACTTTTCAAGCCTAAAACCACACCTCCATGTAGCCACCCTCTTGGGCTATTTCCCAGTGAACTCTGTTAAAATACCTACACAGTAGATATTAAAAGTGCATGTTCCTTTAAGAACTGACCACTCCTTAACTCCTCCCTAATCCTGCCCTAACTCATCTAGTTAGCATATTTGGCACAAGTTTTACTATAGTTATCCTATATAAACTATAATATACCCCCCTCTAAGGTTGCAGGTTCCCTAAGAACTCTTGCCCACTGTATAGCTGCACAATAAATCTTTGACACCTTGACTCGGAGAATGCTTGAGTCTGTGAATTCATTCAAGACTGCTTCCCATGGACTGTGGTTACTGGAGTTCCTGGACTCCCTGAATTCCCTGACCCCTTTGTCACTTCCACTGGTGAAGAACAAAGAGCTCATGGGTTTCAATCTATTTGGGGCAAGTCTCTTCATTTTTCCTGAGATTCAGTTTCCTCATCTTTAAAATGAGATTGTTAGTCCAGATAATCCCTCCTAGCTTGAAATCTATAATTCTATCATGCTATATCCCTTCTAGTTCAGTTATTCTGTGGAAGGAAATGGAGAACAGTATCACTTTAGGATTGAGGAGTGTGTGTGTGTGTGTGTGTGTGTGTGTGTGTGTGTGTGTGTGTTGAACCCTTTGGCAGTCTGGTGAAGTCTATAACCCCTTCTCAGAATAATGTTTTGTTTTGTTTTTTGAGGGGGGAAGGCAAGGCAATTGGAGTTAAGTGACTTGCCCCAAGGCCACAAAGCTAGTAAGTGTGATCAAGTGTCTAAGGCTGGATTTGAACTCAGGTCCTCCTCACTCTAGGGCTGATGTTCTGTTCATTGCACCACCTAGCTGCCCACTAGAGTAATGTTTTTTAAACGCATGAAATAAAATATGTATGATTACAAAGGAAGCCAATTACACTGGAATATAATTATCAGCATATTTTTAAAAAGCATGCAAATTTATGGGTATGAGATTTAGAATTCCTTGTTTGGAAGACTGTTCATTTGTTAAACTGAAGAGTTTATCAATTGAAACAGGCTAATATTTATTTTTTGGGAAAGTAACCCTAGGGTCTAACTGAATTACATGACTCTTCTCTTTGGTGGATAATGATCCCTGCATGGAGGGATAGAGGAAGTTGTTTAGAACCTGGGAGAGAAATCAATTATGCCCTCTCTTTTTTTCTTTTTTAAAATTTGCATTTTAATCAGGATAAAAAATTTGCATTTAACAAGGATGAACAATTTATGTAAGATTTAAGGATAATTAAAAAAAACCATTTTTCTTTTTTCTTTCATTTGCAAATTCTCAGTCACTGCTCAGTCAGCCTGGGTTTGCTTCAGTTGGTGTAGCTGAAATACAGAGAATTCATATTGCTTCAGGGAAGATTTGAATTCAATCACCTCTGAAGCCCCTTCTAAATCTGAGAACCCATGATTCTGTAACATTTCACCCTTGTGTGCACCCCAAAACTGTGTGCAACAGAGATCCTTACCCAAGTAATACTCAGAGGCTTCTCAAGGTAGGAAGCAGAAAAGAATGGTTTATTACAACCTCGAGAAAGGGCCACCCTCCTGACAAATGGTCAGGGAGGAGAAGCAAGTGACAAAAGGAAATGAGGAAGTTATAAAGCCCTGATGTGGAATTCTCCCCCACCTCCCTTCTGACTCTTTTCTTCCATTGGCTGGAAGTCAAGTGCACAATTTAAGCTGGTCAATCTACCTCAAGTACTGGAACAAGGGAACTGTAGACCACCCAATGTACATTTGAGAAAGCACTTGTGTCCTTATTTGGCATAACTTATGCTGAGGTGTCACTGAGGAGAGGGGTGACTCCCTGCTGCTCTGAGTTTTTCTTGAAAATCATGTTTTTGTGGGCCAAGACTTTCTGGGGTCTTGGCACACTAGCTCCCCAGTTCTACAAAGGTCATTAGACTCATATGCAAGGAGAGTATAATCTTGTTGGGTGGATGCTCGCATTGGTTTCATGAATATATAAAGAAAGTACTGAAAGTTAATTTGCAAGTCCTGATTGGGACTCCTGGTTTGTTGTGCCTCTGGAGGTGGTTCTAGGATAAAGATCTTAATGGCTGATTAGCCCTGGGCTGAGGTAGGAGACCCAAGTCACTATTCACCCCTGCAGTAAGGAATATAAGCTCTGTGATTTTCTTGTATCCTTGGGTTGGTATGGAATAGCTCTGCAGTAAACAGACCATGAAGTACATCCCCATCTCTCTGTCTCTTTCCTTTATTCAGCTGGAAGCTTTCTCTCATTTTTTCTTTGTTTTCCTCAGCTGGTAGCTAGACCCAGACTGTGCTGGCCACAGCACATGTGATTTCTAGGGAAAGGGAACTTGGGCCTGTTTCCCATGAAAAGCCTTACTAGATTTTAGAGTATAGTCTGAGAAGCTTCTACTTCTTTTACTCACCCTCAATCTTTCTAGGAAAACTAAACCTCTTCAATGCATGTGTGCACGTCTCCTGCTCTGGCCCTAGCAATTTGAGACTTCAAGGAAGTTTGTCCTGAAGCTCTTACTGGCAGCTCCTATTTAAACTTTGAATTTCTCATAGAAGTAAGGATCAACTACTTCTCATTGGAAAGACTTCATTTGCCCTTTCTTTTCCATGTTTTTTTTTCTTTTGTAGCAAAACAGAGAGGAAAAATCTCATCTCAGAACAATATCTTATGAAAAAACTTTGCAATGGTCAAATGCACCAGCAGCAATTTGCCTGTAAAAGCAAGTTTGTTCTCTATGAGTCAAGAAAGGATCTCTCATCTCCTAAGTTCTTGTCACCTCTATTCCTTGCGCAGGCACTGAACGTTGAATGATCATTTTCCATCAATGAGGAAAGTTTTATGCAAATGGTCTTGATCCCTAGGTTTCATTCTGTTACTTAATGTCATAAAATCTCTATCTGTAAAGGTTTCTAAGAGTATCTACAGGTTTAATCCAGAGTCCAATAAGGGAAAAAGTGACATTTTAAATTAAAAAAAAGACAAAAGATATAAATAATGTGGGTACAAACTGCCCTAAGGGCTAAAAATAATATTAAGGGTTGCTTTTCCAGTACTTTGTGAAGTCACTAGTTTATTCTCTAGCCGGAAGGCATCCTAAGGTCTCTTCCTCCTTATCCTGAATATCCTGAACCATAAAATTCCTTCTTTCCCATCCCCCATCCCCCATCTTAGGTCATGGAATTTCCCCAGTCTTCCTTATCCTGTCTCTCCTATCCTATCATCCGTCTTCCTCATCCTATCCCTAATATTCAACACCCATAAAAACTCTAAAACTACATCATCATTCTGAAATCTCTCCATAAGTATAACTCCCCCAAATATCAGTCTCACTTAACACACTGCTTTTGCATCAATAAAGTTCCCAATACAGAGAAGGTCTGAGTGAATTCTTTCCCTCGTGAATCAGCTCTACCATCTCTAAACTTCATCACAAATGTAAGCAAAAAGGCTAGATTTTGGACTCTGTTGAAGTTAATGGAGAATTCCACTCATTTAACTTCCATTTACCAGTGAACGGTTGGGCAAATCCCAGGATGCCACAGTACTAGAAAGAATGTTGTATGGTAGCTGCTACCACAACTTCCTTCCTCTCCTACAAAGGTGCATGTTATACACTTGTTGTGAGTTATTTCAGTCGTGTACAACTCTTCATGACCCCAATTGGGGTTTCTTGGCAAATTTACTGAAGTGCTTTGCCATTTCCTTCTCCAGCTCATTTTGCAGATGAGGAAACTGAGGCAAACAGGGTTAAGCGTCTTGCCCAGGGTCACCATCTAGTGTCTGAGGCCAAATTTGACTGGAGACTTAATGTTCTATCCACTGCACCTGGTACCTGTCCTATGCCAAAGCAACAGATCCCTATAAAGAGGGGAAATACTGTGTTATCATTATAATTAGCAACTCAGTTTATAATTTTCCCCCTCAAAATTGCAGCCATTGGTAAGCTTTAGGCAGTATAATGGGAATGGCATTGGACTTGGAATCAGGTGTGATTCTGGTCCCAGCTATGCCAAGAACTGTTTTACCTTGGCCGAGTATCTTCACTTTGGGGATCCTGCATCCTTATCTGTGAAATGAGGAAGGTGAAGCAGATGAACTCTAAATTCTGTTCCAGTTCAAATGTCCCATCACCCTGTCACTGCTTAGATTCATTTTCAACCATCTTTGTGCTGATGCGTAAGTCACCAAATCCATTTCTGTTAGATCTCAGTCTACCTCTGTTCAAAAGTAAAAAGTCAGCAAATCTTCAGAGGAAATTATTGTGAGATCACCCGAGGAGAGTAACAGGGAGAAAAATAATCTTCAAAGTTTATGATATATTGAACTTCTAATTAACTCTCCAGATAGAGCCTGTTACAAAAGAAAATGAATTCCATTTTTCTCAGTATTCCTCTTAGAAGTTGGAAAGGGAACTTTTCATCATTGGTTCCATTCTTTGAGGTTTTTTTTTCTAAAGAAGCTATATTTTGTACCCTACACTCATATACTACATTAGTGAAGAACTAAAACCTGCCTCCATGACTATAAAATATCTTTTGTACAAAATGTCTGGAGAAAAAATGAAATAAAGGAAAAATTATTTGATGTCAAGAGCTTGCTATCATGGGGTGACATTTAAATTAAATTACAGAGAAAATGATGCTTTCTAACAAAGAGTAAAGGGAGTGAGGCTAATTTTGTATTTATTTCATATATTTGCATGCACTTAAATTATACAAAATTCCTTAAGAGCTTTGGGGCATATTATGGGACATCTAGGTGGCCCAGTGGATTAAGTGCCAAGCTTGAAGTCAGGAAGACTGGAGTTCAAGTCTAGCTTCCTTGTAAGCCACTTTAGCTCTGTTGGCCTCAGTTTCCTCCAACGTAAAGTGGGGATAATAATAACGCCTACCTCGCAGGGCTGTTGTGAGAATTAAACAAGATAACATTTGTCAAGCCTGACTCACAATATGTGCTATGTAAATATTAGTTATTATTATTTATTATTATTATTATCATTGTTAGATTTAAGAACAGATATATCTTTGTTTGAGGACCCTCTGAATACCAGTATGAAACATCAAAATTGGAATAGTCATTCTTGCCACAGATGTTGTATGCTACCAAGGAGTCTGTGACAAAGTCAATCAACAAGCATTTATGAAATGTTTGCTATGCATCAGACATTATGTCAGGTGATGGAGATGCCAATATAAAGATCAAATAGTCTGTATCCTTGAGAAACTTAGGGACACCTGGGTGGTGCAGTGAATAGAACATGGGCCCTGGAGTCAGGAGGACCTGAGTTCAAATCCGACCTCAGACACACAACATAAAAAACTATCTGTGTGACCTTGGGCAAGTCACTTAACCCCAATTACCTGATTTCCTACCTCCAAAAAGCCAAAAAAAAAAAAAGAATAAGCTTAAACAGTATTATAGGAACCAACAGTACACAATGAAATGTAACAGGTTGAATCAACATAGATTATGCACCTGCTCTCACTCTAGGACTTGAGGCTCTCTCACTTAGGTGTATGAATACCAGTTCTTTATTATGTGTTTATTATTTCAGTCCAACATGGTCTCACAGGGGCTGTTCTAGTTTTCCAGAAATAGACTACTGCCATTTGGATATACTCAAATTCTCTTCATTCTAGGGATAATCCTTTGAAGGGGAATACATTCTCCCTGCCCTCCACTCTGTCTGTTGAACCCCACTGATACATTTTTATTTTGTACATAACAACTACTCACAGTAGCAAAACTTTTATATCTTCAACATAACCACTTACTTATCAATAAGGAAAAGAAACAATAATTTTTAGTGCATGAATAATAAAACATCACAATCTACATTTAAACTTGGGTTGTAGTCCCTAATCAGTGCACTCAGCATGTGGGGAAAGACTGAGCACACATTTACAAGAATTTCTTAAGGAAGTTCATGTGAAAGGAAAACCCTTAAGCTTGGACAGTTCACAATTCTGGACAATTATCAGAATTTCACGTCATTGGTCTATTTAGGAACATCTACATCACACAAAATTGATTCTGTTCTATTTGTCTGATGTTCAGATCATTCTCCAGCAGAGTAAATCTCTTCTCTACTATACTTGAACACAGAATTCACAAACTCCACTTAAAAAAATTTTTTTAGATGTGGTTTTCTTAGCAAAGATACTGAAATAGTTTGCCATTTCCTTCTCCAGATTATTTTACAGATAATAAGGCTGAGGCAAATACCATTAAGTGACTTGCCCACCGTGACACAGCTAGTAAATGTCTAAGCCTGTATTTGAACTAAAAAAAAAAAAAAGAGACTTCCTGACTCCAGGCCTGGTACCTTCCTGTCCACTTATAATCACCCTTAAAAGGATTTTTAGAAAGTGTTATCTCTTAATATGAATTAGGTTTCCTTAAAGGCAGAGACCTGCAAAGTGTATCAAGTTGGTTATTCCTGGGCTCTATAAGACCAGAGAAGTCAGCTCTTTACTCACAAGGATGCTATATTGTCCAAAAACTAGCAAGGACACACCAAGGACCTGGAGTTGGCTTATCTAACCAAGCTCTTCTTGTAAAGTACAGCAACTGCAGTACCTGTCTTTATCTTCCTGTTTTTCACTCCCAAACCAAAAGGGGTTAAAAAAGGACAATGCGCTTTTGAGAAACATTGCCTTTTTTAAAATTTAAGGGGATTTTAAAGAGCAATATATGAAACTAAAATTCTTATTCAATAAATTTGATTCTTTCTCCAACCAACCAGGAACAAGCATTTGAAGCTTACTGTCAGCTGACTGCTCTTAGCTTCTGGTCCCTTCCTATAGTCTGGAATGAACTTCTGATCTTCTTCTGATCTCCTGTTGTTTCTTTCCTCTTCTGTTAGGTCAGACACTTACCAACTGTGTGACCCCAGCCTCTGTCTCCTCTACTATACCTTTCAGTGGCTTAAATTAGAGCCTCCTTGTACTCTGTACACTTTTCTCCTAAAAGACAACAATTTCCCACATTTCTCATGAAAATTGGTGTTCTTTTAAAAATCATATCTGTTGTCAAATAGTTATCTGAGTCCTCATTTTGTTAGTTTTGCCCTCATAAGTCTTGAAATAATTTATGTGAGGAAATTGAAGGACTATATAATACCTTGCAGCTTCAAGTTCTCAACATTGTATTCACTCTCATTTTGTGTGTTTGGAATTGTACTTGTTCAAACTCAAAGTTTTCTACATATAAACAAGGCACTATCCTAAATGGCTTACATAGGGATTGAAGCCTTCGTGTTTAAGCCACAGTTCATTTTCTGTACCAAACTGCTCACACACATATTTCAGCCACTTTTGGCTTTAAGATTTTAAATATTTAATGCCTTTTTGTTTTCATATAACAAAGTCTTTTCTGTTTCTTTTGGGCATCAAAATCTTCATGACCAATTTAACTCTTGTATTTTACACAATAGTATTTTTTCTGCTCTTTTCTGTCCTAAATTGCTCCAAACAAAAAAGACATTAAAGGGAAAGTAACTTATGTAAATATCTAAAAAATAAATACAAAGAAAATTTGTTGGGGAAGGAGATAATGGCTTCTGAGAGGTCAGAGGGAATCAGGAAAAAAGTCATGTACGAGGTGACACTTGGGGCACTTAGGTGGCACAATGGATAGAGTCAGGAGGGCCTGAGTTCAAGTCTGTCCTCAGACATTTACTGTATGACCCTAGGCAAGTCATTTAACTCTGCCTCAAAAAACCCCCACAAAACCACAAAAAACTTGGCACTTGAATTAATCTTTGGAGTAAATTGGGAATTCTAAGAAGTTAAATGAAGAGAGCATTCCAGGCATGAGGGACAGCTAGGTAGGTGTGACTAGGAAGATAAAAGATATCATATGTGAGAAGGAGCAAGAAGATATTCTGGCTGGATTAGAATATGTGAAGGAGAGTAATATATAGTAAGTCTGGGAATAGTGGTTGGAGTCAGTTTGTGAAGGACTTTAAATGCCAGTGAAATTTACATTTGGAAAATGGATTCCTTATTGATGCTAAGGACTTCTAGAGGTTCCTGTTTATATATAACACTATAATGATTGCATCAAATACCAGAATATTGCAGAACCTTCTGAGTGCGAAATCCACAATCATTTTAAAAGAGCTCCACTTGTCTATATACTCAGGAAAAATCAAGCACAAATTATGATATACAAGTGGTCCATGATCTGATAGGCACTACAGATGGATAAGAACTTGGGATCATAAAAGAAAGGCATGAGAACAGGACAAATTTCCTTGGGTTATTGTGTGGTCCTTTTGATGATCCCAAGTTTCCCCTAAAACAAGGCCTCGTATTTTCCCGTAACTGATGATCTTATATGGCTGTGAATCAGAAAGCTATGGTTCCTAAGAATTGGTGTTACAGGTCAATCACAGAACAGTGGTGAGGAACACGGTAACACATACAGACAGAAACATTTGCCAATGGAAAATTGATAGAAAGAATAACTGATAATGAGGATTCAGTCTGTTTGACTCATGGGTATCCATTCAATATCAGGAAGTCTAGAGGAAGGCCTCCAAAATTTTAGAGTGACCTACTGTGAAGTATTTTTGAGAGCATATTGACAAGCAAAAGTATATGAAGTTATGGCAAGATTGCCATTTACGCTAGTAGAGGGTGTGCTTATGTAGAGAAGATCACAAATCCATTGAAATATTCAAGCTTTTATTTAATGCCTTTCTTAAACAACATTTAATAGGCATTGTATTGTCCTTATACCATCTGTATAATCTGGAGTGAAGTAAATCCTCTATTTATTATGGCTGTCTCAAACTTTTAATTATCTCTCCAAAATTCCCAATCCTTCAGCTAGTGCCCTTAAAGGCTACTGGATAGAAAAGATCAAAATTATGCACCAAAACTCCATTTACACTTAAATCTGTCCTTTTCCTTCTATCTTCTCGCCATCTGTTTCCGCTTCCACAGAGGTGGCACAGAGGTACCTTTTTTTCCTGCTGATCCTAGGTACTCTGATACATAGCGCCATCAATTAAAGGAGAGTTTGAATTCACTTCTAGCCCTTCTTTCTCTGACTTTGAACAAGTGCAGATCTGCTCAATTCTAAAGATATCATCACTCACCCTCCTTGTATCTTCCAAATGACTTCTTATTTTTTCTCATATATAATGATAAAATGAAAGGATCAGCTTTTCTACCATCATCATATTACTAAAAAATGACTTCCTCTTTGATGCCCTTCTCTGCAAGATCGGGGCTTTTGTCTTCACTACTCAACTGAAAATGAAACCATCATCAATGATAGTCTCTTCAAAGATGATCTCATGCTTCTTTCTGGCTATTTGACGACCCTTGAGCATCTTAGAATCATTGAATCTTTTTTCTTGGAAGGAGCTGTTAGAGGTCAATTCTCCCACCAGAGAGAAGAATTTCTTTATAAAATCCCTGACATTCAGTCAGCTGGCCCCTATTCACAAAGTTGGCAGCAATTCAACATTTCTTTCCTGTAACTTCCATCCATTGGACCTAGTGAGACAGCAATTTGATTGTTGTCGTTCAGTAGTTTCAATTGTGTCCAACTCTTGATGACCCCATGTGATTTGCCAGTTCTTTCCCCAGCTTATTTTATAGATGAGGATAGTGAGGCAAACAGGTTTGACTTGCCCAGGGTCATACAGCTAGTGAGTGTCTGAGGCCAGATTTATTCTCAGGAAAATTAATCTTTCTGACTCAGGCTTGGCACTCTAGCCACTGAGTCACTTAGCTGCCCCTTTGTAATTGGGACTTGATCCCACATTGTCTTGGCTTCAAGAACACTTCATCGCTGTTCCTCTCTTTCTGAAGTTATACTGAAGAGATTAAGTTCATCTTCTAGATTGTAGCACTTAATATATTTGAAGGCAGTTATGAATTACAGAATCACAGAGCCTGAAGGGATTACAGAGGGCATCTAATCTAATTTATATATCGGCAGAAATCCCCTCTGCGACATGCACTGGTGATTATCCAACGTCCCCTGGAAGATTCCAGGCAAGGGGAATGATACCTACTGAGGCTGTGAATTCCACTTTTGGATAGCTGACAATAATTACGAGAGCATTTTTTCATATAGAGCCCCAATTTGCCATTTTTACAACTTCCATTCACTGCTCCTAGTTCTCCTCTCAGGGACCATGTAGAACAAATGTAATCCATTCTCTACATGGCTTTTCCTTTTGTATCCCCTCTAAGTCTTCTCTTCAAAATTCCCTCCTCAGTTCCTTTAACCAATTGACCAGCTCTCTAGGTCAGCTGGATTTGGTGATGTCCCATCTGTCAATTTTGTGCTTGTATTGTTTTTCAGGCAGTGTAGTCATGTCCAACTATTCATGACCCCATTTAGGATTTTCTTGGCAAAGATTATGGTTTGCCATTCCCTTCTCCAGTTCATTTTTTAGATGAGGAAACTGAGGTAAACAGGGTTAAGTGACTTGCCTAGGGTCACCTAGCAAGTAAATGTCTGAGGCTGGATGTGAACTCAGGTCTTCCTGATGCCAGGCCCAAGACGCCATCCACTGTGCCAATTAGCCACCAAGTTGTTCCCGTAGCTTGTCAATACCCTTTTCAAACCGTGGTAGTGATCCAGACTTTTAGCCCAGTATTCCAGATGTAGCCTGTAATCAGAAAGATCTGAGTTCAAATCCAGCCTCTTACATTTACCAGCAAGCCCATATCTTCTGTCTGCCTTCATTGCCTCAACTGTTTAATATGGAAAATAATGGTACTACTTCCCAGGATCTTTGTGAGGGCCAAATGAGATAAATATTTGTAAAATGTGCTTAGCGTACTGTCTGGCACATAGCAGACGTTTTAATAAATACTTATAACCCTCCTTTCCTTTTCCATTCCCTTCCAAACAATACAATCAAACAATGCAATCAAACTATCACTACTCTTGCTCTGGATGTGATACTTGTATTATAAATACAGCTTAGGATTGTACTACTTTTTTGGGTAGCTATCAAGGTATACTCCAAATGTTCTCTAAGCTATACATTCCAAGTTTCTTGAACTATTCCTCATATAAAATTATTTTCAGACTTTTTTTTTTACCATCTTGATTGCTTGCTTCTGGTTGTGTTTAATCCAGAAAAGGTGTTTCTTTTATCGATATTCCTTTTACCCAAAATTGAACTTAGTTGTCTAGGTATGAGCTAATCAGGTTATGTCAGGATACATCTGATATCAGGTGACTATTACCCCCATTAATCTAAAAAATATATATGTACTTTTCAAAAAGTAACTTTGCCTAAAAGTAACTCATACTTTTTTTTTTTTTTTTGTAAATCACCACACAATTGAGTAACACAAGAGATAGAACACTGAACCTATAGTTAGGAAAACTGGAATTCAAAACCAGTTTTAGAAACTTGCTAGCTGTATAGCCCTGGGAAAGTCACTTTAACCTTTCTTTGTCTGAGTTTCCTCCATTGTAAAATGGGGACAATAATAGAGCCTACCTCCAAGGATTATTGTGAGAATCAAATGAGATAGTATTTGTATGGTGTTCAACACAGTGCCTGGTACGTAGTGACCCCTATATAAAAGTTGGCTAGTATTACATGAATCTAAGGTTCTGTGGGAACTTGCAGTCAATTAAAACTGTCAGGTCTTGATACAAATATTGATGTGGAGCCAGGGCTTTCCCGTTCTATGCCTATAATCATTTTTTTAAGTGTAGACTTTACATTTATGCTACTAAACTTCATAATCAATTTGGCCCATCATTGTGTCATAGTGAAATATTTTAAATATAAATTCTCTTTTCCAACATTAGTTATCTCTTCTCTCCAACTGTATCATCTGAAAATGTAACAAAGTTATTATCAATCTCTTCATTGAGGTAATTTATAAAAGACGTGAATGAGGCAGGACGAAGGACAGAGTCCAAGATGCTAACAGATACCTCTCTAGGCTGGTGTCAATCTATTCACCAAGCACATTATCCAACCAACATTAATCCAATTCATTACACCATCACCCAGCCCAAATCTCTCCCATTTTCATTTCAGCATTCATTAGGTGTCTTCTCTGTGCTAATTTTTGAGGACACAAGGACAAAAATGATGCAACCCTTTCCCCCTGCATCCCAAGAAGCTTAAAATTTAGTATAATTTAATAGGGAGGATTACTCACACCCACAAATATAATACAAGAATAATATGAGAGACTTTAGGAGCTCTGCTTGAATCAACATGCTATGTCTGGCATTTGCATTTTCTCATTTTCTGCTTGATGTTTTTTGTAGCTTTGGCTATAAGGTTGAGAATCACTTCCTTCCCATCATGCCTGTCTGTCCTCTCATTCTGTAACTTTTAGTGGTTTCTCATCTTTTCCTTGCTTGTTGATTGTAGGTATCTCCCAGAAGGTGGGCAGTTAAGTGTGGTAGTTGGAAATAATCCAAGCCTAGAGTTAGGAGGACTCTTCTTCTCAAGTTCAAATTTGGCTTTAGACACTTACTAGCTGTGTGACTCTGGGCAAGTCCCTTAACCTCATTTGCCTCAGTTCTTTATCTGTGAAATGAGCTGGAGAAGGAAATGGCAAACCTCTCCAGTATCTCTGTCAATGAAATCATGAAGAGTTGAACACCACTAAAAAGAACTGAATAACAACAATATTCTCCCAAGAGAATGTCCTGGTTTCTCTCTTCTCATTATATAATTCTTCAGACCAGAAGCATATTTACAGAATTTTCTTTTCCTTTTCCCTCAAGTTTTTATAAAATTGCGTCTTTTGGAAATTGATGGCATAGAGGATAGAGCGGAATTAGGAAGATTTGATTTCACATCTGGTCTCAGACATTTGCAACTTATGTGGCCCCGATCAAGCCATTTAATCTCTGTTTGCCTTAGTTTCCTCAATGGGAAAATAAGGATCATAATAACATCTACCTCCCAGGACTGATGTGAAAGATCAAATGAGAAAATAATTGTAAAACACATAGCAGAGTGCTTGGCACATAGTAGGTGCTGTATAAATGCTTGTTCCCTCCCCCTTCCTTTTTTTCTCCTTTCCTACTACAGCATCCCACCCCAATGCAAATTTCTGAAAGGATGTGACCCTCACATTTTCTGGCTGGCAATAATTGTTATCATTGCCTTGAAGGCATCTTTTCTCTCAGCATGATAGTAAATTAGGGATTTAGATTAGGAGAGTGGAAAAATGTTTATTAATGACAGAAGCATTGGTGCTGGGAATTACATTTCAGCTTGTTATTGCCCATACTTTAGACAGTGAGCAAAGTGCTCCATCCATATCTAATCTGAGAATTGTGCTTTGCATTCCTTTTATGTTTGTTACTCCTCTATCTTTTCCAGATTTTGGCAGAAGTGGATAAATATACTGAAAAGGAGGCATGGATGGAGTCCCATCTCTATTGAAAGCTTTACTTGGGAACACAATGCTCACTGATTACTGAACCTGAAAGATCTACAACTGTAAAATGCATCTTGGACCAGAGATTACCTTGCAATTCACATTTAACTAAGGGTATTCTCTCATTCCTAATTAATGATGAATGGGTACACACCATTATGCATTAGCCCAAGGATTCACATTTCCTTGATTTGATGTTAACATTTGTTTTACCTGCTGTTTTTTTCCCCATTGTCAACACAAGAATTTCATATTTCTGAAAGGCAGTGTGGTATCAAAACAGACACAAACCAAATTACTTTTCAGACTCTATGGTATGAAATTATTTCTCTCCCTCCCCACCGAAAAAAAAAGCATAGTGGGAAGCAGCATTGCACTGTAGGCTTCTCTAAATAATTACATGGGCTATTTGTTCTGTACCTATGACAGAACATTCTAGGTTCATATTGGTATGATCAATCACCATGAAACACAATGTAACTTGACTCTAGCAGAGTCATATCATTTTGGTTCTCTTCAAGAAAGAAAGACAACAACCAACCAGCCCATTTAAGATTCTATATATCAGAAACTGTTCAAAGGCTAGGCAACTGGTGTTGTGCCCAAAAGTTGGCTTGGGGACATCATCTAAATTTCTGAACCTGTTACAAAAATTTTTCTAATTTTTGTTTCCTAAGACTTTAAATACCACATCACCTTCTAGCTTCCCTGGCTTCCTTCAAGTCCCAGTTAAAGCCCCATCTTTTGCAAAAAGACTTTCCCACTTCTCCTTAATCTTAGCGCCTTCCCTCCAAAATTATTTCCAATTTATCTAGTATCTATCTTGTTTGTGTGAAGCTGTTTGATGATGGGCCATGCACAGTCTTCCTGATCTATTCTGACCACTCAGCCCTCATGGATCTAGAGGAGAAAGTGAGGCTGGTAACTTTGCACAGCCCTCCCTCACTCAAATCCAATTCACTTGTAAGTCATGGCATCACCTTCTGGATGTCATGGCTCTCTTTGAGAATGATCACCAACAAGTTGGTTGATGTTATCTATCCTGTTACACTGTGGGTTACAAGAGCTCAGGGACTGTTCTTGATTTGGTTTGTTTGTTTTGCCTTTCTTTGTATCTTAGTATTGTAATGGTAATGGGAATTTGAGGACCTTCCCTGTCTCTTTTGGGAGAAAGAGGATCCCAGGAAATCAGAATCCAGCCCCAGGGCAAGATAAGGACTGTGCAGCAAGGTAGAAGTGCTGAATGTACTTTCTTGCCTGCCCCAGTGACAGTCTGGGATCCAGGGGGAGGGTGGAGTCATCTATGATAGGTGAGGGGAAATGCTGTGAACCTCCAAGGACCCCACTCTCTTTCGTTATTGCCCAACCACCCCTCAGGACTTGGAAGGGGGAGAGGAAGCAATGTTAAGTCTGAGACTTCGCTCATTAGAGCCTATACCTGAGAGTAGCAGGAGGAAGACTGCAAAGGCAACATGGGGGGTTCGGAAGGACACACCTCCAAGAGAATTTTATTTGGACATTTTTGTTTTGGATTGAGGGGATTATAATGTTATGTACTTTGTGTTTAAGACCCTGTGGCCATTCTGGTAATGAGTTGTATGTTATGTATCTTGTAAATGTATTGTGTTTATTTTGTGGGGATTATGTTGAACATAAAAGATATTAATGCTAATTCAGGTATAAATAGCCTATGAAATGCTCGTGAAAGATCTTGGGGCCAAATGTAATGGTAAGGGAATTTTAAGATCTTGCTAGCCCCTTAATAAGCCTAAGGGAATTTAAGGACCTTCCTTGATTTGAAAATATACTCTGTCCCCTAATAGGCTGAATGTGGTCACATGGAGCCTGTGGTGGGAGGCTTGTTTTTTAGAAATGCCCATGCCTTGTTACTTTGTAATTGGGCAGTGGGTCATGAGGGTTGTGATGTTCTCTGACCCTAGAGAAGGCTATATATACCTCTGAGGTGAGGTTTTGCTTTGGGGCTCACTTTGGGAAGAGTTCTGTGATTTGGCCAGATGAGACTCTGGACAGCTGTTGAACCCCTGACTTTGAAAATCCAGATGTTGGTGCTTCTCTCTCTGGTAACTGACTAGGTACGTATGCAATCGTCAGACAGCTAGAAACCCTGTCTGTTGAGACTATCTATTGAACTGTGTTATTTTCTCTGTCTGTATTTTTTGTCTGCTTGTAACTTCTGTTTGTATTTTCTCTCAAGTTCATGTTGCTGACTTTTTCCCCTGAACTAAGTGAATGACATATATTTGATTAAAGTAAGATTCTTCACCTCTTTTGAGTTGCTTTCCTTTAGAAAAGCAGATCTAAGAACCTGTACTAGCAGCCATTCTGGGTATGTGCTTGCTGCTACAAGTGCTTAGCATGTTGCTTGGCACATAGTAGGTGCTTAATGCATGCTTGTTGACTTGAATTGACATGATTTAGCAGGGCATTTGAAAAGCTGAAATCTCTGTGCTTAGAAGCTGAATCAGGGTTTCTAATCGTATAATTGGCAGTCAATTGGTGCAGTGGATAGCATAGTTGGACTGGAGTCAGGAAGACTCTTTCTGGGTTCAGATTTGGCTTCAGACACTAGCTGTGTGACTCTGTGCCAGTCACTTAATGGTGTTTGTCTCAATTTCCTCATCTGTAAAATGAGCTGGAAGAGGAAAACAGAAAACCACTCCCATATCTTTGCCAAGAAAACTCCAAATAGAGTCACAAAGAAATGGATATTACTAAAAAGAGACTGAAAAACAAATCATATAATTAGTCACCAGAACTCATGTGTCACAGAAAATGCTTGTCAGAATGGCATCAATATTTTTAAGTCCCCAAAGCATTAGGAGCTTTGGTTACATATTGGTTTTATCTCCCTTGAGAATCTGCCAAACAGGAACAAGGATGCCTGCTCTCACATAGGACTGAGAACCCAGACTCTTGAATTGTTGCACACATTTCCTTTGCATTAATGCATAAAACACTTGTTTTATGGATGGAATTGATAGAAGTAAATACCACAAGTAATAGAATATTCAATCTTCCTGAGAACCAGGAGCAATCTTTTCCTACTGTCAGGAATGCAAAACCATTATACTTGAAGTAGGAAAATATCTCTCCTACCCCAGGATGCAGATGTTTGACAAGAAGCAAATAAAACTATGTCCATTCTTCTAAAGACATGTAACACATAAAGATGATCAGCACAAGCAAATGTCAGACATATGTGGATGAGAAAAGGGGAAAAGATACCACAGAAATGTAACAGATATAATAGTGTTATGCAATGTGTTCTCAACAGCTGCCACCCTTACTGAAGGTAGCTAGCCTATGCTAGAAGAACCAACATCAAAGATGCCACCAATGATGGTGATCAGGTTTGCACCATTTTCTTTCATCTAGGTGAGAGGAGTTCTCTTAAATTTTATAGTTTTATGAGTGAAATATTTAGAGGATGATAAAAACTGGGAAATTCCCCATAATTTTGCCATTATTCCAAATGGTGTCCTCTAAGTATCATTTTAGATCTCCTTGGATCAAGGGAGATACACCGTGTAGAGCAGATTGTTCATTCTTTGTTTTGAAGAGGACCAATGACATCACAGTGTTATGTCTTGACTTGTGTGTGAATTAGATTTAAGTGAAGCAGAACTGCGCCAGTCATCAGCCTCTCTCTCTCTTCCAGAGTCATTAAAGTACAGTGACAAGACAAAAGTCAAGATAACTGGTGATGGCCGGGATGCAGTGAATGACTTTGGTGTCTTTGATGTCTGACCAAGCTCTAAGGGCTCCACAGGTCCTACTTTACCTGTCTTTGTGGCTGTTGGAATAAATTGTTCTCATTCACCATTCAACTGGGGGACATCTCCATGTGCTTGGGGAAGCACACACCAATTCTGACAAGTTTGAGGCTCTTTAGTTACTCTCAGTCTGGATTAGCCCATCTGCTAAAGTGTTGAGACTGCTTTACATGCTACAGTTTCTTGTAGCTACAGATGAGAGTTGGGTGACAGGTAGACACCAATGGAGGATGGGTGTATTGTTAAGGTATTTTTGCTTAATGGGAAGACCTTTCCTATCCATTAATAAGCCCATGTGACCTGCTTAAGTCACATGGAAGCCTAAGTCACACAAAGCCTGTGGTGGAAGGAGTTTGCTGAATGGGTGGAACAGGAAAAGGTGGAGCTGGAGCAGAGCGCAGAAGAAATTGGACAGAATAGTTAGAGCTGGGAGAGAGAGGAAACAGGCAGCAAACTGTGTTGGCATGTGGGAAGACCCTAGCAGGGGGAAGGCTTGAGGATGGTGGTGCCCTCTGCATTGTTATTGTATATAGATTTCTTTGTTTCTATGACGAATTTGGCTTTCTGGTGTTGGGATTCAGCTTTCTCATGTTTGAATAAATGTTTTGGTTTTGTCTTGAATGTGGAGAGTCTGTTATATTTTTCAATTAAGAATTACATTGGCATATTCATAGCCACCATAAGTGCTGTGAATATCATACTGGCACTACAATGAGCAGCACTATAAAAGGCTCAGAAAGTCCTTACACCAAGAACTGTTAGTCCTACTTGAACACCCCATAAAACCTAGCAGAGATACCCTTAACTAGTTTTTGTTTGTGGATAGTAAGAATGAACAAAAGAACCGAACTAGGTGTCCTAGCCTTTCCCACATGGCTAAGCCAGAAGGAGAGATTACGGATCTGCCCTGTGACTATAATAATACAATAGTATGGTATGAGGAACACAAACAATCACTGCAACAGATCAAAACCACGAGAAGACTAACTGACATTCCTTGCATCTTTTTTCATGTTCTGCTATGACTTCCCCAGCTTGAATCTTGCCTCTTGCAACATATTTCACACTTATCTTAAGCCTTTTAGGATCTGACTCTTGAAAGAGACCCTTGTGGCATGCTGACCAGACTTTTTGGTTTATGATTGCTTGGTTCCCAGTTCATGCTGTAACCCTTTTCATAACGGAATTGCTCTTTCTTCAAACTAGCACTTGCTTAGTTATCAATTGTGTTAACCCTTCCCTAAGTGGGATATAATAGGATTTTCTAGTCCCCTAAATGGCACAGTGGATGGAGTGCTGGATCTGGCTTCAGGAAGACACATCTTACTGAGTTCAAATCTTATCTCAGACACTTGCTAGCTGGACAAGTTGCTTAACCCTGTTTGTCTCAGTTTCCTCATCTGCAAAATGAGTTGGAGGGGGAAAATGGCAAACCACTCCAGCATCTTTGCCAAGAAAACCCCAATTGGGGTCACAAAGAGTCAGGCATTTTGAGACAACTGAACAACAAAATGCCCGTAGATTACCTGAAGTCAACAAAGGCTATGACATTTTTCGTTCTGGAGAGGGGATTTTACATTTAGCAAACCTCAAGTATCAGTTGACCCAGACCTTGGAGGAACTGATCTTTTTTATGGAGTATGCTTGCTATTTATTCTATAAGAATAAATCGCTGGTTCTTACAGTGGAAGGAGTCAGCTGTTCAAGTGCCTGACAATACTCAGAGGTCCCACAACCTGCCATTAGGTTAGAATTTCTGGCATTTTGAATATTGTTCATTGACTTACTTCCCTATAGCCTGAGGCAAGGTGGCCTTCAAGGTATTTCACCCAGTGGGGGAAGGTTGCCTAGTTGTCCATGACTTCTCATTCAATGCTTGAAGGATTAGTAATTCTACTGGCATGGATACTCTCTTCACCAATAAAAATCAGAATTCCATATCTTTGTATATTGTTTGCTTAAATTTCTATGACTAGAAATTTTAATACCCCACACCCATTTGGCTATAAATCTCTCTGAATTTATCCAAGCTAGTTCTGAGATTACAGAGAAACTATTACCAGACCCATAAATTGATTTTTTTTCTTATTAGAAAATAATGCCCATGTTGGCAATGACTGTCTTGGTTTAGGATTTTATCACCAGAAGGCAGTGGTGTGCCCACCAGGAGTGGGGAACCTGTGGCCTCCAGGCCACATGTGGTTCTCTAGGTCCTCAATGCTGCCCTTTGACTGAATTTAACTTGATGCTTGAAAGGGCCACATGTGTCATTGAAGCCACAGGTTCCCCACCCCTGGGAGAACATAGTAGACACTTAGTAGACCAAAAGCAGTATAGAAGAAAGCATAGAGGATTGGTTTCAGAGGATAAGGAATGGAATCTCTCCCTTGCTTACTACCTTTGTGACCTTGCACAAGTTATTAAATTTCTTGGTACCACCATTCCTCATCTGTAGAATGAGGCAGTTCAATAAGATGGCCTCCAAGATTCCTTCTAATTTTAGAGGCCACTAGCAGAGTAGACAGAGTGCTGGGCTTATAGTCAGGAAGATCTGAATTTAAACACAGCCTCAGACACTTAACCTTGGATAAGTTATTTTACCTCCATTGGTCTCACTTTCCTCAACTCTAAAAAGGGAATAATAATAGCACTGACCTTCCTTTATGTTGTGAAAATCAGAGGCAATAATATTTGTAAAATGCTCAGCACAGTACCTCCCATACAGTAGGTGCTTAATAAATATTTGTTTCCTTCCTGCCTACATCTGTGATCCTAAGTTGTTGTTAAAGCATTTCAGTTGTGTCCTGTTGAGGTTTTCTTGACAAAGATATGGGAGTAGTTTTGCTTTTTCTTTCTCCAGATTATTTGGCTGATAAGGAACCAAGGCAAACAGGATTAAATGACTTGCCCAGGGTCACACAGCTAGTAAGTGTCTGAGGCTGAATTTGAACTTATGAAGAGGAGTCTTTCTGATTCCAAGGCCAGTGTTCTATCCATTGTATCACCTAGTTGCCCTGTATGATTCTATGGGCCTAAAATGAGCTTGCTGATTGACTGGCTGATTGGAGCTGCTGAATCTTGGGGGCATATCCTTTTAGAACTCAAGGAACTCCATATAACAAGGAAGTATAATAGGGGTACAAATCCTACAGACAATATACAAGGGTTACTGTTATTAGAGAAGAACTAAAGAAAAGGTTGAGTTGGATGAGACCTCAGAGTCTTTCTTGTACAATCTATATCTGACAGAGAATCTTCTCTTCAATATTCCCCTAAAACGAAAAAGAAATTTCTTTTTTTAAGGGCTTCCAGGGAGAGAGAATTCACTTCCCCTTCAGGTGGCCCCTTTTACTGCTGGACAGTTCTAATCATTAGGCAGCTTTTGTTTACGTTAAGGCAAAATCTTCCTGGATTCACATTCCACCTCCTAATTTTGTCCTTGGGGGTCAAGAACAAGTCTCAAATCCTTGAAGATTTCTCTTATGTCATCCCTAAATATTCTCCTCTGCTGTCCCTATGCCCTTCTTTTCTTACTACCAGGCCTTGAAACAGTTCAGTTTATTTTACAGTGGAAAGAATTCTGGGTTTGAAATCAAGGGAATGATGCTTGGGGGAAAAAAAGACACCCACATTTACCATGCTTCCTTCAATTAAAGGGTCAAGAAAGCAATAAACAAACTGGATTTCCTGTATATCTTTTTAAAAAGTTGTTTCATACTAGTTAATGTCAAGAATAAGAAAACCTTGTGAGTTTGCTTGTAGGAGAGGGTATTTTCCCTCTCTAGCATTTCAAGTATGCATTTGCTTCATGGTGCTTATGTTTGTATTGTTTCTGATTCATAGATTTGAGGCCCAAATCAAAGACATTTGTCATTTCTCTTGCTCAGTGTGTAATAATAGCATTTGCTATGGTCCAAACCATAGGAAACAAACTGCACAATAAGAGGGTTAGCATCTCATTGCCAGGAGTTCCCATGGTTATAACTGCATAATGCACAATTGATTCCTGTCAGAGATTGCAGCCTTGGTGATTTCTTCCAATTTCCCACCAGCACTAATGATCAGATAGCCTTGTAGCCCCACCACACATATGGCTGCAAGCTGAGTATTGTTTACAGGCTGATCTATACTTTATTGACTTTAAGGAATTGATGAATTTGTGAATGTGAGCAATCTTTCCACCAATACAGAGGCAGCACCTACTAAGCCTGTGCAGTCCTTGTCCATGTTTCCGTAAGACCTCTATAGTGAATCCACCCAATGAGCTGAAAGCCTTCTGCTTATTTTAATATACCCAACACCAGGACTTCTCTTCATTCTCATACTAACTCCACTCTTAGACCACCTTCTTTATAGATCACATCCTGGATATTTTTCAGGCCACTTTTCATGAAGAAGTTATTCTCAGAAGCAGGAAGCAAGACTACTTATAGTTCCCATGCATGTCTCTATTGCCATTCAGGATCAGGATAAGACATCAGAATGTCTGTGTTTGTAGTCTGAGAGCCAGATGGATTCATCATCACATTTGTTTGGTCTATGGTAAACCATACTTCCCTGTATCTATGATCTCATTAGTGTCAATATTCCTGGTGATGCTATGGATTGCAACCCATCCAAACTATCTCAGAGTGATACTCGTCTATATCATTTCATTAGTCCTTCATAAGGATGACTATTGAAAGAGATTTGTATTACTTGTAATTCTTTTTTCTTTCTTTTCTTCCTTCCTTCCTTCCTTCCTTCCTTCCTTCCTTCCTTCCTTCCTTCCTTCCTTCCTTCCTTCCTCCTCCCCCTTTTTTCCCCTGCTTTCTTTCTTTCTTTCTTTC
>CM053600.1:25540733-25567606 GCA_028646575.1 Pseudocheirus occidentalis
TGGACAAGAGCCTGGCGGCTTTCAGCTCCTGAATCTAGGTGATTGTCTGGCAGATTCAGGAGGGAGCTGGGACCAGGGAAGAGGATCCAGGGAATCAGAGAGACCACCCAGAGTCAAAATGAAGAAAAGGCCTCCGCTTGGACTAAACTGAGGTTTGTTGGAAATCAAGGGGTGGAAGGTTTGTGTGGTTGTCTAAGAACTTTATTTGGAAACTAAAGTTAATGGTTGCCCCATGAGTGGAAGATCAGTATATTGTGAATTGTTGATTGAATCAACTCCCTTTTAGGGAAACTAGGTCATTCCTTTTGTCGACTGATTGAATCTAAAAATTTGAAGCTGGTTTCCCCCTTGGGAAAACCAAGTGATTCTTCTCTTGTTCCTTGTTACTTTCTGTACTTTCCTTGTTCTAAATATTGTATATAATATTGTGAATTGTTGATACTGTGTATATTGTACTGAATCTGATTTTGTAATGGAATAAACAGAGTGTTCACTAATACTGTGTAATCTGAATCTTAAAAGCTCTTCACAGTAGCATTCTCTCAGGAATCTACTGCTGATTGGCTTTACAGAACCTTACCACCACTGTGAATTTCTGAAAGTATTGTTCTTTTAGCTTTACAGATAAAGTAACTAAGACTCAGAGAAGTCAGTTGACTTGCCCTTGGTCTCACGGCTAGTTAAGTATGAGAGGTGGACCTTGAAACCCATCCTCCTGACCATAGGCATACCACTCGATATGTCATGTGTCATCATCATCCAAGGTGTTTGCCACCATCATGTAGGATATCCTTTGTACATTCTGAATAGAAAAAGGAGCCCTTATTCCCCATTTGCTCAGGTCAATAGATAATAGGTACTTATTCCAATGAGGACAATAGAAAGTATGCTCAATTAAATCTATGATTACTTTCTGTTTTTTTTAGGGGGGAGGAGTAAGGCAATTGGGGTTAAGTGACTTGCCCAAGGTCACACAGCTAGTTAAGTGTGTTGAGTGGTTGAGGCCAGATTTGACCTCAGGTCCCCCTGACTCCAGGGCCAGTGCTCTATTCACAGCCACCTAGCTGCCCCAAATCTATGATTATTTGAGGGATACTGGTTTAACTATCCACATTGTAAAAACATTGGATTAAAAGAAATGAAAGGAAATAGATAAGCATTTATTCAGCACTTCCTATGTTTCAGGCACTGTGCTAAGTGCTTTACAAATATTGTCTCATTTGGTTCTCACAATAACCCTGGGAGGAAGGCATTATTATTTACTCCTATTTTACAGTTGAAGAAAATGAAGCAAATAGAGGTTAACTGGCTATCCCAGGGTCATACAGCTAGTAAGTGTCTAAGGTTGGATTTGAACTCAGGTTTTTCTGACTATAAGCTCAGCGATCTATCCACTGTGCCACATATAGCTGCCCTTAGAGCATAGTGTTCCATAAGTTTCCAAAATGGGTGATGCCACCTCCTGGGGAGCATTGGAGCAATCCAGAGAGGTGGTAGCAGTCTGGGGTGCAATTAAGGGGCATTGAATAAAAATAAGGGGACAGTGGAAGCATAAGGAAAGAAGAGAATTTTGAAAAACTGTTCATAGATGTTTTATCTGTTGTATAACAGAGTTAAAGTCATAGTGATTACATTATTTTCCAGATAAACACACAAAAAGCAAGTTACAACTGATCAGTGGTAAATCCACCAACAGGTCTTAAAAGCAAGTGTTGGCAGGTGAGCATGTGGTGCTTTGTTGGGAAGTCCACCATACATCAACAGGAATATGTGTATGTAATGACTTGTTTACTTGTGATACTATATGGTCACATGATGCAATATTGTGCTATCAAAATTTCAATTCAGGAAAGCTCCCATAAATTTACAATACATGATTAAATTTAAATGCTTCATTAAAAAATGTTTCATATTTTTTGAAATTATGCAAATTTTTAAAAATGTTAAAGAAAGTAGATTTCCAGGGGGGTGCTGAGTAGTTTTTTTTAAAGGGGGGGCAGTAGGCCAAATAAGTTTGGGAACCTCTGGTTTAAATTGATGTACAACAGAATGGGCAGACAATTTTGTTATTCTAACAGTATAAAGATGTATTATGAGGTGGGCCCTGGGTTGAATTGTATGAAGAGATAAAGACAAATCATATTTGGAAAAGTACAATATATTTCAGTGTTCTTAAGGTGCTTGCAATCCCAGAAGCCTACCATTTAAATTTTTTTTTTTTTGCTTTTTGGAGGGCATTTGGGGTTACGTGACTTGCCCAAGGTCACACGGCTAGTTTTTTTGTGTTAAGTGTCTGAGGCCGGATTTGAACTCAGGTCCTCCTGACTCCAGGGCCAGTGCTCTATTCACTGCGCCACCTAGCCGCCCCCTACCATTTAAATTTTAAAAATTTATTTCTTTTAATTTTTTCATATCACCTTCATTTCTGAATCTATCCTTTCTCCTTTGTGAATTATCCTCAGTAAAAAAGAATTTTTTAAAAATATGCTTTCTGTTCAGCAAAATTAAACCACCTATTGACAGAATCTGATAGTATATGCAATATTCTGTCCACATGGTCCCATGTCTCTTCAAAGAAGAGAGAAAAGGAGGTATATTTTTCAAACCACCTTCAAAACCAAAAATAATTATTATATTTAGATATTTTATTGTTTTCATAGTTATTGTTTTTCTTATTTCCTTTATTGTAGTCACTGAGTATTTTATTTTCCTACTTTTACTTCTCGTACTCTGCATCAGTTCACATAAGGCTTCCCATGCTTCTCAGAATTCTTCATATTTATTTTTTTTTATGGAACAGTTATAATACCATTATATTATTGTGCCACAATTTGTATATACGTTGTCCAATTGATAGGCATCTGCCTTTCACTCCTTAGCATATATACGTAGGCATGGGATATATGGGTCAAAGACTGGATATTTTAATTGCTGTTTTTAATACAATTTCTGTTAATTTTCCAGAATACTTGGACCAAGTAACAACTTTACTCATAAAGTGTTGTTATGTTTGTATTCCTCCAACATTGACTATTTCCATCTTTATCTTCTTTGATAATTTGCTTCCAATTTGCTGAGGTAAAGCTTCAGAGTTCTACTGATTTGCATTTCCAAGATCATTATTGATTTGTAAAAATGTCGCACATGACAGTAAATAGCTTAGAATCTTCATTTTGAGAGTCATTTCATCATAATCTTTTGCCACTTATTGTTGAATAATAATTGTCCATTTGAGAGTACATTGAATTTCAGATCTCTAACAGTTATATAGATGATAGAGAGATGATTTATTAAGTGCTTATGATATGCTAGGACCTGCGCTGGTCAGAAATATTTGACACAAAGATTTTACCCCTTTTCACAGCTTCCTTTCTTATCCTTGATTGACTGATTTTGTTCAAAGTCCGCTTTTTTTCAAAACAAAAGCATTCTGCTAGTAATTCTGTATGATACTAAATCATGAGATAACACAATTACAAAAGAATAAAAGTTAAAGGCAGCCCAAACGGTGTTTGAAAGGTCCATAAGATGTGCATGTAGGCAGCAGCACATTGTTAATTTGAATGCAAGTATAAAATATACGGACGGCTAGGTGGTACAGTAGATAGAGCTAGGCCTGGAGTCAGGAAGATTCATCTTTCTGAATTCAAATCCAACCTCAGATGCTTACTAGCTGCATGACTCTGGGGCAAGTCACTTAATTCTATTTGCCTCAGTTTCTTCATCTATAAAATGAGCAGGAGAAGGAAGTGGAAAACCACTCTAGTATCTTTCTCAAGAATATCCAAAATGGGATAATGAGGATTTGGACAAGACTGGAAAACATCTGAACAGCAACAACAACAATCACATATATAATGGAATCGTCTCCTCTTTTCTAATCTCTACCCAGTGGAGCTAATTATATCTGTCTCTACAGATAAATTGCATAATAAGTCTCATTTAAATAGTTCTGTTAATATGTGATATGATTCTTATTGCTTTCTGCTTAAGAATGAATGGCCTGTTCCATACCTGATTCTCCTCACTATAGGGAACTTTTTATAATTTCAAGTCATAATTATTACTATAATTAGCAACTTTTCCTAGGATGATGGGGCTGGGGTAATGAACCAGTGAGTGTGAAAGAGGGAAGTTCATTCTCCAAGGAGTTCAGTTTCTTAGAACAATGACCCTGACACAAGACCTCATGTCTAGGTATGGCATAAGCAGTGGTACAGGTGACCAGCCTACCAACAATCACTCCAGCATGGCAAAAAATATTATCTAGAATACATGTGACTCAATATGTCCACTATGAAGATGTCCTTTATAATCACACCTACACAGCCTGTATTGAATTGCTTGTCCTTCCAGCGGGGATGGGTGACAAGGGAGGAACCAAAAGAATCTAGAATTTAAAGCTCTGCAATACCTGCAACTAGGAGTCAAGATATACAGGGGCTGGGATACGGAGACCCTCCCTGCTCTACCAGAAAGTTAGAGAGCAGACCGGGGTAGGGGCTCCACAATGGGATCGCTGTTTTGGGGATGGGGTGGGGGAAAGACGGGGAGAAAATTTGTAACTTAAAAATCTCATGAAAATGAAAGACGTAAACAAAAAAAACAAATAAAATTTATTACATTAAGAAAAAGAATACATGTGACTAAAAAATATGATAGAGTTTGGGTCCTATGGGAACGTGCTGTTTGTGAATGTTTGTGAATGAAATAATATAAGTAATATGAAATCAGCCCTGAAAAGTTGACTGGAGGAAGATTATGGAGGATTTAAAAAGCCAAATGGAAGCTTTTGTGTTTATATATTTGCTGTATCTTCTAGGCAATAAAAAGCTATGGAATATTTTTGAGTAGGGGAATGATATAGTCACATTTAGGGAGAAACTATTTTGGCAAATGGATGAAGGTTGAATTGGTAAGGAACGAGGACATGGACGATGATCTGCCAAAATAAATTTTACAAAGATCAGGTGGGGGAGGGCGGTACAGGGGGATGGAACGAGGACAGAGCAATGTTAAAGGAAATCAGCGGATAGAGTATTTAAAAGGAAGGTGTGGTCCCCATCAGATTGGCCAAGTTGAAAAAATAATGAACATGATCAATGCTGTGTAGTAGCTATGGGGAATACGTACCTTAATGCACTATTGGTGGAACTATGAACTCATCTAATCATTCTGAAAAGCAATTTGGAACTCTGCCCCAAAATTATTAAAATATGCATAACCTTTGACCCATCGATACCACTGCTAGATCTTTACCTCAAAGGGACTAAAGAAAGGGCAAAAGGACCCACGTTTTTGTGGTGACAACAAATTGGAAACTGAGAGGGTATCCATAAATTAGAGAATAGCTAAATGAGTTATAATATATGCTTGTGATGGAATGATTTTTGAACTGTAAGAAATGATGAAGTAGATGGTTTTAGAAAAAGCCTGTAAGACTTGTATGAACTGGAAAGTAAAGTAAGCAGAACCAGGAGAACAATTTATACGATAATAATACTTTACAGTACCTTAAAGATGGACATTTTTGAAAGATTTAGTAATGCTGATCAGCACAATGGAACCAACCATAGTTCCAAAGGATTCATCATGAAATATGCCATTCATCTCCAGATAGAAAGGTCATTGGTTCAGAGTGCAGATTAAAGTGGTTTTTTTGGACATGGTTAATATTGGAATTTGCTTTGTTTGACTATGCATATTTGCACCTGGTTTTGTTCTTGTTTTATCAATGGATGAAGGAGAGGGATGGGGAGAAAAATAATTCAGAACTGAAAATAAAATGTTTTTCAAGGAGGATGTGGTAAACGTTATCAGATGCACTATAGAATTCACAAAAGATGAGGACTGAGAAACGTCTATTGGATTTAGCAGTGAAGACATGATTACTAGCCTTTGAGAGAGTAGTTTCAATGGAATGGTGGGGTTGGAAGCCAGGTTGTAAGGGATTGAGAAATGAATGAGTGGTAAGGTTGATGGAAGCTATGAGTGTAGATGATTCTAGGAGTTTGAAGGGAAAGAGAAGAAGGATCTGGAATGACGTATTAAGGAGATGGCAGTGTTGTTGAACAGCATTGAGTTTTTCATTAAAGTAGGAAGTGACATCATCTGCCAAGAAAGCAAGGGAGAAAAAAGAGGAGCTGGGGGTCATAGAGGTGACTTGAAGAGAAAAAAGAAGGTTTGGTACAAGTATGTATAATATGCAGAATTTTGCCTATTATTCCCTTTTTCCTCCCCAGGCAGGACACATCCTCAATAAAACTGTAAAGTAAGTGAAGTTCCATCGGCTTCTCATCCATTCTCGTAGCAACCACTGAACACACACCCTAAAACCCATTCCATTCAAAGCTTTGCTCTGGCTGCTAGTTAATTAATCTCAGCCAGGTTGTTAGCTGATAAAGGTTTTGAGAAGGATCCCTCCTTGGTGTATCTAAGTAAGGTATAAAATACTCAGGAAATATAATCCTCACTTGGTAGCTAAGAGACTTGGAAAAGAATAAACAAGTGACATTCTCAGCATTCCACTTGGAGGAAACTTTGGTAGTGTCCAGAATAGAAACCTCATTTTCCAAATCCTCAGCCATCAAGCTTCATTCATATGAATCCAGCCTGTCTGAGCATTCCAGAGCTCCCACCATTTAGCAAAGCAGCTTTTCAAATGACCTATACCTCCCTTCATGAATATGTCTATTTTGCAGGCACATTGAAGAGAAACCGAGTTCTTATGCAAAACAGCCACTATAAGCTCATTTTCTAGCCTGCATCCTGGTGGGCCAACTTTGCTGGAGCATCAAGTGCAAATTAGAGATGAAGTCATTTAAGAAGGAATGCTGCTATCTGATTTCAAGAGGAATCTAGTGTGAGTGATAGCATGAGCAGACCTTATAACTCATGCTGTCTGTCATTTTCATCAGGATGTACATAATGATAGTCCTGCCTTTAGAATAGTACATACATAACATATACCTTCTTCTTTCTTCTTCTCAAATTAAATGCCCTTTCGGGTATCATTCCTGTGCTTAGAAATATTTTATGATATTCATGTTCTGTGTAGAAATCTGAAAGAGAAAATACCAAAAATGAAGTTATGTACTTTATGCTATGTGTTCTGGACAGAGGCTGTGCCTACTAAAGCCTGGGTTCATTCTTACTACTTCTGTGACTTTGAACAAATCATTTCACCGCCTCAGTTTCTTTGTTTGCATAATGAAAGGACTAGATTAGATAACTTCTAAGGTTCCTTTCAGTTTTAAATCTATGATGCTATTATTATATGTATACATATGTATATATACACATGTATATGTGCATATAGTTATACATACATATATGCATATACATATAGACACATGTGCATTTGGAAGTATATATGTGCATACGAGTGTGTGTGTGTGTGTGTGTGTGTGTGTGTCTGGTATCAATCTCACAGAATTATTGAGGCTTAAATGACATAATGTGTATAAATCATTTTTAAGACCTTAAAATGCTATATAAATGCCCGTTAATCTTATTGTTATTGTTGAAAGTGCATCACTTTACCTCAAATTACAGGTTCTAGAGACTTAATAAAGCAATATCCACAGAATCCGGTTGGTTTTAAGCAGCCTCAAAAAGTGATACAAAGGACGTAACTCTGCTGTTGGCATGTCCGGGGCTTGGGGATTTAATTGGAAGTCGTTCTCTGATGATTTAAGAGCAAACCTGACAATGTATAAAATGCAACTATAGCTATTTTTCTTAGCAAAGACTTCCAGAAGGCTTTGCATATGCAGATGAGGATGTGCAAACCCTAGAGAAACCATTTGCTTGCATTAGAAGAGCTCCTTTGAATTTCCCAGCGGTCCTCTCTCTACCTAAAGATGCCTGCCACTCAGAGATTCAGCTATCTGGTAATGGGATACAGAGATTCAGAATTCAGATTCAGATTCAGAAAGCTCTGTTCTGAGTTCAGTCTTAAAATGGGATGAGGAGGGGTGATTTAATTTGAGAAGATGCATGTCAGGGTCAAAGCTAGCAAGGGTTCTGTGGAGCTGAAACCAGGCAGAGGAAGAGATGCAAAATGGAGTGAACTGAGTCCACTTTCTGCCTGCATTGAGAGGAGTTTGATACTCTACCCTCAGCTCTCTAAACAAAAGGGGAGGAGACTGAGGGAGATGGTGTCTATCAAGGCTTGAATCAGCAGCATGGTGATGAGTTCATGGACTTTATATTTCTGTTCATTCACATGCCCTGCCCTCTACCCCACCTATCTCCTTATGCCCAAAATGAATATAAAATCTTTGAGGGGAGACATTTTCATTTTTATCTTTGTACACCCATGTACTACCCTGGAAAATGCTAAGTGCTTAATAAAAGCTTATGAAATGAATGAATGGATAAAAGTAATTCGACATCCCTGAGTCTCAGTTTCCTATGTGCACATTTAGGATGATTTTGTCATTCTTGCCTATTTCATAGGGTTGTATGAAACACAGTAAGTAATGTGTGTGGAAAATAGTACATATGCTTATGTCCTATAGTCTGCAGTCATTAAGGACATGAAGAAATGCTGGAAAAAGGATGAGTCATTCTTCATTTTTATGGACCCTGAGAAGGACATAAAGGAATGAAATGAAACAGCAGCAGAAAGGCTTTGTTTTGGGTATGTTTTTTTTTCACTTATTTATTTTATATTTACTGATGCCCACAGGGTAGTCTATTAAGTTACACATTGGAAAGAATTTCCTCACCACAAAAGACTGTGATATTTCACTGCATTGCCCCCCAAAAGGTAATAAGCTATACATCTCTGATGATTTTAAGGTTGTAATTGGCCCTTATTTATCTGCCTGACTTTGACTTCATTGCAGATAGCCTAGATTTAAGAGGATAGATTTGAAACAAAGCGCCACAATCAAAAGATTTGGAGTCAGATTACTCCGGTTAGAATTCTTTTTCTTCCACTTTATCTATGTGACTTCGATAATATATCTATATTATCTATAATATATAATAATGATAATATATCTATATTATCTATAATATATAATAATAATAATCTTCCTGGGCCTCAGTTTCCCCATTTGTAAATTGAATTGAGCTAGATGGCCCCTAACATCCCTTCTGGCTATATGTATGATGTCATAATCTGATGATTTCTCAAGATACTTTTCAACTTCACAAATATGTGATGATTCTGGATGTACCCCACAAAAAAGTTAATCTCGCCTTCTCCTACTTCAATATCTATCTTTTATTATAAGCACAGATTCCTTGAAACTTGCTCTTCAATACCCCCTCTACTTCAAGTAGGAAAAGATCCTAAATATCAGGAGTTCAATATTTTCATTTTGGGAATTTCGGAGAGTTTAAGTGCCCAGGGGCACAAAGAGATTTGCCCAAGGTCCCACAAGTGGCAGGATGATGTAAAGAGCTGGACTGAAAGCCAAGGAGACCTGGGGTCAAGTCCTATGTCTCATAAACAGTGACTGTAATCCTGGACGGGTCATTCAACTTCTTAAATGCTTTAGGAAAATCTCCAAAGACTTTAAGTTTCAGAGAGTTTCTGACTTGCACTGCGTGGGGTGGGGAGTTTCCCCAGCAAAAGTTTTCTAGACTAATGAAATCACAATTCCTACCCCTAAAGTGTTTGTAGAAATTCTTAAACTGGAACTAGTGTCACCCTGCTCCCAGTCCAGTGCCCCATGCCATAGACATCCACAACAACATACAATGAGGGAGAATACAAAAGTAAGTCTTCAAATCTAGGAAAACTATTTTTCTTGGAGAAATTTTCCATATTAGTAAACTAAATGTTTACTACAGAAAGAGAACTACAGAATACTGAGCTGACTCAACCCAGTGAGGTGAAAAGCAGGGAAAGGGAAAGTCTACGTGAAGCCACTTGACTTAGAAAAGGACAGTGAATTCTTTCCATGCAGATTTTGAGAAAGAAAGAAGGTAGTCAACAAGTCAGGAATGTGTGTTGTATCAATTAAATTTTGTGACAGCATGAAACAAGACTGTGGAAAGAAATAAAGATAAATTGAGATTCTTTACTCTTCATACACTTTAAGCTACCCCTAGAGATGACTGGGGAGAATAATGAGATTAAAAACACAAAACCAAAAAACTCTGTATACTGATGCGTTTGGCGGGGGCAAGGGAGAGTGGGTGGGGTGGGGAAGCCAAGTACAAGTCAGATTAGCATTCTATTACTGCTCTTCTTTGGCCCTTTATCATAAAGTATAATGTTTCCTAATTTTTCTTCAGCTTGTTAGGCTTTGAACATTAGGATTCAGTACAACAATCCTGTTTAATTTACTGCCAACAATGACTAAGATGGGGTAGCCTTCCCAGAAGATATTGGGATAGATATTATTCCTAAATTCGTAAGAAGAATGGTTTTATTGAAACACACTGGCTAAAATGAAATATATGGGGCAAACTATCCATTACAGAAGTTTGAAAACTGAAAATCTATATAGGAAGTATAGGTTAATATCAAGAATGACCCCTGATTCTACTTGCTCTGTGGTATTTCCCGTGGTCTTTCAGATAACATGGAAAAGAAGTTCTAGAAGCACAGCTCGAAATTTACATTTCTATTCATCGTCTTGCTGTGATTAACTGTAATTCCACAGCGTTATTTGTAATTATGCATTTCCTCCCCTTAGAATACACTGTATGGATTGGATGAGCTATGGCT
This sequence comes from Pseudocheirus occidentalis, assembly GCA_028646575.1. Lineage (NCBI taxonomy): Eukaryota > Metazoa > Chordata > Mammalia > Diprotodontia > Pseudocheiridae > Pseudocheirus > Pseudocheirus occidentalis. The sequence continues at coordinate 25,551,424 of CM053600.1, forward strand.
TAATCCCTCATCAAATCCAGGCTCATTTTTTAGTATTATATGGTGTAATCAATTTTTCCAGTACAATGCACCAAGTCCTTTCCTTTCCTTCCCCAACTGATTATGTTTATTGTTTATGACTAGCCTTGCAAATAGTTTTCCAAAATCATCAGATCAGTAAGAATTCTATTTGGTTCAAGTAATCTGGCTTGGGTTTAGTCAATATCACCAATAAAATTCCCTCCCTCCATACTTCCTACTACTGCTTCTTGTCTTGACTATCAACAGAAGCAGCAAATACAAAGATATCATCTAAGCAGAAGCTCATACTGGTGAATAAAAAATAGGATGAAAACATATTTATCCAGTTATATATGCACACATACATATGCATAGGTAGATATGCTTAAATATATGTATATATAATATGCATATGTTGATAATACATATGTGTGCATATGTGAATAGATAATCATGTTTGCATTATACATACATAATGCATAACGATAAATTGCATAGTTATAAATAATACTATGGAATGACAGATAAAGCAAGAATAGACACATGCATGTGTATATATACATATGTATGCACATATATGTATGTGTAAATGTGTGTTTTGCATATGAATGCATATAAAATATGTACATGCATGCATGCATATATGGCGGCTGAGGTTTCTAACAGATAGAAAGTTGGGCCTGGAGTCAGGAAGACTTGAATTCAAGTCCAGCCCTAGTTGTGTTACCCTGTTCAAATCACTCAATGTACTGAAGAAGGAAATGACAGACCATTCCAGCAATGCAGACAAACCATTCCAGAAGACCTTGTGGACAGTATGGTCCATGAGGTCACAAAGTGTCGGACACACTAAATGCCTGAATAATGTGTATATACGAAGTTAGATATATATGTTTTCATATCTAAACCTCATTCTTTTCACCCCCTCAATTTTGTTTAGGCCCTGGGTCAATACTTATATATCTATATCTATCTATCTATCTATCTATCTATCTATCTATCTATCTATATATATATATCAGGAGTTCCATCTAGAGTTCAAGTATGTTATGGGGGATTTCATACTTCTCTAGCTTGTTGCCTTCACCCAGATAATCTGATAATTTTTCTGTTGGACATCACCCAAGGTATAGTCACTACTTCCCTTGAAATCACATGTATTTATAACCTAAGAGATTGCTTTCCTGGTCTGAAGGAGGTTATATTTCTGATACGTTCTATTTAGTAACAGACAAGTATTTCTGCCTCTGTTGGAAATTTCCTTTGTAGTTACATCAGACATAGGATGAAAATCCATGGTTTACTTAACTATCATTAAATTTGACTGTGTCTCTATTCAAGACATAAATCATGGGACATGACTTTCTCAGAAGAATCGGAATTTCAGGTGACCCAAAGGACAAAGAAGAGACACACAGTGGGTAAGAGTAAGTTGCATTATCTTAGCAAAAGCAGTATGAATGAAATGTGGTATGAAAAAATTGAGGTGGGTTAGTTTTGTAGTGAAGGTGAGGGATAAAAGATGTTCATCCCAGGTGTTGAACTGGTATCTACAAAATATCAAATCACCAAAAGGAAGGCTTCCAGGGCATTGAGTAGATCCTTTATGAAAGATTCATGGAAGGACATAGACAAGCCTTTGAAAGATTATATATGCACATTGATGAGATCCTTCACTGTTATAGAGGTTGTCAGCTGCAGTTCAAGGGAGCTTTTATTGAACCATTTTTAAGGTATGAATACCCTATGGACATGACCATTATCCTAAATTTACCTTGGGAACAATAAGATGTAGAAAATAAGGGTTGTGGTTAGTTTAGGTTTCTGACCTCTGGGGAAATAGCAAATTAACTTCTCCCATTTTTTGAATTGTAGTCTTTGCTGCCAGAAAAATCCAAGTGATCATGTCATGAATTAGGTAGGAGGTGTTCTGACCTCTGGGGAAATAGCAAACTAACATCTCCCATTACTAGAAATGTAGACTCTGCTGCCAAAAAATCCACACAATCATGCCACAAATTAGGTAGGGGGTGTTCTTTTCCAAAATGTCAGAGTGGGAAAGAATGCTAGATTTTGAGTGCTTCAAACTGGGGTTTGAATTTTGCCACACGGTACCCTTTATGTATCACAACCTTTATGAGGCTATTTCCTTCTCTATAAAATGAGAAAGTTCAGCTAGATGACTTCAAAGGTTCTAGCCCTAAATCTGTGATCCTATGAGCTTTGTTTGATATGTATGATTATGATCTCTAGCAATGTCTATTATGATACCTCTGTGCCTGTCTTATGTACCTTTAGTTCTTGTCCTTTCATAAATCCACCCTAGGGACCCAAAGGTCTTTTGAAACTCTATGCATACCAAAGAAGCACACACACACACACACACACTGTCCTTTTATGACCCCAACTTATTGCTATAGAACTAACTTGACGTTTAAAAAAAAATCTTTTTCCATAAATAGATTTAAGTCAGAAATGAAAAGAGAGTGAACTAAAATAATTTTTCAACAACAAGGTATTCCCAGAAATGAGCAAGCAAAAAAGTATGAGATGTCTAGCACAAAAAAAAGTAAATTTGTATGGTCCCAGGGCAATATATATGAGTCCAGTGACCTAGGTCCTTTCTGGCATGGTCACTAGAGGGATAAAGATGGACTTTGGCAGGAGAGGGCAATCGGGGCTTTTTTTTTCAGTTCCTCCACTGAGATTTTTTTTAGCAAGTGTCAGGCAAGGCTCAGATGACAAGACCAGTGAAAAGCAGACACTCTCAGTATGACTAATTGACTTCTACTTTTTTGAGAGCTTCCTTTATGAGAAATGAGTTGTTTTGAGGTTTCAGCATCACGTTATTACAGATGTGTCTGCTTTATTAAAATGTAATAAAACCCAAGATATGCAGGTGTTATATGTGCCTTCTCTTCTAAAAACAGCCTTTCAGGATGCTCTAGGCACTCCATCCCTCGACATCAGTTCGTTCTAGTGATGGGTACTTAAAAACTTTTTTTAATCTATTATTTATTTATTTTGACATTATTTTCTTTTTAAATTTTGGGTTCCAAATTCTCTCCTCTCCCACCTCCTCCCACATCCACTGAGAAGGTAAACAATATGATATCAATTATACATGTGAAATCCTGCAAAACATATTTCCATATTTGCCATCTATTTTTCAGAAAGCAAGAAAAAGAAATTGAGAAAACTATACTTCAGTTTGTACTCAAAGTCCATCAGTTCTTACTCTAGCGGGGAATAGCATTTTTTCATCATGAATGAGTCTGTTGGAATTGTATTGATTAGAGATTTCACAACGGATCGTCATTGCAGCATTGTTTCTACTGTGTGCAATGACTTCCTAGTTCTCATCTCACTTTGAATCAATTTATAAATTTATTGCTATGGAACTAACTTGTCGTCTAAAATTCTTTTGGCCAAAGTCTGTCCATGTTTTTGTGAAACTGCTCCCCTCATCCTTTCTTACAGCCCAGTAGCATGCCATCACAATCATATGTCACAACTTTGTCCAGCCATTCCCCAATTGATGAGCATACCTTCAGTTTCCAATTTTTTGCCACCACAAAAAAGAGCTGCTATAAGTATACACACACACACACACATATGTCCTTTTCCTTTAATCTCTCTGAGATACAGACCTAGTAGTGGTATTGCTGGATTAAAGGGTATGCACAGTTTTATTGACCTTTGAGCATAGTTCCGAATTGCTCTGCAGAATGATTGAATCAGTTCATAACTCCATCAACAATGCAGTAATGTCATATTTTTCTCACATCCAACATTTGTCATTTTCCTTTTTTGTCCTCTTAGTCAATCTAGAATGTATGAGGTAATACCTCAGAATTGTTTTAATTTGTATTTCTTCAATTAATAGTGAGAATATTTTTTCATATGGCTATAGATAGCTTTGATGACTTCATCTGAAAACTGTTGATATCTTTTGATCATTTATTAATTGGAGAATGACTCCTATTTTTTATAAGTTTGGCTCAATTCTCTATATGGTTGAGAAATGAGGCTTTTATCAGAGGAACTAGCTTCAATTTTTTTTTCCACAATTACTATTGTACTATATTTCCCTCCTCTTTTTTTCCCCTGTTTATTCTATTCTTTCTCTCCTTTCACCCTGTCCCTTCTCAAAAATACTTTGCTTTGGACTACCCATCCCATCTATCCCTCTGCCCTCTTTTTTATCACCTTCCCATATCCCCTTCCCCTCCTACTTTCGTGTAGAGAAAGATAGATTTCTATATCCAATTGACGGTGTATAATATTCCCTCTTTGAAACAATTCTGATGAAAACAAAGTTAACTCAATCCCTTTCATGTCTCCCCTTTTCCCCTCCATTGTAAAAGCTTTTTCTGCCTTTTTTTATGTGAGATAATGTGCCCCATTGTATCACTCCCTTTCTCTTGTTTCATTCCTCTTTCTTATGTCTTAGTTTTATTTTTTACATATCATCCTTTCGTATTCAACTCATACCTGTGCCCTCTGTCTATATATACTAACTACTAACGTTTATACTAATAATAACAAATATACTAACTACTATATATATTAACTTTATCTAACTACAGTAATAATGAAAAAATTCTTATGAGTTGCATATATCAACTTCCCATGGGAATGTAAACAATTTAAACTTATTAGGTCCCTTGTGATTTCCCTTTCTCGTTTACCTTTTCATACTTCTCTTGGGTCTTATATTTGAAAGTCAAATTTTTTATTCAGGTCTAATCTTTTCATCTAGAATGGTTGAAAGTACTCAATTTCATTGAATATACATTTTTTCCCCTGAAGGATTTTACTAAGTTTTGCTGTGTAGACGATTATTGGTTGTAATTCTAGATCCCTTTGTCCTCTGAGATATCATATTCTGAGCCCTCCTATCCTTTAATTCAGAAGCTGCTAAATCTTGTGTTATTCTGACTGTGGTTCCACCATGCTTGAATTGTTTCTTTTTGAATGCTTGCAATATTTTCTTCTTGACCTGGGATTTTGGAATTTGGCTATAATATTCCCGGGAGTTTTCATTTTGGGATCTCTTTCATAAAGTGATTGATGGATTCTTTCAAATTCTATTTTATCCTCTTGCTGTAGAATATCAGGACAATTTTCCTAGAAAATTTGTTAAAAGATAATGTTGAGGCTATTTTTTTGATCATTGATTTCATGTAGACCAATAACTTTAAAATGATCTCTTCTGGATTGATTTTTCAGGTCAGTTATTTTTCCAAGGAAATATTTCACATTGTCTTCACTTTTTAAAAATTCTTTTGGCTTTATTTTATTGCTTCTTGATTTCTCATAGAGTCATTAGCTTCCATTTGCTCACTTATAATTTTTTTTTTTTTTGCTTTTTGGAGGGGGAAAGGCAGGGCAATTGGGGTTAAGTGACTTACCCAAGGTCACACAGCTAGTAAGTGTTAAGTGTATGAGGTTAGATTTGAACTCAGGTCCTCCTGGCTCCAGGGCTGGTGCTCTAGTCACTGTACCACCTACCCATCCTTCAATTCTAATTTTTAAGGAGTTATTTTTGTCAGTGAGCTTTTTTACCTCCTTTTCTATTTGGCTAATTTAACTTTTTACGGAGTTGTTTTTTTTTTTCTTCAGTGAACGTTTATGTCTCTGTTCCATTTGGCCAATTCTGCTTTTTAAGGCAGAATTCTCTGCCTTGGTTTTTTTCTCCTCATTGGCTTTTTATACCTCTTTTACCATTTAGCCTAGTCTGTTATTTAAGGAATTATTTTCTTCAGTATGTTTTCATTTTCCTTTACCAAGGTGTTGGATTGTTTTTCATGATTCTTCCTCTTCCCAATTTTTCCTCTACCTCTCTTACTTGATTTTCAAAGTCCTTTTTGTGCTCTTCCATGGTCCGAGACCAATTTGTATTTTTCTTGGAGGCTTTGGATGTAGAAGCTTTGACTTTGTTATCTTCTTCTCAGTATATGTTTTTATCTTCCTTGTCACCATAGTAACTTTCTATGATCAGAATATTTTTTCTTTTGTTTGTTCATTTTCTCAGTCTATTTCTTGACTTTTAATTCTTTGTTAAAGTAGGGTTCTGCCTCTAGGGTGGAGGGCAGAGTCTAGAATAAGAGAAACAAAGGAAGCTGCTTGGAGTTTGGGAAATTGGCTGTTGTTTTCAATAATCTCAAATTATGGAGGCAGAGACAACGTGGCAGATGACCTAGCTGAACTCTAGGGATTTTGTGCAGCTGTTTTCAAAGACTATTCTAGAGACTTGTAAGTTTTCAGTTCTTCCAAGGTGGTATGATTTTGGGAGAGGGGTGTTTACTATTCTCCTGGCCTGTGCTCTGGTCTGTGAGTAACCACAGACCCAGGAACTGTGACCAAGGTTCCAACTCCCCTGGGGCCTGATGTGCTAGTACTCCTCCTCACCCTGGGACTACCACCCAGGACTGTGACCCAGATTCAAGTACAGGCAAGGTAACAGAGTCCTGCCTTCAGTTGCTGCAAAGGAACCCCTGTAATCTGACCATTTGTCTCATCATCTTACCATCTGCAACTTGAGAGCTCCAGAAACTACCAGTGCGGCCTGCCACTTATTCAATCACTCCCAAGGCCTGCTCCTGATTTGCTGGATCCAGATCTATGCTGGTGTGGCTTGCACTGGACTACATTCCACTCTCACCCTGATACAACAGACTTTTTGTGCTGACCTTCTAAATTGTCTTGGGCCAGAAAATTGTTTCACTTTATCCTTTTGTGGATTCTGCCACTCTAGAATTTGTTTTGAGGCGTTATTTAAAGTGTTTGGAGGGGCTTAGGGGAAGGTCAGGACAGTCCTGGCCTTTTCTCCTCCATCGTGGGTCAATATTTGGGCTCTAGACTTTACCCAGGAATGGCTCCTGGTCCCCTAAAACTGCAAATGGTAGAGCACACTTCTTTGCTTTAGAACTGTTACCAGGAACTCCCTTGTGACTGATTCCCACCATTACCTTCCACCCAAGAACTGCACACTGGCAATAAAATTGCCAGACAGAGCCAGGTGTCCCCAGTGCCAGCAAAGAGCCTTCTTTCATCTCTTTCTGCCCAGTTGTCTGACCCCTTTACTATCTCTGGGTTGAGAGTTCCTGAAGTTGCTGTCACTGGTGTGTGGAACAGAATGGGGTTTCTCAAATAGACTATCTGCTGTGGTGACTATCCTGTCACCACCCACACACATTATCAGGGAATTAGCGATTGAGAGTGACAAATGAAGATGTTTCCATAAAGTAAAGAACACAGTCACCAAACTTGAGCAGGGCTTTAGCCTTGGCAGCCCCAAATTCTGTTTTTCTGTAATGTGCCTGCCAGATATCGGTCTTTGGTGAACAAGAAAAGCAACAAGTGAGCTATAAATAGCCTACTTTTGCAACAAGTAATATGTTTGACAAGTGTTCCTGTAAAATTGTTAGTTTTTTTTGGAAAACAGGAGAAGCTTATGTAATATGTGATAAGCCAACTTCTGATAAATAATTTTGTATTGGATAAAAGGATTGTAAGGACACAATGGGAAGGAAGGTCCGGTTTTGGGGAGGGGATTCTGGGAGGGATTTTGTGGTTTTTGTCTATTTAACCCAACTACTGCTTCTGTAAGGCAGCCTCCTCCCTCTGGTATTCCAGTGGTATGGACTGCCTACTTCTTGCAAGATTCTAATAAAGAAACCTTTCTGCTTTCACCTGGAGAAATCTCTGAGTAAGTCAATTTGGGGTAGGGTCTTTGCAACCCACACACTGGTTTAGCTACTCCTACCACTGTGTTGTGGGCTCCTGTCAGGACTCCACCCCACTGCCACAGACAGACCTCTCCTACTGATCTCCTAAGTTTTCTTAAGCTGGAAAAATGTTTCACCTCAACCTTGTGTTGGCTCTGTGACTCCAAAATTTTATTTGAGGCATTTAAAAAATTTGTTTAGAGGGGAGTATTTGGAGAGTTCAGCTAGGTCATCTGCCGTGTTGTCTCTGCCTCCATAATTTGAGATTATTGAAAACAATGGCCAATTTCCCAAACTTCATCCAGCTTCCTTTGTTTCTCTTATTCTAGGCCCACCTCACAGTTCATCTATAGTATTTATATGAGATAAATATTCATGTGAATGGACTAAGTCAATGAATGCCAGAGCAGATAAATATATATATGCCCAATTGCCCTGCCTTCCCCCCTCCAAAAAGATTTTTAAAAATAAAAAATAATATGAGGGTGTAGGATGAGATAATGTCTAAGCTTCCTCCCAACTCTAGAGTTCTGCTGTTCTGATTCAATGACCCTCTCCCTAGTGGGAAGTACATCTACTGGAGGGAATTTTCACTAACTAAACCCAGGGGATTCCAGCTCCAGGGCTGAAGGGCTTTAGTCTTTCAAGGTGAGACTAAAATCCTCCTTCTAATGGAATGAACCCAGGAACGGGTTGAAGCTAAAACAAGCACAATACCCTTGAAAGGATAACTTGTCCCATTGTAGCATGTGATTCTCTTACTATAGACGCTGTACTCTTTCACATAGAGAAAATGCAGGAATATCGACTGCATTCCAAGTACTCCAAATCAAGAAATTTTATTTCCACTCTATTGAGTTTACCTTAATTACGTCAAGAGGCTTGTGTCTTCTACCTGCTTCTTGGACTAGACTTTTCCAGTGGTCATCATATAACCCCATTTGACCTCACAGGTTGTCAAGAGCTATTCTCAAACACAGTATTAAATTGAATTCAATTTCCTGTCGACTGCTTCTTCCCCTGAGAAACCTTTCTCTCCTTCAGAAGCCAGTGTGCGCTTGACAGACATTTCTGACAGAGATTGTCAGAATGATATATCTTAACTGGACTGGAAGGAGAGTTTTATTAAGACAGCTTTCTGTGGCTTATGTCACTGTTTTGCTAAACAATGCCTATCATCTTTAGGAGCCAGCTTTCAATGCTTTTGTAACAATGACCAGAGTCAATAATATGACCACACAACCCAATATCTATGTAAAAGGCTAAAGATGGAAGAGACTTCAGAGGTTATCCTGTCAAACCTCTCAGTTTATAGATTAAAACAACTGAGGCCTATATAGAGGTTGAGGAACTTAACTGAGGTCGAACAGGTCTGTAAGTAACAGAACTGGAATTTGAAATAAATGCTGTAACTCCAAACTCAGGGGTCTGTCCATTGACTCCTGCAACTGGAAACCAACAAGAATGAATAAAGCCCAGATAATGGGAGAAACAATTAGGACCCCAATCTGAATATTTGGAATAAAACTGGAATAAAATTAAGCTGGAAAAATGTCTCACCTCAACCTTGTCTTGGCTCTGTGACTCCAAAATTTTATTTGAGGAATTTAAAAAATGTGTTTAGAAGGGAGTATTTGGAGAGTTCAGCTAGGTCATCTGCCATGTTGGCTCTGCCTCCATAATTTGAGATTATTGAAACCAATGGCCAATTTCCCAAACTCCATCCAGCTTCTTTTGTTTATTATTCATTTATTATTTATTAATTCCCCAAGCCCCTCTAAACACTAATAATCTCAAAACAAATTCTAGAGTGGCAGAACCCACAAAAGGATAGAGTGAAACAATTTTCCAACCCAAGACAATTTAGAAGATCAGCAGGAAAAGTCTGTTGTATCAGGGTAGGAGTGGAGAGTAGTCCAGTACAAGCCACACCAGCATAGATCTAGACCCAGCAAATCAGGAGCAGACCTTGGGGGATTATTATTATTATTATTATTATTAATTGTTAAAATGAATTCAAATGTAGTCTCAGATACTCAGATAATGTGTGACCCTGGACAATTCACTTAACCCTGTCTGCCTCAGTTTCCTCATCTGTAAAACAAGCTGGAGAAAGAAATGGCAAATCACTCCAGTATCTTTGTCAAGAAAACCCCAAAATGGGATCATGGAGAGCTGGATGTGACTGAAACAATTGAAAAACAACAAATCCCTTTTGGGCTGCAAAGTGGTGCTGCAGATACAGAGCTTGGCTTCGAATTAGGAAGGCTCATCTCTCTCTAAGTTCAAGCCTGGCCTCAGACCCTGTAATGGGAATGGGAATTTGAAGATCTTCCTGCCCCTTAATAGACTTAGGAGGGGTTTGAAGGCCTCCCCTGCTTTGAAATTAAATTCTGCCCCCTAATAGGCAGAATGTGGTTACAGGGAGCCTGTGATGGGAGGTGTCTGCTGAAGGGAAGCAGACCCCACAGGACGCTGGTTAGAGCCAGCCAGATGGGTGGGGGAGAGAGATAGGAGTCAGATAGGTTTGTGAGTAGATATTGATCTTGTGTTGGTTTGTGGGAAGGCTGAAGGATACTGTGTCTCTCAGTGTTATTATGGCTTCTGAATATCTTTTGGTACTATGATGGAATCGGCTTACTGATTTTGTGATTTGGTCTTCTGGTGTCTAAATAAATGCTTCAGTTCTATCCTCTGTCTGGAGAGTTTGGTATATTTTTCAATCAGATATTATGCGATACTTATAGTCATGGTCTTTATCATGATTGTGGGCGCATTAAATATTGCATTGGCCCTACAGACACTTACTAGTTGTGTGACCCTGGGCAAGTCACTGAATCCTATTGCCTCAGTTTCCCCATCTGTAAAATTGGCTGGAGAAGGAAATGGTGAAATCATTCTAGTATCTTTGCCAAGAAAACCTAAAATGGGGTCACAAAGAGTCAGATGCAACTGAAAAATAGCAACAAATTTTAGCATAATGGTAAATAAGTAAGTTACTACCAAAAGTCTATCATTTATAAACTGTTTTTTTTCATCATGGTCCAATAGAAAGAAAATTATATTTGGAGTCAGAATACCTGGATTCAAAACTTGTGTCTGCCATTTATTACTTATGTGATGTCAGACAAGCTACTTGACTTACCTGGACGTTGAAGCAGGACATTGAAACCTGGAACACTGAAAAGCAGCAATACATTCCTATCTTTAGCAGAAGGCCGTCAGTGAGTGCATGTGGGGGTCTAAATATAGACCCAGTATGATTCAGGCATTTCAGTACTGATATCACTCTTCTTCTCCGCTTATTCCCTGGTGCTTCTAGAATAAAGTACAAATGCCTCCATTTGGCATTTAAAGCCTTTGGTAATCCAGTTTCAGCTTGTATTTCTAGGATGATTTCATATTATTCCTTCACACATCTTATATTTTAGCCACTCTGGTCTGCGTGCTGTTCATCAAAATTGTCATCCTATCTTGTTCCTTCATCCTTTTGCACAGAGTCCCCCATGCCTGGAGTACATTCCCTCTTCACCTTCACCCCTGAGAATGTTCTGTCAAAGCACGGCTCAGATGCCAGCTTCCCTCATGGAAGGCAGCCTTATGCTGCCTTTCCTGATTTCTCTTCCCCCAGTCATTGATGGATTGGGATTCTCTTCCTCTTCATATTAACTTGTATTTACATAGATTACTGTCATAATCCCCAGTAGAATATAAACTTCTTGATAATATGCCTTGTTTTTATTGTCTTTTTACCCACAATGCCTTGTACACAGGCATTATTGCTGAATTGAACTGAATTAGCAAAAATAATAGCTAAAATGTACAGAGTGCTTATTTTGTGTCGGGCACCGTGTCAAGTGCCTTTCGATTCTTCTTTAATTATTATGATTATGATTATTCATTTATTATTTGATCCTCACAACAACGCTGCTTTTTATTATCTTCATTTTACAGATGAGGAAACTTGGACAAACAGAGGTTAGGTGACTCACAAAGCTAGTAAGTGTCTGAGGGTGGATTTGAACTCAGGACTTCTTGTCTTTAGGCTCTATTCACTGTGCCACCTAGCTGCTTAGATGTTGAATAAATGAATGTCCCATGAATTAAGTCAAATCACTTAAAACACCTTGAGTTTCCATGTGTAAGAATCCTATGGCATAAAGGAGTTGGTTACCTTTCTGTGGTATCACACATTTTTAGCTTTAGTTCCCATCAAGGAAAGTCACAAAATGGAACATTTCCTGTCCTTAAGGAATTGACATTTCTCCTGAGGGAAAACAACGTGTATCCTGAGAAGAAAATCCAAAAGATGAACAAACTGAATGGAAAACAATTTTCTGAGGTCAGAGGATTCACAAAAAGGAGATGCTTCTTGTTGGAAGGAGGACTTGAAACTTGAAGGAAGCTAAAGATACCACAAGGAGACAGACTGAGTCTGGGCGTAACAGGAAAATGTCAAAGGTCTGGAAAATGAATAATCCCATTTATAGCACACCTCTTTCCATCTGCCCAGTGTCCCTGAGAGAGGACAGGACAACATATCACATGTAGAAATATGCTCCACACACACTCACAAACAAACACACACACACATTTTAGTAATATAAGATTAGACGTTCAACCTCTTATCTTTCTAGGTTGTAGAAGATCTTGAATGATGACTTCCAGGACCCATTTCCTCATCTTTAAAACTCGTTATTCTTAGAACACAGGGGTACAATACATAGGGATGTAGAAGATAAACATTTATAGGTTTAACCCTGAGTCTCATTGAAGATCCCTTAAACTAGAAAGTCTTAATCTCCTGTAGTATGAGTTCCCTCTGTATGAGTGCAAACACTTCTTTGCCTTATTTCTACCTTGTGAGAAGCAGGGCTATTTATGAGGATTAAATTATATTTCGTGAATATTAAATTTTCCTTGGGAAAGGCATTCAGATCATCAACCAACATGAGAAAAATAATCTTTTTGTGAACCAACACACTGGGGACTTACTTCTACTCATGCATTTTACAATGTTTTATTGTGTAATTGCTGACTATTACCTTCATAGCCTTTAGTTTAAAAAAATTCAGCTCTCCAAAAAGCATTGCCTTATAATTAATGTGAGTCCGTAGCTCATCTGTGTTTTAGGTTCTCATCTGTGACATTTCTATTTCTTCATCCCAAAGAGTCAGTTATGATACTGTGCAATGTTTATTCCCTGTAACCATCACAATGAAATTTCTATAGCAACAGTTTTAAAGTTTCTCTCTGTGCTCACTAATGAAAGAGACACAATCAACAGAAAATGCATCTGAGGTAAGCTTGCACAAAGCATTACCAGCCCCCCAAACTCATTAGGCCTTCCCTTCCTTTCTGTCATCATAACATCAGAGTCCATGGGCTACCCAAGTAGGGTGTCTGTGTTGTTTTGTTGTTCAGTCATGTCGGACTCGTCTTAAGCCAGTTTGGGATTTTCTTGTCAAAAATATTGGAATGGTTTGCTTTTCTTTCTCCAGATCATTTTACAGATGAGGAACTGAAGCAAGCAGTAAAGTGCTCTGCTCAGGCTCACACAGCTAGTAAGTGTCCAAGGTCAGATTTGAACTCAGGGAGAAGAGTCTTCCTGATTCCAAGCCCAATACTCTGTCCACTGAGCCATCTAACTGCACTAGGGTGTCTATATTATAATATAATTTGTGTTTATACACTGCCTAGATCCTTTCAGATATTAGGACCCCACGTGGGCCTCTTTAATTCTTGGTTGTACCAGAATTCTTGAGATCCTTTCCAACTTTAGAATTCTGTGAAAAATAAAGCAGGCATAAATATGATGTACCCTCTACCCCAACAACACAATTTCACAGACTGAATAAACCAGTGCTGGTATAATTGCTTCTGCCATTGTTGATCATTTACTCTAATTTTTCCTTAAATAAACCATCACTACAATAATAACAACAATAATTATGATGACAACTGACATTCATATAAGCACTTTATGGTATTTGAAGTGCATTACTTGGTACTATTGGTGAACCTGAGAATTGATCTAGCCATTCTGGAACGCATCCTGGAATCTGTAATTATGCCCCAAATGTCACCAAATTGTTCATATTTTGACCCAGTAGTACTTACTACTAGGCTTATTCTGTTGTTCAGTCATTTCAGACGTGTCTGACTCTTCATGACCCCATTTAGGGCTTCTTTGACAAAGATATTGGAGTGGTTTGCCATTTTCTTCTCCTGCTTATTTTATAGATGAGGAAACTAAGGTAACAGGGTTAAGTGACTTGCCCAGGGTCACACAGCTTAAGTGTCTGAGGCAGATACCCCAAAGAAATTTTTTAAAAGAGGAAAGAGAGCCATATGTACAAAGATATTTGTAGCAGCTAATCAAATCATGGTATATGGATAAAATGGAATATTATTGCACCATAAAAATGATGAAACAAACTCTTTCAGAGGAAATTTGGAAAATGGCAACGATGCAGAGAAATGAGCGGAACTAGGAGAACAATTTATATGACAATGTTACAGAGAACAAACTTGAAAAGATTTTTTGAACTTATCAAAGCAATGACAAACCACAATTTCAGAAGACTGAACATGATGCACTTTATCTACCTCCTACAAGCCTTAAAGTGGTGATGGAGATAGAGATAAATGCATAAATATGTATATATACATATATTTATTTTTTCTTCTTTACTTTTTAATTTTTTTTACAAATTATTTTTCGTTTTCAACATTCATTTCCACAAGATTTTGAGTTACAATTTTTCCTCTCTGTCCTTCCTCTACCCCCACCCCAAAATAACAAGCCTACTAAATACCCCTTCCCCCAATCTGTTCCGTCTTATATCCTCCTGCATCAGCCCCACCTCCCACTTTCTAATAGGGCAAGATGGGCTTCTATACCCCAGTGCCTATATAATTTATTTCCCAGTTGCATGTAAAAAAACCCAATTTTTTAAAAACATTTGTTTTTAAGACTTTGAGTTCCAGATTTTTTCCCTTCTTCCCTCCTCACCTACCCCCACTGGGAAGATAAGCAATTCAATATAGGTTTTATATGTGTAGTTACCCAAATCATTTTCATAATTGTTATACTGTGAAAGATTATATTTCCCTCCATCCTATCCTGCCCCAACTTATTCTATTTTCTCCTTTGACCCTGTCTATTTTCAAAAAAGTTTGCTTCTAACTACCCTCTCCCCGCAATATGTCCTCCCTTCTATCCTCCCCACTCCTATCCCCTATGCTTCTATTTTACTGAAGGTTAAGATACCCAGTTGAGTGTGTATATTATTCCCTCCTTAAGCCAAATTCAATAAGAGTAAGGTTGTCCCATTCCCTTTCACCTTCCTGCTCTTCCCCTCTATTGTATCAGTTTTCTCTTAACTCTTTTATATGAGATAATTTACCCTAATCTATCTCCCCCTTTCTCCTTCTCCCAATAAATTGCTCTCTCCCCTCTTAATTTTATTTTTTAGGAATCATGCCTTCATATTCAACTCATCCTGTGCCCTCTGTCTGTGTATACATGAACATACATATGTCCACACTCACATATATTTATATACACATTCAACCTCCTATACATACATATTTATGTATGTATACATATATACATATATATTCCCTTCAACTATCCTTATACTAAGAAAAGTCTTATGAGTTACAATGATCATTTTTTCCATGTAGGAATGTAAATGGTTCAACTTTAATAAGTTCCTTATGATTTCTTTTTCCTGTTTACCTTTTCATGCTTCTCTTGCTTCTTGTATTTGAAAGTCAAATTTTCTGTTCAGCTCTGTTTTTTTTCATCAAGAACGCTTGAAAGTCGGGGTGGCTAGGTGGCACAGTGAATAGAGCACCAGCCCTGAAGTCAGAAGGACCTGAGTTCAAATCTGGCCTCAGACACGTAACACTTACTACCCTTGTGACCTTGGGCAAGTCACTTAACCCCAATTGCCCTGCCCTCCCCTCTCCAAAAAGCAAAAATAAATAAACTTTAAAAAAAAAGAATGCTTGAAAGTCCTCTATTTCATTGAATTACCATATTTTCCCCTGAGGCATTATATTCAGTTTTGCTGCATAGGTGATTCTTGGTTTTAGTCCTAGCTCCTTTGACCTCCAGAATATCATATTCCAAGCCCTTCAGTCCCTTAATGTAGAAGGTGCCAGATTCTGTGTTATCCTGATTATGTTTTCATGACACTCAAATTGTTTCTTCTTGATTGCTTGCAGTATTTTCTCCTTGATCTGGGAACTCTGGAATTGTGCTATAATATTCCTGGTTTTCTTTTGGGGATCTTTTTCAAGAGGTGCATGGTGAATTCTTGCGATTTCTATTTTGCCCTCTGGTTCTAGAGTATCAGGGCAATTTTACTTGATAACTTCTTGGAAGATGGTGTCTAGGTTGTTTTTTTTTATCATGGCTTTCAGGTAGTCCAATAATTTTT
>CM053600.1:25568106-25580543 GCA_028646575.1 Pseudocheirus occidentalis
AATTGTCTTGGAAGCATTTGGTGTGGGAGTTCTGAGTTCTGGGCTCTCTTCCTCCCGTTCCATGCTTTGACCCTGTTTATCCACAAAACAAGATTCTAGAGTTTTATTGGTGTTTTTATTTTGCTTCCTTTTCCTCATGTTGGCCAGTCAATTAATTGGTTGGTTTTTTTTAGGTCTATGAAACTCTGCTTCCAAGGGGGGAAGCTCTGTTCCAAATCACTGGGGTTTTCCCAACTGCCGGAGCTATTAGGGGGTTGTTGCAAGTCCCCCCAGCTTTGGCTTGCTGAAAGTGCACCCCAGGACCCCCACCCAATACCATGATCTGGATCCAGGCTGCTCAACGCAAGAACACTTGGCCCTGATAAATCGATTCAGCCCCCCTGCAGAGTCCGCAGGCCAGGGGCTCTGAAATAGCCCGGTGGGGGCCGCCATCGGTTCCAGCAGTTCCCTTCCCCCACTGCTTCCTTGCCCCAGGGGCAGATTGGCCGAACTGCTTTACCACCCCCAAACTAATTTTCAAAGTTTCACTTTCACCAACCGTCTCTGACAATTTTAGGATCCCCTCAGGAAGCTGCTTTAGATTTTCTTTGAAGTAGCCTCAAGCTGCAGCTTGGGAGGCTCAGCTCCTCCAGGCCACCCTGGGGGGTCTCTCCTCCAGTGCGAGCTGACCCTCTCCTGTCCCCCTTCCTCACGCCTTGGCAGATGTGGAGGTGCTGGAGGCTGTAGAACCTCTGAAGACTGGCTATGGTGGCTTGGCTCAGCTCAGCCAGGCTCCTTCCCACCACCCCAAGCCTGGCCACAGTCTCGGCTTCAGGTTGTTCCATCCTCCACTCCTGGCTGCCGTGATGAGCCCCTGCTGCCAAGCTGCCTTCAGCGAGAGATGTGTTCTTTGTATTTTTGTGAGTCTGAGAGTCCTAGACGTTGTCTGGGCTCATATTTTATGGGTGTTTAGGGTGGTGGTGTGGGAGCTGCGGGACCTTGATGCTTCTATGCCGCCATCTTGGCTCTGCCCCTGAAATCAACTTCTAATCCATGATTCAGTTAAAGAAGAGTAGGGAAAACCCTTGTGAGATGCATAAGAACTCAGGACACAAATCCTGTTGGAGCAGTGAACTATTGGGGTAGGGAAAGTAATATGTTGAGTCATCTGACAAACAGAACCTATTGAAGGGAACAGAAAAAGGTCAGACCAGCCTGGGAAGAAACAGGTTATCTTGTAGTTTCTTTTTTTTTTTAACTAATTATTCTTGCTAATAAGTTGCTATGCAAGATGCTTCTAACTATTGAAAGAGTATAAGTGCTATCTTTCCCCAGGGACAAAGCCTAGCCCGCTTTGCCCTACTTCTGTCCTCAAAATGACATGGGGGTCAAAGAGTTCAGGAAGTCCAATAACCAGAGTCCCTGAGAAGCAGTCTGGAATGAATTCATGGACTCAAGCATTCTCTAAGTCAAAGGTAGCAAAGATTTATTGTTACATTATACAGAGGGCAAGAGTTCTTAGGGAACCAGCAACCTTAGAGGTTTATGTAGGATATTCTGTGGTAAAACCTGTATGAAATATGCTAAGTAGGTGATTAAAGGCAGGATTAGGAAGGAGTTAAGGCGTGATCAGTGCTTAAAGGAACGTGCACTTTTTTCTGCTTTTTGGAGGACAGTTGGGGTTAAGTGACTTGCCCAAGGTCACACAACTAGTTTTTGTGTTAAGTGTCTGAGGCCAGATTTGAACTCAGGTCCTCCTGACTCCAGGGTCGGTGCTCTATTCACTGAACCACCTAGCCACCCCAAGAACATGCACTTTTAATATTTACTGTGCAGGCCAATTGCCCAAAATTCAATGGGAAATAGCCCAAGGAGAGACTGCGTGGAGGTGTGGTTTTAGGCTTTAAATGTCACTAAGTCAGCTAGCAGTCAGAGCTGACCAAGCTGCCACACATTAATGACAAGATGGGTTTGACAAGACAAGTTTGACAAAATGGAAGTTGGGAGTATACATATGTCCCAAAAGAATGAGGGATTCAGGATGTATGATTCAGGATGAGCTAGGGACTTACTTATAGATAATCTGGTGAAGAATTCATAGGTGCAACTTGTTATTGTACCAAAGGGAGGTAAACATGTGGCTGGGGACCAATCATGAATGGTTGCTAGGCAGAGTACTAGCATGGGGAGAAGTGAGCAGAGAGATAATGCTCTGAGGCTGGGGAGAAATGTGCTTTTACAAATTGGGGTTCAAACACAGGCACCCAAGCACCCCATCAAAAATTCTGTTGTTTTCTCCAAGGTCACCAATGAACATTAAATTGCCAAATCCCTCGATTTTTTTTCTCAATCCTCTTCCTTGAACTTTGTTTAGCCTTTGACATTAACTACTATCTGCTTATGTAACTCCCTCTCTTGGTTTCTATAAACACGTCTGTTGGTTCTCCTTACACAATCACAGGACGGCAGATTTTGAACTAGTGGTCTTTTGTTCCAATTCCAAAATTTTACAGATTAGGAAACTGAAGTTCAGAGAGATTAATTGTATTGCCCAATGTCATTCAGTTAGGCTCTTACAACTTCTTAATTAACCTATTCCTCCATCTGTTTTCAGCGGCCACCTCCATAAGTCATTCTTTATATATCTTCCACCTCTAAACCAAAGATTTTTTGTTTTGTTTTGTTTTGTTTTTACCACTCCTAGGCTTAAAAAAGTATTAGTAGCAAGTTTCTCATTAACTCTAGGAGAAGACACGTTTGATCATTTGAGGCTGTGGAGGGAGCAGGTACAGGATTATGTTAGGGAAATCCCATTATATAAATTCTTCCTCTTACATTTTAACTTGTTCTAATTAAGTTCCCCAGGAAGCTCAGCAGAATGACTCACATGCAAAATGCCAATAGTCAGACTGGGTAGACCACATTCAAGCAGATTATTTGAAAATATATGATGTAAAGCTAGACAAGACCACTTCAGGGAACTCCTGATGGCTTCCCAGACATGGGAAGACCTCATCTCATTCAAGCCCAACAAACTGTGTTTTTCTGTCAGAGAGACCTACAAAAGCTATCCATCAAATCCTAGAGGCACTGGGATGCTATCAGTATCTGTCTTTATATTATACATCTTTGCTTGTTTAACATCAAAAAGCAAAGAAAAAAAGGATATTGTGTCTTCTTCATTAGCTGTTGTTTGCATTTTGTCTTGTGACATATAAAAATCTGAACAACATAATTTCTAGGTTATTAATCACTTTATTAATGATGACTAGGGAATAATTAACAAAAGGATGGTTATTTGGCTGTCTTTCATAAACCAAAACTGAATCATAGAGGCCTCTAAATGCTCCTACATCCTTGGAAGAGTGGCTATTCCCAAACAGGTGGCAATCGATTCTGGTTGGTTAACCATTCATTAGACAATAAATATTATAGTAAGAGGTGGACCTATTTAAATGAGGGGCTGGGAAATATGACTTTGATTATGGCACTCTTACTTATCTCTACTCAGACCACCCTCATTCTTAGCTGGGAGAAATTTAGACAAAGGGATTGACCCTCACCCAAGCTAGTCTGAGTAGAATACAATGGGCCAGAATTCACCTGGATTAGATTCTCTCAATAAGGTATCCTGGCTGGGTATAATCCTACATGGAAATGAAAAGCATGTAGGATTTTAATATAAGAGAAAAATAATCATTTCTCCTAATCTCCCCTTTTAGATTATAAACTTCTTTAGAGGAAGGGCTATTTGCCTACCTTTGTATTTCCAGTGCTTAGTACAGGGCCTGGCACATAGTAGGCACTTAAAAAATGCTAGTCAACTGACTAACATTGGACAGTACTTTGCTTCATTAGGGTATGCTCCAAGAATTGCATTTGTAAAATGATTGTCATTAAAATTTCTATAGAAACATGTATTAATATAACTTTCCTACTGTTTCAACTATGTATTATTAAAATAAAACTCATTGAAGTTTATTCGCTTATAACAAAAACCATGTTCAATGACTAGATCATAGCTATTAAATGTCAGAGGATTAGAAACAGTGTATTCCTTACTCAAAAACCTTGACTTGATTCATTCCTTCAGGCTGCTTCATTATCAGTTTTTAATCTTCCCCTTCCCTTACCTTGGGCAGCGAGGTAGTGAAGTGGGCCTTGAGTCAGGAGGACTCATCTTCCTGAATTCCAATCTGGCCTCAGTCACTAACTGTGTGATCCTGGGTAAGTCACTTAGCCTTGTTTACCTCAGTTTCCTCATCTATAAAATGAGCTGGAGGAGGAAATGGCAAATGTCTCCAGTATCTTTACTAAGAAAGCCCAAAATGGGATTGCAAGGAGCTGGAAATGACTGAACAAAACTGGAAATGGCTGAACAAAAGCAACAAAACAATCCTTATTCCCCCCCCCTCCCCATCCAGGAAACAAATTGTGTGAATTCTACTCCATACTAGCTTCCTCTTGGATAGATTCCTTTCTTTTTCTTGCACCTTTTTAGGTCCTCATCAACACCCTTCTCTAGTCCATCTCTCACATGGCAGAAAAGATGATTACTAATGAATGACCAAATTAATTCTCTGCTTAAAAATCATCAAGGTATCTCTATTGCCTATGAGACAAAATAATCACTGAATCGACAAGTATTAAGTACCCAATATGGGCAAGACATTATGCTAAATGACAGGGAGTGGAAGACAAAACTACATATTCTTTACCCTGACTTTTACTGCCCTTGACAATTTAGTACCAACTTAATTTTGTTCAGCTTCCTTTCATGTATTAGACATGAGGTCATTCAACAGATTTTTCTTTCCCAGACCACAGGCTAAGAACCTTTCTACCTAGCCTTAATACCTTTCTTCAGCAACATCCCTGAGGCCAAACCAATCTGGACTGTGTAAGATGGAGAAAGGAGATTCTTGATGCAAGCCCCATGCCAACCTTCTAGACCTTCCCTAAACAGGAATGTTTTTATGTTACTTGATTTACTAATTAATTATATGACTATTGATAGTGATGTTCTCTAAGCCTGTAAATTCGCAGTTGAATACTGAGAAAGGGGAAATTATTCCATGGGAGACGAGATGGAGACCAAGCTTATTAGAAAGGAAATTTCTGAAATTTTGGTAATTTACTGATAATATTTTAGAAGAAACCAGATTGTTTTTGAACCAAGGGAGTTGTTGTTTAGTCATTTTTCAGTTGTGTCTGACTCTATTTGGGGTTTTCTTGACAAAGATACTGGAGCGCTTGGCCATTTCTTTCTTCAGCTCATTTTAAAGATGAGGAAACTGAGGCAAACAGGGTTAAATGACTTGCTCAAGGTCAAACAGCTAGTAAATATCGGAGGATGGATTTGAACTCAGGTCTTCTTGATTTTAGCCTCTGCACTCAATCCACTGCACTATCTAGCTGCCTTAAACAAAAAGAGAGAATTAATAAGAGGGCAAGTCAGTACAAGAGAGAGTCGGAGATTGGTGTGATTGTGCCTGAAAAATCCTATATCTGAATATATATTCCTGAAAAACACTGTATCTTGCATTTGTACCCCATAGGAGATATACAGAGTATCTCAAAAGACGGAATGCAGTTTTAAACTATTAAACCTTAAACAGCCCGGATTTCTATTTTTCCTTTGCCTGTACCACATTCTACCTTCTATTATACTTATTTGTCTACCTGCCCTCTCTCCTCGTAAATTGTAATCTCCTTGATAGAAATGATAAGATCTATCATCTTAAAAGTTTGCTGGATTGAATTGCATTGATTTAAAGTAAAAAGATTAATCATGTTTAGGTTAAGCAATACAAAACACCTCCATTTATCTCACGTTGTTGTTGTTCAGTTGTTTCAGTCTTATCTGACTCTTTGTGACCCCATCTGGGGGTTTTCTTGGCAAAGATACTAGAATGATTTGCCATTTCCTTCTCTAGCTCATCTTACAGATGAGGAAAGGGAGGCAAACAGGGTTAAGTGGTTTGCCCAGGGTCACACAGCTAGTGAGTTTCTGAGGACAGATTTGAACTCCAAGGAGGAGAGTGTCTTCCTGACTCCCGGTCTAGCACTTTATTCACTGTGCCACCCAGTTGCTTTCATTTATCATGCATCTGCTACCCAAACTATAGACACATAGCACTTCTGAGGAAATAATAATAACAGAAGTAATAGTAATAGCTTTTATATAGTGCTTTAAGGTTTGATTTACAAGTTATCCTCACGAAAACCCTGGGAGGTGGTAGTGCTATTATCTCCTCCACTTTACAAAGGATGAAATTCCTAGATTCCATATAATTGCCTTCCAAACTTTCAAACCCAGGCCCGTTAGGTGATGTCTGATTTCATAAAAACATTTTGTATAAAAGAAGAAAGTTGTTAACTGCTTCTTCATACTTCAGAACAATAATCTTTGGGAAGGCAATTTATATGTTTCCTGCGTCTTGTGGCAGAGGTCCTTGGTTCAGATGCTAACTCTTCTACTAATTAGCTGTGTGACTTAGATGAATCACTTAATTTCTCTGAACCTTAGACCACCTTGTCTTCCTTCATATATCCCTTGTTGTTAATTTGGGTTTTTATAATAGTTAAAATTACTTAGTTGCTCAAAGTTGTTCTTGAAACAATATTGCTTAAAATAATATACAGCATTCTCTTGGTATCCACTATAAAATATAGCTGGTAATACTTTTACAAACCAACTCACACTGTTGTAATTAGGGAAGTGCTTTGTAAAACTTGCAGTTTATAACCTTAAAACCTGTACAGTTGGAAGTTGTTTTAACTTGTCGAATTCTTCTGCTGTATAGTGACTGTAAAGTCAGAAGATTCAGGTTCCAATTTCACCTCTGATTTCAGTTACTAGCATAACTTCTGTAGATCAGTTTCCCCAATTGTAAAATGAAGGTGTTGGATTAAAAGACTTTTGAGGTTCCTTCTGATTTTCTATCAATAATCTAGCTTTGTATGAGTGTGGTCAAGGGTAGGGTTAAAGAGAAACTTGACATCTAAGGTACTCTTTCACCCTTCCTCTGCTGCTGGCTGGGAGGCCCAGGTGGAGAGAATTAATTGGAACATGTTGTCTTAAATCTAAAAGGGGAAAAGACAAAAAACGTTTGCAATGGTAGAGGGAGCAAATATTCTCCTTAATTAGGAAACATTAATATTATGCTTTCTGCCTACCTTTTTCCAAGGGAATATTCAGGGAATGAACGAGATGCTTTTAAAGGGCTCCCAGCTGTTCTTTAGAAAAGGTGATAAAGGAGAAAAAACTGTAAGTAATGGTGCTAGTAAATGTGGATGTTAATAAAAGCTGCATGTGTTACAACAATCTACTGATATTACTAAAAATTATTTTGAGACTGGGGGGCTGCCTTCAAATATCACTTAGAAACATGTCATCTGTGTTGATTTTGTAGCATTTCTCTAGCATATCATCTTTGATAGTGTTGGTTAAATGAATGGTTTTCTGGTCTAGAATTTAAGTAGTGTTATGAAGCAGAATACTGAATTGAGAGACTAAAAATAAGGAAAGGTAAAATTTAGGAAATATGGTCATTAGGGTGTTTGGAAGGAGTGTTATTTTAATGTGAGGTTGAGTCACTGAACCTGGCTGTTCCTTTTTTTTTCCCCAGGGTAAATATACATACATCCCAGGAGATGAAATGAAAAGCTAAATTCTGTAGCCTCAGGGCAAAAGCTCACCTGAACCAGGTCTCTTTAGCAAGAAGAATGATGCTGAATTTCTTCAACTTAGAAACAATAATACAGGCAAGATTCATTCAAGAGTTTGAAATGAACACTCTGGTCTAATCAAGTCTAAACTTTGTACTTAAGGAATAAGTTTCCCTCAAGTTAGTTAAGCTTCATAATAAAGAATGAAGGAAATACTACTTTTTATATAAGAAATGATCAGCTTGATGATCTTAAAAATTATTGATGGACTCGCTTGAAATAGTGAAGAGCAAAATGAGTGGAACCAAAAGACTACTGTATACAATAATAGCAATATTGTTTTAAGAACAACTTTGAGCAACTCAGTCCTTTTGAATATTATAAAAACCTAAGTTAATATCAAAGTAGACATGAAGGAAGACATTATATGCATCCAGAGAAAAAACTGGTAAATAAAAGCATGTATGGAATGATTTTACATATGTGTGTATATATATATATATATATACATATACACACATATACATATACATACGTATATGTCTATGTGAATACATACGTATTTGAGCTCGGTCTTGAAGGAAGCCAATAATAGTTTGATATGAAGGGAGAAAGTGATCTAGGAATGGGATCAGGGATGGGGATGGTTTGGAGGTGGGGCAATTAGTGAAAGGTATAGAGGTGGGAGATAAAATGCCATGTCTGAGGAGCCTCAAGAATGCCATTGTTGCAATATCCTCAAATATGTAGAGGGTGGCATAAGAGAAAAAGCCTGAAAAAGTACAAAGAGCCAGGGTTCTGAAGGGCTTTAGAAGTCAAATAGAGGATTTGATATATGATCCGGAAGATAATAGGGGGTCGTTGCAGTTTGCTGAGTAGGATAATAACATGGTCAGACCTACACTTTTGGAAGATCATTTTGGTAGCTGACAAGAAAATGGGCTGGATTAGGGAGGGACTTTAGGCAGGGAGATCAACCAAAGTGTATGAGGGCCTGTGCTAGGGTGGTGGCAGCATCTCATGAGGGAAGAGGATCGACCTGAGCAGTGTTGTGAAGGTGGAAACTACACAAGTCTTGGCACAAAGTAGAATTTGTGCAAGATAGATCTACAGTTACAAAGAACCAGGGGAGGTTATATAAATCCCCCAAGTTTACATGAGAACAAAGTGGTATTAGAACTACAAAGTGGTATTAGAACTAACCAATGTCTTATCTCCAGTGTTTGTTCCCATTTATCACTAAACTGTTCAGCTAGATTTCTAGAACTCAGTTCAACTTATCTATTCCTTAAAGACCCATTTCCCTATGGTTCTAATTCCTAGAATAAAGGCCCAAAGTATCCTTTTATCACTTCCCTTAAGAATAGAATGAGAGTAAGGGAGGGACAGGGAGACAGGAGGGCACAAACATTTATTAAGTGCCTACTGTGCACTAGACACTGTGCCAAGTACTTTACAAATATCTCATTTGATCCTAACAACCCTGTGAGGTAGATGCTATTATTGTTCCCATCTAACAGTTTCAGAAACTGAGGCAAATGAAGGCGAATCAATGAAATAAATTTGTCTAAGAACTGGTCTCACAGCAGAAAGCAGCCTATTTCTTAGTACTGGTCCTGGTATGCCGTGTGAGTGCCCTCCATGAGCAGTCTTTGGAGACTTTGGGCTCCACCTAGGACCCAGGAATTATTTTTTTTTCTTGGCCCCAGTACAGTGCTAAGCATAGAGTAAGAGCTTACAAAATGATGGTTGAATAAAATTGGATGCTGGTCTCCCTTTGTCCTGCATCTCTTCTGCACTGAACCAACTCCTGTGCCCAATTGACTCCTACCTATTATTGTTATGGCACCAGGAACTCCCTAGTTTCTGAACGGCTTCATGGGGCTCAAGTGGCTTGTAGGATTCTTGGGAGCAGGGACTGTTTCATTTTTGTCTTTGTTGACCCAGTAACAAGACTTGAAATTAATTTATCCTAAGTGATGATGATGATGATGATAATATTTATATAGAATGTTAAGGCCTGCAAAGCATTTTACACATATTATCTCATTAAATCCTCAAAAACACTGTGAGGTAGATGCTATTATGATCCCATTTTACAGATGAAGAGACTGATGTTGAGAGTGGTTGTGAGCTACTCAGGGTGTAATGGTTATGGGATTTGAAGATCTTCCATGCCCCTTGAACTTGCTGGCATAGCAGGAAGGGGTGGAACAAGAAAAGGCCAGAGACAAGCTAGAGTCAGAGCAGTGGTGACTGGAGGAAGTGGCAGCAGTTGCAGCTGCAGTTTGAACTCCTTTTTTTGAGCCAGCCAGAATCTCTGCTAAGGACTCCTGCTGAAGACTGCCAGGGAAGGGAACTGCAGGGGACCAGAGCTGCTGGGAGAAAGTTACGTGGATGCTGAGCAATTGTCATAAGTGAGGAGAGGAGGATCTTTGCCTGAGTAGCCTGTCCTGTTTTGAAGGCTTGAGAATGTGGGTGTTTACTATATTAATTACATGTGCCAACTTCATAACTACTGTGATGGCTTTGAGTTTCTGGTTTGGGGACTCATTTTTCTGGTATTTGAATAAATTTTCTAGCTATATTTCCCATGTAGATTTTGTGATTAATAACCATATGAGCATGTTTCTAGTTACTGTGGGCATTGTGAATACTGCATTGTTGATACACAGGGTCACACAACTGATAAATGATGAAGGCAGAATTCAAACTTACGTCTTCCTGCCTCCATGTCCAACAACATGTCCAATACTCACTGTGTCACCTAGCTGTCCGTGGTTTGGGGAAAACTACTTAAAGAAATTCTGCCAATATAGATCTACAGGGGTTTTTTGTTTTGTTTTGTTTGTTTTTGTTTTTACAGCTTATAGTATTATAAGCTAATTCCTATAATTATAAGTTCTGGGGGGCAGAGCCAAGATGGTGGCATAGAAGCAGGAAAACTCTGTGGCTCCCCCCATAACCACCTCAAATACCTATAAAGTATGACTCTAAACAAACTTTAGAGCTACAGAATCAACAAAGTGACAGAGAAACAAAGCTCCCACTAAAGGCAGCCTGGCAGGTGAACAGAAAGGGTTCTTCACAGTCCACTGGGAGTAGAGGAGCCAGTTGCTCCACAGGGGGACAACGATCAGCCATGTCTGGAAGGACTTCCAGAAAGTGGGTCACCAGCAGCTGTGGCCATTTCCAGAATTATCAACTCATAAAAGTCAAAAAGAAAAAGTGAGAGGTCAGTGTGGACTTTGGGAACAGTGGAACAAAGAGTGCAGTCAGGCCTCTGTCCCAGGAAGGGAGAAGCAGCTCAGGTGCAGTGGCTGTGCAGCTACCTCCATGTGGCTGTTTCAGAGCTCCTGGCCTGCAGATCATAGGGGAACCAAGCGAACATTATGAGGGGCAATTGCTCTTGCTTTAACTTGCTTGGATCTGGATCACTGTCTTGGGACATCCTGGAGTGTGTGACCAAGTGCCAGAGCTTGTGGACACTTCAAAGAGCACCCAGCTAATAGCTCTGGCAGCTGCAAAAACCCCAATGATTTGGGACAAAGCACTCCTCTCTGGAAGCAGAGTTCCACTGTGTGAAAAAGCTCACAAGTCAAGTAATTGAGTAGCAATATGAACAAGCAAGGGAAGCAAAGCAAGCAATCCAACTTTAGATTCCTTTTTGGGGGACAAAAAGGATCAAAGCATGGAACAGCAGGAAGACAATGAAGTCAGAACTCCTGCACCAAAAGCTTCCAAGAAAAATATGAATTAGTTACAGGCCATAGAAAAGCTTAAGAAGGATTTTGAAAACCAAATAAGATAAGTTGAGGAAAAATTGGGAAGAGAAATGAGAATGATGCAAGAAAATCATGAAAAGAGAGTCATTTCAAAAGAAGAAAATTGCACCTTAAAAAACAGACTAACTCAAATGGCAAAAGAGGCTCAAAAAGCCAATGAGGGAAAGAATACCTTAAAAAGCTGAATTTTCCAGACGGAAGAAGAATCTTAAAAGCTCACTGAAGAGAATAATTCCTTCAGAATAAGATTGGAGCAAATGGAAGCTAATGATTTTATGAGAAAGATACTTTTAAACAGATCCAAACAAATGAAAAAATAGAAGGCAATGAGAAATATCTGACCTGGAAAATAGATCCAGGAGAAATAATTTAAAAATTATTGGACTACCTGAAATCCATGATCAAAAAAAAAAAAGAACTGAGAAATCATCCTTCAAGAAATTCTCAAGAAAAATTGCCCTGATGTTTTAGAACCAGATGGAAAAATAAGAGGTTGAAAGAATTCACCGATCACTTCTTGAAAAAGATTCCCAAAAGAAAACACCTCGGATTATTATAGCCAGGTTGCAGAGTTCCCAGATCAAGGAGAAAATATTACAAGCTGCCAAGAAGAAACAATTTGAATATTGTGGAAACCCAATCAGGATAACTCAGGATCTAGCAGCATTAAGGGATCGAAGGGCCTGGAATATGATATTGTGTAGATCAAGGGGGCTAGGATTAAAACCAAGAATCACCTACTCAGCAAAATTGAGTATAATGTTTCAGGAGAAAATATGGTCATTCAACGAAATAGAGTACTTTCAAGATTTCTTGATGAAAAAACAGAGTTGAATAGAAAATTTGACATTCAGATACAAGAAACAAGAGAAGCATGAGAAGGTAAACAGGGAAAAGAAATAATAAGGAACTTATCAGAGTTGAACTATTTATACTCCTACATGGAAAAATGATCATTGTGATTTATGAAACTTTTCTCAGTATGATAGGTGAAGGCAATAT
>CM053600.1:25580643-25591055 GCA_028646575.1 Pseudocheirus occidentalis
TATATATATATGTATGTGTGTATACATACATATATGTCTATATAGGAGGATATATGGGTGTATGAATACATATGTGAGTATGTGTATATGTGTGTGTGTGTGTGTGTGTGTGTGTGCAGGTATACATAGACAGAGGGCACAGGATCAATTGAATAGGAAGGGATGATACTTAAAAGGTGAAATTGAAAGATGAGAGAAGAATATAAAATGAGAGGAGATGGGGAGAGACAGAATGGGGTAAATTGTCTTAATATAGAAGGGACAAGGGGAAACTGTTACAATGGAGGTGAAGAACAGAAAGGCAAAAAGGAATGGGTCAACTTTACTCTCATTGAATTTGGCTTAGAGAAGAAATGACATACACACTAAATAGGGTATTGCACCCTACAGAAGAGTAGGGGGTAAGGGAATGAGAAGGGGGATTATGGAGGGAGGGCAGGTTTGGGGGGAGGGTAGTTAGAAGCACACACTCTTGAAAAGGGACAGGGTCAAAGCAGTAAGTGGGGGGGGGCGGGGTAGGATGGAGGGAAATATAGTCAGTCTTTCACAATATTTCCACTATGGAAATGTTTTGCGTAGCTACACATGTACAACCTATATTGAATTGCTTACCTTTCCAGTAAGGGTGGATGATGAAGGATGAAAGGAAAGAATCTGGAATCCAAAGTTTTAAAATCAAATGTTTAAGAATATATATAATAATAATTATTATTATTTTTACATGCAACTGGGAAACAATATATACAGGCAGTGGGTAAGGAGATCCATCTTGCCCTAATGGAAAGTGGGAGGGGGGATGGAGGAGGATATAGGTGAGAGTAGAGTGGGGGAGGGGCATACAGAGGGATGGCTGTTTTGGGGTGGTTGGTAGGGGAAAGACAGGGAGAAAATTTGTAACTCAAAATCTTGTGGAAATGAATGAAGTAAACTAAAAATAAACATAACATTTAATGAAAAAAATCAGTTCTCTGAAGAACGGAGAGGTTAATGACTTGGCCAGAGTTACATAGTATTAGAATCAAGACCTGAGCTCAGGCTTCCTGATTCTGAGGTCAGCTTTCTATTCACTTCTTTCTATTCACTTTCTATTCACATTTCTCTTGCCTTGTATGTGGTAGACTAATTAAATTAATTTTATTGTCACACAGATTTAAATAGCATTTCTCTCCTTCTAAGTCATCTAAATCAACTTAAAATCATACCTCTGCCTCTTTACCTTACCACAGCTTCCTGTAGTACATTTGCCTAAACCTCAAGTCAAGAAATGTCTATCTCACTATTTGCTTCTCGCCCATCCCTAACCTCTTGTCCCTCCAGACAAATACATGTTTTTGCAAGTTACCTGAAGCTCCCTGGAATAGGACTTGGGCATGCAAAGGGAATTTTAGGATTTGGGAGACAGTATCACTGCTCTCACCAGTATAATCTCTCAAAGAACAGTTCCATATGGTTCCCCCCTTAAGAAGTCAATCTACTTACACTTGTTCTACATTCCACTAAAAATAGTAAGTCTAGATCATTCTCCTGAATCATTGGTGTGGATTCATTTGGACTCAATGACAAATGGTGCCAGCACCTTTTTAAAAGTTCAGTGTTTATATTTACATACAAATATACAGTTTTTGAATTGGTCCTCAATCTTTCAATTTAATTTTAGAGTAGTGCCAAATTAGCTGCTCAAACGTAGTATATTTGCAAATTTCCCCAACTTAATTGTGAATTTGCAGTCAGCTCTGAACAGAACTACTTGTCTTCCTATCTACAGATGGTATGCAAAGACTTAAACAATGTCAGTTTGTCCCCTTAGACAATTGAATTGAGATCTTTTTGCAGAGAAAATTCAGTTTGTATTATCAGGTTCCATTAAAGTGAGTTTTTTGTAATTTCTGGGTAAGGGAATATATATATATATATATATATACATATACATATATACATATATACATATCTATATGGAATTATGGTTATGTGATATTTTTATAAAAATCTTAGAAAGCCCCTCCTCACCATCAGTCCAGAGAAGCTAACATCTCTTGCTGTACAAGGATCATAAAGAGAAATTTCCCATCAGTTATGAATATTTTGCTATTGTTAAGCCTGAGCATCTATCATGCCAGAGGGAAAATGAGAAAAACAACTAGACTAATATCAATTCAATTTATCAAACATCAGTCTCTTCCTTAAGGACAACCAATATCAGAATGTACTTCTATCTTTGAAATTATTGTGGCACATGGACAAAATCTTCTAATTCCATTCAACCTGCAAAATAAATCCCTTTTAATATTTCATACACTCAGAACATCTGGAGCTTTTAAAGTGGAACAAAATTATGGAATGAGCAGTCTGGTGGGACATAATTTTAATAACGGGTAGCACTGCAAATGGAGCATGGGCAAAAGAGGAAAGTGAGATAAATTAAAGTAAAAATCAGGGTATCTGAGTTCAAATGTTGCTTCTGTAACATACCAACTGTGCATCTCTGCCCAAGTCACTTAACCACTCTTGGCTTCCATGCCTCATTTGTAAAATAAAGGGAATAGAGTAGATGACCACTAATGTCCCTTTCAAACGCAAATTAATGACCTAATTGTAACCAGCAGCTGACAAAATATTTTGCTGAGCTTTGGTATGTGATTCCAGCTGACTGCCTATTTGATATCAGTGCTTGGGCTTGGGTGGCATGACAAAGCAATACCTAATTGGTCATTGAGAAAGAAGAGCCTGAGCCCTCAGTTATGCCTCTTCTCTTTCTGGTTGCAGAATGTGTGACTACCGCTCTAGTGTCTTGTAGAATAGGTAGAAGCAGGGACACAAAGCTTAAATGTAGCACCAAGGTGAAGTAAGCTAGGCAAGCTTGAAGCTGGGCCATGCTGCTTTGCAGTATTTTGTTGTTGTTGTTGCTGTTTTCCCTGATTTTAACTTACCAAAAAGCAATCTTGAGATGGATGTATCAGTATTGAAATCAGTCTTGTGAGTTTGAGAGGTTGGAGATATTGGTTTTAACAGTTGAAATCTACTGGTAATAAGAGAAGATTTTGTTTCAGAAAAGAAGCTGAGCCCAAGCCCTGGCCTTGTTTTCTAGAAGATACAGACCTGGAGTTGTTTGGACAGTGCAGAACTGAGGTGAAATGCAATAATGCCTATTCAGTATTCTGTTTGTGTCAGTCAACCACCAAAAACAGTGTAACAGTAGTTAATAATTCATTTAGTTTGTTCCTTTCAATGCATACTAAGTATAACAATAGTTATGAGTTATGAAATCCTGTCTTCTCTGTCATTTTGAGCTGATGAGAGCTTTGATGTGGAGCATTTGTGTGTGTATGTGCACATATATGAAGACTTCAGTTCAAATTCCACCTTAGACACTTACTTGTGTCACACTGGGCAAATACTTGACCTGTCTAATTCTCACTTTCCTCATCTGTGAAATTGGGATCATAATGGAATCTATCTCACAGGTGGTTGGGAGAATCAATGAAATGACATATGGAAGGCATCTTAAAACACTATAAAAATATGAGTTATTGTTATTATTACCATCATTATACTTTACCTTATTAGATTCAGCCCAATACCCTAAACCATTGGCATCAAACTTGAATAGATACAGGACCACTAAAACACATATAACAACCCCTACAGGTCACATACTGAGTTAAAAAAAAAACAAAAATTAACACTGTCTATGCTTTATTATATTTTATTTATTAAAAAATATTTCCCCCATTGATAAATGGTCAAAGAATATGAAAAGGCAGTTTTCAGAGGATGAAATTAATCTATAAGCATATGAAAAAACGTTCCAAATCACTAGTGATTAGAGAAATGCAAATAAAAACAACTCTGAGGGACCACATCTTACCAGCCAGATTGGCTAAGATGACAAAACAGAAAAATGATAAATGTTGGAAAGGATGTGGAAAAATTAGAACACTAATGCATTGTTGGTGGAGCTGTGAACTGATCCAGCCATTCTGGAGAGCAATCTGGAACTATGCCCAAAGGGCTATAAATACCTTTTGACACAGCAACACCGCTTCTAGGGTTATATCCCAAAGACATTAGAGAAGTGGGAAAAGGACCCATATGTACAAAAATATCTATGGTGGCTCTTTTTGTGGTGGCAAAGAATTGGAAAACAAGGGGATGCCTGTCAGTTGAGGAATGGCTGAACAAATCATGGAATATGAATGGAATGGAATATTACTGTGCTATAAGAAATGAGGATCAGATGGCTTTCATAATAACCTTGAGAGACATATAAACTGATGCTGAGTGAGAAGAACAGAACCAGGAGGAATTTGTACACAACCACAGACACAACATATATGTGATGACTAACTTCAATAGACTGGACTCCTCTCAGCAATGTAAGGTTATAAGACAACTTCAGAAGATTCATGACTGAAAGAGGTATCCACATCCAAAGAGATGTGGGGTCAATGCATATTTAAACAAACTACTTGCCATGTTTCTTTTTCTTGTTTTGTTTTGTTTCCTCTTTCCCACTGATAATTCCATCAGTTATATTCATTCTTTACAGCCTGACTAACGATTATGTGAAGATATTTATAGATCCTATATTCAAGTGCATGCTGCCATGATGGGCCGGGGGCCGGGCGGAGGATAGGGAGGGAGAGAAAATCTGAAACTCAAGGGACTGTGGAACTGAACGTTGTAAACCAAAAGTAAATAAACCAATTTAATTTAAAAAATATTTCCCAATTACATTTTAACCTGATTTGGCTGCATTCAAGAGTGTTGTCTTTAGGTGACACATCTCCCTTAGATGCGTCCAGTTTCTTGTGGATCCTGACTTTATTGTTCAGTGTATTTGCTATCCCTTCAAGATTTGTCATCTGCAAATTTGATGAGGCTAGTATCAATACCTTTATCAAAGCCATTGATAAAAATGTTAGAGTATAGTGCCAAGCACAGATTCTTGGAGTATTCCATTAGAGTCTCAATGCTGAAATGCCATAGGATCATTAACAATTAGCCTTAGAATGCAGTAATCCAACTAGTTATAAGTCTGTCTGAATATACTATCATTCAAATCACAGTTTCCATTGTCTCCCCAAGAACAGCATGAGGTACTTTATCAAAAGCTCTGCTAAAGTCTTCTAACCTAAATCCACAGCATTCTCTTCATCTACAAGTTTATTAATCCTGTTAAAAAATGAAATGAAGAAAGAAATGAAATGAGATTTGTCTTAGATGACCTGGTCTTGAAAAACCATGTTTAGTTTGTATTTTCATTTTTACCTTTTTTAGATCTTTGCCAACCATCTTTTTAAGGATCCGTTCTAGAGTTTTTCTGGAAAGTGAGGTAAAGTACACTGGCCTAGAGTTTATAGGTTTAATTCCCTTGCCTCGTTTTGAAAATTAGAGCATTTAAACTATCTCCAAGTATTTGGTACATCTTTTGTTTTTCCATGATATTTTAAATACCATTGAAAAGTGGATCAGCAATCCCATCTGCCAGTTCCTTCAATACAGAAGAATATAATTCATCTGAATCAGCTAAATTGAATTCATTAAGGGTAGCTGGGTGCTTTCTTGTTAGGTGCTTCCCTTACCTAACTTGGAAATAATTTTCTTCTTGCTCATTTTTTCTTTTGTTTTGACATTTCCAGTGCAAAGTTCATTCTCCTAGGCAGAGAAAACAAAAGTCATATAAGAATTGAGCATCTCTAACTCCCTCTAATATTTATCATTATTCCATATATTCCAAGCAAAGGTGCTATCCCTTCTTTGATACTACTTTTTCCTCTCTCTCTCTCTCTCTCTCTCTCTCTCTCTCTCTCTCTCTCTCTGTATATATATATATATATATACATATATACATATATATGCTTCTTCTACATTTCCTTGTGTTTTTTAGAGCATTTTAGAAGTGTTTTGATGGTTTTTAAAATAATTTTTATTAACCTGTCATACTATCACTACTGAAAATGCTTTTCAATAAAAAACAGAGGGGAAAAAACTGGTGACAAATAAGCATAATTTATCAAAACAAATCCACACAGTGGCTGTGTTGAAAAATTGTATATTTCTTTATGCACCTTGAGTCTATCACCTTTTGCAAGTAAATGGGAAATGTGCCTCATCATAGAGTGTCTAGAGACATAGTTGATCACAGCTTTGATAAGAGTTCTATTTAAAGGCCTTTTTCTTTACAATGTTTTTGACTTCGTAGAAATAGTTTCCTTAGTTTTGCTAAATTATTTCATTGGTTCACATATCCCAGGCATCTCTGAAGTCATTTCATGTTTTTTTTAGCAAAGTATTTGTTTCATTACACTCATATGCCACAATTTGTTCAATCATTCTCCAATTCATGGGCACATTAAATTTAAGTTCATTTCTTTCTTTCTTTTTTTTTTTTTGCATACCGCCTTAGGATCAGGAAAGGTTTTTAATTTGATATGCTTCCTTTGTTTGATTCCTTCTCCAGTATTATTCTCCTTCTTAACCCCACCTTTTTCTATAACCTTTTATTTTGGTCTTGAATCTGTTGTATTTATGTACCAAATTGTGTGTGTAAACGTATGCATACATAATTTCAACCTTCTTTTGTCCAATTCAGATAAAAGAATATCATCTGATGCCTATTCCTCCAACCCTTCCTCAGTATTTTTGTATAATCTCATTGGCCCTAATTATGATAAATAACAAATTCACCCGCAACTCCCTCCATTCTATACTAATACATTCCATTTCCTTTTCTTTCTCATCCTAGAACCGTAAGAATAGAACCGATCCAAGTCTCAGATACTATTGCTCTTATTTATCCCCGTTAGCACCTTTTGAAGAAATTAAGGTTCTGAAGGCACAAATGTTTCTTCTCTCTCTTTTACTAGCACCTCATGACCATGTAGCCCTTTCCAAACTCTCAAATAGATTCACCTTCCTAGATTTCTCTGGATTTTTTGTGTTGTTATCCAACTCCAGTCTTTATTCATCAGAAATGTTTGAAAATCTTCTGTTCCATTAAAGACACATTCTCCTTTGCCCCACGGGATCAACATTGTAGGCTAAATTATTCTTGATTATAACTATCTCTTTTTTCTTTTGGAATATTGCATTACAAGGTCTATTCTCCATCATAGTAGAAACTATCAGGTCGTATTAGTCCTTGATTGTGTTTATTTGGCATGTAAACTCCTTGTTGAATGTTTGCAATATTTTTCTTTTTGATGTGTAATCTCTGGATTTTGTATATGACATTCTTGGGATTGTTCTTTGTGGGATGTCTCTCAGGAAGTGACCAGTTATTTCTAGCTTTACTTTGTCCTCTGGGTCTAAAAGATCTCATCAGTTTTCATTTGTGGGCTCTTGGAAATACAGTGTCCACTTAGTTTTTTCATCATGGCTTTCAGAGAATATTGTTGTTTATTCATTGAGTTTTGCTTTTTGGAGGGCAATTGGAGTTAAATGACTTGCCCAAGGTCACATGGCTAGTTTTTGTGTTAAGTGCCTGAGGCTGGACTTGAACTCAGGTCCTCCTGACTCCAGGGCCAGATTCACTGCGCCACCTAGCCACCCATCATGGGGTTTTCTTAGCAAAAATGCTGGAGTGATTTTCCATTTCCTTCTGCGATATATCCCCCTTTCACAGATGAGGAACTGAGGTAAATAAAAGTTAAATGACTTACCCAGGGTTACACAGCTAGTAGGCTTCTGAGGCTGAATTTGAACTCAGATTTTCCTGCCTCCAGGCCTGGTGCTCTACCCACTGTACTACCTAGCTACCCCTTGAGAGAGTATGATAATAATTCTTAAAGTAATTTCTTCCTTACCTATTTTCTAGATCAGTTGTCTCTGATAATGTAAATGTTATATTGCTTTTTTTTTCAGGCTTTTTATCTTTGTTCTGTTTCTCATAGAGTCTCATAGAGTCACTGATTTGCTCTATTCTAATTTTTAGGGAGTCCATGACCTGAGGAAGGTTTACTACTTTCTGGTGTAAGCTATTTGTTCTCCTCCCAACTCTTTTCTCCAGAGTTTTTATTTCTTGTAGGTTTCTGACTGACTTTTTGTGCAGTTTTGTGTTAGAAGTCACTTACTGTGGTTTCTTGTTAAGTTATTTGATCATTATTTGGTCAGGTTCAAATTTCATGTTTTTGCTAGAGTAGGCATGTGAGAGCTGATCTTTTTGTCTCCATTCATAGAGGCTCCTTCACCAGAAATCTTAGCCAAGGCCAACCTTAAGAAAAATTGTAAACAGGCCAAGCCTGGTACAATGTCTCCTTACTTTGCCAGTTCTCTTCTTATTGACCCCATAACCCCAATCTTAGATATGCAGTGTTGTTCTAATACCCATGGGGGCACCTTGTCTAAGCTCATCCTGACTAGCCAGGAAGTCATATTCCAGTATTATGCCCAGCTAGCTACCTCCTCACCTTTCCATAGTCCACCCCTCCAAACACATACCAATCAAAATTCCCTTTTCAGTGTTCTGGTTCCAGCTACTTTTCTAGAAGCATGCATCTGAATAATTGTTTCATGCCATGGTTTTAATAACAAATGGTTTAGTACATAACCTTTGTATTTTACAAGATGAATGAAGCTTAGAGAGAAAATGATACAGTAACCTCAAGGAGTAAATCTCTAATTTCGGAATTTTTATCAGCACAACAAGCAAGCAGGAGAGAAGTTCAGGAAAGGAGATATCCCAGAGCTCCTCAGTTTATGCTGTCTTAACGGCGCAGTGCCAGTATATGCCTTAAAGGAAATAAATTTCTTTTTTGAAAGATCAAGAAATAGTGAACCTAGATATTCAGAAAGCTCCTTATTGTTTAGTAAGAATCAGTAGCCTCATTTTGTCTGCATTCTGTTTCCATTTGAGTAAGCTTTCATGTTTCCTAGAAACTCATCAGAAAGCTTTCCTCTGCTCCTAGCTGCAGGCATCTCAGCAGAAATAAAATGTTCCCTTTGAACGTACCATTTCACTGGAGATTCAGTCATACACGTGCATGTAGCAACATTCATAATTGGTCCTCACAAAATAGGTGAAGATATTTGTTTTTAATTCTCAAATTATCACCTCCCTTTCCCTTCCTTGCTAGTACCTCTTTGTGGTGTGTCTCTTTATCATAGAACAAAAAGGCTACCATGGTTTGGAGAAAAATAGGAAGAAGGAACTAAAAAATATTACAGGATGAACAATATTTCCACTCATTTAGAGACATCTGTCTCAGTCTTACTTGAATTTATTTCTTGCTCATGAGAACATGTTTTCTGTAAAATCTTAACATTCTAATTCTAGCACTTTATTAAATTATATGCTGCCTATGCTTTTAGACTCTGTTCAAAACCTGTTGCTAAGAAGAATTCCCTAGACATCACAGAGTCACTCCTGGTTCCAATGTAACTGATTTATCCTTGCTTTAGATTTCAGATGTGTATATAAAATGTATTATGGATGGATGGACGGATGAACGGATGGACAGACAGACAGATGGATGGATGGATGGACAAATAGATGAATGAATTGGTGAATGCATGAAACAGCATTTGTTAAGTTCAATGTGACAAGCATCCATGATAAGTGCTGAGGATACAAATAGAAAAACAATCAAGTATCCTCTGCTTCTAGAAAGCTCACATTCTAATTGAAGGGAGACAACACATAAAAGAAAACTCTTTCAAAGTGAATGGAAAAGGCTGGAAGTGCTCCTTAGTACTTAGTACTCCCCCCTTGGGAGACTGTGGTAAGATCCATGTATTCTTAGATGATCATCATTTGTCGCCTCATTTATCCCATAAAATCAAGGTAAGGCAGGAGGCAGCCCACAATGATGAATTTTCCAAATTGATGAAATCTGTGCTTTCAACTCTTAGAACTTTTCATATTTTTAGTCATTTAATGGAAATGTTTTCTGGATATATTTTGCTTTGTTTCTGAATATCTCTCTCCTTTTTCTAGCCACCTGAACTTTCTCACAAGGCTATTGTGGAACCCAAGGGATAGCATGTATTTAGTCTTTGGGGAGGGCTGTGGAAATTGCAATTATCATTCAGTTCTCAATATCTATACCCCTGGAGAGAATGCCCCCAGTAACCACCATCATCAGTATCATCACTGTTATCACCACCACCACCATCATCATCACCATCACCATAATCATCATCATCATCATCATCACCATCATCATCACCACCATCATCATCATCATCATCATCACCACCATCATCATCACCACCACCATCATCATCACCATCATCATTACCATCACCATCATCATCATTATCATCATCACCATCAGCACCACCACCATCGTCATCATCATCATCATCATCATCATCATCATCATCATCACCATCATCATTACCATCACCATCATCATCATTATCATCATCACCATCAGCACCACCACCATCGTCATCATCATCATCATCATCAT
>CM053600.1:25591555-25616492 GCA_028646575.1 Pseudocheirus occidentalis
ATTTAGGTATCAATACCATATTTGTGTCATAAAAAGAATTTGGTAGGACTCCTTCCTCAACAATTTTCCCAAATAGTTTGCAGAGTATTGGGATCAATTGATCTTTAAATGTTTGATAGAATTCACTAGTAAATCAATCTGGCCTTGCTTTTTTTTCATAGGGAGTTCTCTGATAGCTTGTTCAATTTCATTCAACGAAATAGAGGACTTTTAAGCATTCTTGATGAAAAAAACAGAGCTGAATGGAAAATTTTACTTTCCAATACAAGAAGCAAGAGAAGTATAAAAAGATAAACTGGAAAAAGAAATCATGAGGAACTTATTAAAGTTGAACTGTCTACATTCCTACATGGAAAAACAAAAATTGTAACTCATAAGATTTTTCTCAGTGTGAGGATAGTTGAAGGGAATTTATATGCATATGTGTATACATACATACATATGTATATATAAGAGGGTGTGTGTATAAATACATATGTGTGTGTGTATATGTGTGTGCATGTATACATAGATAGAGGGCACAAGATCAGTTGAATATGAA
The DNA here is from genome assembly GCA_028646575.1 of Pseudocheirus occidentalis. NCBI lineage: Eukaryota > Metazoa > Chordata > Mammalia > Diprotodontia > Pseudocheiridae > Pseudocheirus > Pseudocheirus occidentalis. Next base: position 25,592,097 of record CM053600.1, read on the forward strand.
GGTATATCTAAAAAACAAAATTATGAGGTGAGAGAGGAATATAATGGTTCAATTTTGTTTTTTTGCTTTTTTTTTGGAGGGCAGTTGGGGTTAAGTGATTTGCCCAAGGTCTGACAGCTATTTTTTTATTAAGTGTCATATTTGAACTCAGGTACTCCTGACTCCAGGGCAGGTACTCTATTCATTGTGCCACCAAGCTGCCCCCTAGAGTAATATAATGGGAGAAGGAGAAAGGGAGAGATAGATTAGGGTAAATTATCACATATAAAAGAGGCAAGAGAAAACTGCTACAACAGAGAGGGGAAGAACAGGAAGGGGAAAGGGAAGGGTTTAACCTTACTCTCATTGAATTTGGCTTAAGGAGGGATTAACATAAACACTAAATTGGGTATATTACCCTATGGGAAAGTAGGCAGGAAGGGGATAAGAGGGAGAATGACAGAAGAGAGGGCAGATTGAGGGAGAGGATAGTTAGAAGCAAACATTTTTTAAAAGAGATAGGGTCAAAGTAGAAAATAGAGTAAGTGGGGGGCAGGATAGGATGGCGGGAAATCTAGTTAGTCTTTCACAATATAACTACTATGGAAACGTTTTGCGTAACTACACATGTACAACCTGTATTGAATTGCTTGTCTTCCCAGTGGGGGTGAGTGAGGAGGGAAGAAGGGAGAGAATCTGGAAATCAAAGTTTTAAAAACAAATTTTAAAAAATGTTTTTTACATGCAACTGGGAAATAAGATATACAATCTCTGGGATATAGAAATCCATCTTGCTCTACTAGAAAGTTAGGGGGAGGATGGGGGAGGATATAATGAGAAAGCAGATTGGGGAAGGGGTATTCAGTAGGTTCCCCATCTTGGGGTGGGGGGTAGGGGAAAGACAGGGAGAGAATTTGTAGCTCAAAATCTTGTGGAAATGAATGTTGAAAACTAAAAAATAAATAAATAAAAGCTTTTTTAAAAAAGGAAGAAGAAAACCAAATTACCAATATCAAAAATGAAAAGGGTGGAGTATCTGCATGTTAGCCGTTGAGAGGGGACGCATGGTCAGTACCATCAAGAAGCCAAACCTGGACCCTGTCCTGCCCACCCCCAAGAAAGAAGATAGGACACAAACCTAAACTCCTCTGATGTATGGACACTGACCACTGAGTTTCCCACATGGGTAGTTTGATACACTGTTTCCAAGTAGTAAGGGGAAAGAATTGAATAAGCCATAAATGACCTTCCTTAAAAAAAATTTCTCAGTACAACATAGATTTACAGGTGAATTCTACCAAACATATAAGCAACAATTAATCCCAATGCTACATAAACTTTTTGAAAAAAGAAATAGGTAAAAGTCCTTCTAAATTTCTTTTATGACACAAATAATGGTTGCTACCTAAACCAAGGAGAGAAAAAAATAGAGGAAAAAAAAACTATAGACCAATTTTGTGAATGAATATTAATGTTAAAATTTTAGTAGCTTTTTTTGCTGTGGTAAAGAATTAGAAAATGGGGGGGATGCTCAGCAATTGAGGAATGGCTGAACAGGTTGTGGTATATGACTAGAATTGTGGCATATGATAAAATATAATTGCACTATAATAAATGTCAAACAGGATGGAAACCTGGGAAGATTTAAAAGAACTGATGCAAAGTGAAGTGAACAGTACCAGGAGAACATTATTCACAGTAAAAACAATATTGTAAGAATTATCTACTGTGAAATCTGTGGAAATTAGTAACTTAGCTAAACTTAACCAAGATAATGATCCAAAACACCCAAAGATACATGATGAAAAATGCTATTCACCTCCAGAATAAGAAAAGATGAAGCTTGAAGCACACTTTTTTTACTTTATTTTTCTTGTTTTGTTTTGCAGCATGGCTTATAAGAAATATGTTTTACATGAATTTGCCTGTATAATTAATATCAAATTGCTTGCCTTATATAGTGGATGGAATGTGTTGGAAAGGAGAAGGGAAAGAGTTTGTAACTCAAATTTTTAAAAATAAATGAATGCTAAAAAAATTTCTCATGCAATTGGAAAATATTTAATGAAATAATTTATTTTAAAAATCATTATTCTGGGATGGGGACCAGAGATGTCACCAGATTGTAAAGGAGTTTGTGACACAAAAGTAGTTTAGAATCCCTAATCTAATTCGTCTTTTTTCATATAAGGAAATTAATAGAAAGTGACTTGTCCAAGACACAAGTTGGTAAACATTAGAGTAGGAATTTGAGCCTAAGTCTTTTGACTCCATACTGAAGATCTTTCCATTGTTCCAGGCTATCTCCCTGATGTGTGAGGAAAAGGTGAATGAGTATGCTGAAATTTAAGACCATATCAAATGAGATATGGAAAAAAATCTCTTCTCTTCTCTTAACAGGTGATTACAAGGGTGATGTATTAATTGGAACTTTTAAATATATATGTGAGATGAAGACCACATTATATGAGAAAAGAATTGTATCCTAAAGGGTTACTGGTGTTAAAGATGCTTAAAGCATCTTTTGCTCTTTGGCAGGCGAGGTGAAAGCATTCCATTATCTGTTTTGGTTCGTTGAAGCTGCCTTAGAAGGGTACAACCATGCAACTAAGCTGGGCCTGGAGTCAAGAGGACCCGAATTCAAATCTGAACTCAGACACTAGTTGTATGACCCTGGGCAAACCCTGTTTGCCTCATTAGGAAACTGGTGATGGAACATCTGTAAAATGAGCTGGAGAACGAAGGGGCAAACCACTTTATTAGCCTTGCCAAGCAAACCTCCAATGGGATCACAAAGAATTGGACACAACTGAATGACTAAACAGCAAAGCAACAACAACCAAAGCTGTTTTGGGGGGTTTAGAGGCTCCACAAAAGAGGAGAACCAGCCAGCGATAGTCAATAAAATTTTTGTTCGTTTGTTTTTGGAGGGCAGTTGGGGTTAAGTGACTTGCCCAAGGTCACACAGCTAGTTTTTTGTGTTAAGTGTCTGAGGCTGGATTTGAACTCAGGTACTCCTGACTCCAAGGCCAGTGCTCTATTCACTGCACCACCTAGCCTCCCCTCAATAAAGTTTTAATATGGGCATATTTTACCTAAGAGATGATATAAGGCCTGACTTGAGAGTCCCAGGGGTATGAAGAAGGGGACACAGGAGGGAGTCAGGGCCCAAGGCAAAGGATATGCATGGGTCACAGTCAGGTTCTAAGAAGTGGAGGTGAGGAGGTAGTGTGTTTCAGGCCTTCTGGTAGGGGAAGGGAGAAGAAGAACTTGAAAAAATTCATGGACACAAGATATTATTCCATGAATGAATAAAACAAGTAACCCAATTGGGAAAGACCATAACATCCTATACATGCACAACTCATAAAATGGGGTTTTTCTTCTAATTTTTTTTCATTTTGAGTATAGAAAATTCAAGATAGCTATGACCTTGTAAGCTTAAGCAACTGAGCTACTTAGAGGGATAGAGTCTGCAGAGCACTTGGCAGCCAGCTGGTGTACCTCTGAGTCCTGAGAGCTAAGAAGTATCTAACAAGACAAAACCCAGACTACCCCAGCAGTAGCAGAAACAAGGGTCAATAGACAGGGAAGACACATTAGATTACAAACTCTCGATATCAGTTCTGGGTAGAAACTGTGCAAGGTGTTAACCCATTGTCTCTAGAGACTGAGGTGACATGTGGGAACCAATACTCCTGAAGTGGCTGGAGGGAAATTTTACACCTCTGTATACTCATACTTCTACTGTTGCTATAGCTCCAAGTGCGACCATGTAGATAATGTGGAGTTCACATGGGTTTTCTAAATGAAGTGCATGGGGAGACTTTGATAATTATCTTGGTAATCTTTCCCCCCCCTCTTCAAGGGAGACTTTGACTTCTGCCTGGAGGGAACAAGATAAGAGGCTAAGAGGCTAGGCATTCTGTTCTCCTCAGCTTGTCTAGGGGAATGATTTCTTTTCTTGAATGCAAGTTACTTTCCTGGTTTTCATTACCTAAAGAGGAAAAGGGTACCCTGAACTTATATCTAAAGGTTTGATTCGTTGCCACAAAATCCTAACTATACAAATGACTATCATGAATATTGTGTATTAAATAAAGCCATTTTCCCAAGCAGAGAGAAAATAGGAATCAGAGAAGTTATATAGATTAGAATATACCAAACAATGCACAGAGTGACTAAGCTCATCCACTGGGAGTGAGATATCTGAGCTCAATTAAAGGAGATACATCAATCTCACCCAAGGGGAAATTCTCAGAAGTCTCTGAGAAGGCAAGCTAGAAATCAGGGACACATTGAGGCCCTAGCTCCTCTATATGTTTGCTGCTTCCCAGAGTCCTCTCTCTCTGGAATAAGCTATGATGAGAATTTAGAACTTCCATGTATTCTTTTTTGAAGCAGCAAGAAAGATCTGTCCTCTCCCAAGCTTTTGAACCAACTCCAGCCTCACATAGGCATGCAACCATTGAGCATCATTCTCTGCCAATGAAGAGTCTTATAAAAATGTTCTAGGTTTGAACTTGGAAAAGTAAATATCCCTCTGAAAATAATAATAATAATATTGCTTTTGTAGAAATGACCAAGGCAATAGCAAAGCATGATTTCAGAGGACCAATCATGAAGCCCACTACCCACCTCCTAACAGAGAGGTGATGAACTCAAAGTGCCAATTGAGACATATGCTTTTTGAATATGGCCAAGATGGGAATTTGGACATGGCCAAATAAGTGATGAGAGGGAAAGAAAATAAATGTTTATTAGTTGAAAAAATAAGATAGATAGAAGCAGGAAAATGCTGCAGCTCTCACATGACCACCTCAAATACCCATAAAATATGATTCTAAACAAATTTTAGGACCCCCAAACTCACAAAAATACACCTCCCTCTGAAGGCAGCTTGGCAGGTGGGGCTCATCAAAGCATGCTGAGAGCTGAAACCAGCCCAGCCTGAAACCACGGCTTGGCCCTGGGGCGAGTAGGACAAGCAGGACAAGGAGCAGCTGGAGCATTCAGGAGAGCAGATCAGTGAAAGCTGTGGTAGTTTCCAGACTTATCAAGCCAGAAGAAATAAGGATTAAGTGAAAGGTCAGTGAGACTCAGCTAAATCGGGGAAGAAAAGCAGTCCGGCTGAACTGCCTGCAGGGCAAGGAAGAGGCAGAAGTGGCAGAGGCCCTGCAGCGGCTTCCACATGGCAGACTGCAGGGGGACCAAGTGATAGTTCAGAGGCCAAGTGCTCTTGAATTGAGTGGCCTTGATCCATATCATGGTCTTGGGTGGTGGTCCTGGGGTGCATTTTCAGTGAACCAAAGCTAGTGGGGGCTTCACCAGCCTCCTAATAGCTCTGGCAGCTGCAAAACCCCCAGTGATTTGGGACAGAGCTTTCCCCCTGTAAGCAGCATTCCATAGAACTAAAAAGACAAGTAATTCACTGGCAACATGAGCAGGAAAAGGAAGCAAATTAAGAAGAGCAACCGAACTCTAGAATCCTTTTTTTGGGGACAAAAAGAATCAAAGCATGGAACAGGAGGAAGACAACACAATCAGAATTCCCACACCAAAAGCTTCCAAGAAACATGAAGACTGTCTAGAAGCCATAGATCAGCTTAAGAAGGTTTTTGAAAACCAAATAAGAGAAGTGGAGGAAAAATTGGGAAGAGAAATGAGAATGATGTAAGAAAATCATGAAAAGAGAGTCAACAACCTGACTGAAGAAAATAACACCTTAAAAACAGATGAACTCAAATGGCAAAAGAGGCCCAAAAAGCCAATGAGGAGAAGAATGTCTTAAAAAGTCAAATTTGCCAGATGAAAAAGAATCTCAAAAGCTTTCTGAAGAGAATAATTCCTTCAGAATCCGAGTGGAGCAAATGAAAAAAAAAAGACAAAATTAGTTTTAAATAAAGAATATTGTTTTGACATCTGAGTAGAGAATAAGTTGGGAAGAGCAAAGGCTTGACATAGTGAGACTGGTGAGGAAATCATTGCAGTATTTGAACTGATAAGGGCCTAAAGTAGAATGGTAGCCATGTGAATAGAAAGAAAAGGATGGATTCAAAAGATGCTGTGGAGGTAAAATTAACAGCACTGGACAATTGATTGGATATAGAGGCAGAAGAGGAGGAAGAATTAAGAGTTCAAATAAGACAACACAGAAATTAGAAATAAAACAAAATCTTCATGGGTGAGGCTTGAAAGGTAGACATCAAGAGGGTTCAGCTAGTACTCTCTTGATGCCAGGAGAAATCAAGGAAGGCTTCTGGCATGTTGGGGAGACTCTCTGTTGTGAACTTCTAGGAGGGCGTGAATGAATCTCACAGCATAGGCAGGTACAGCATTTCTGAATTATTGGAGGAAACTTCTAAATCTATGTAATCACAGATCCATTTGAGTATTTGAATGCATGTTAAACCAAAAAAAAAATATTTTTAGAAAACAGTCATGAAATTATTCAAGTATAATGCGTCTTTGAAGCATCTTCAACTAGTCAAGGAACTCAAGATGGAAATATATATCAATTCAATTTAATTCAACCAATATTTTAATTCAACCAATATTTTCAAAACTCTATCAATTAGAAATATAAAGATTTTTGCCCTCCTTGCAATACAAAACTTGAATTCCAAAAGGGTGTATGGTGTAGAAAAATGTGGGCAAAGTGTAAATCAAACGTAATAGATGTTTAAGAGAGGTGGTTTATTCAGAGCCAGGAGAAGATTCAGCATTTGCTGTCTTTCCAGAAGGAAAATGCCCTTGGCTCTAAACTAAAAACAATGATGTAAAATATTTGAATCAGTGTTTTATTCAACCCTCTTTGCTCCTCCCCAGAAAACTGAATTCTTCTCATTGGAGTTGAATTAATGAGAACTATTCCCTAAAGTTCTCCCAACTTAAAGAGTTGAGGTTTCTCTTCATCTGCTTGCATCATTAGCAGGGCATGTTGTGGAGTCGTCTGTGTCACCATCTGGGTACCTAAGGCATCTCTGCCCTCATCTAAGGATGTGTCACTGCATAAATAGGAAACACTCCAGAGGCTTTGCCAAGTAAAGAGAAAATAATTGTCTCCTCCACAAACGAGGGATAACAGCAATGTCCAGCTGATCCTACGTGAAGGGCATATTATTCAAGCTATAAATTAGGGAGAGACAACAAGGATTAGAAAGTCAGCCTCAGAGCTAAGAGGAAGTGGGTTCAAGTCTCTTCTTGGATACATACTGGTTTTGTGACCTTGGACAAGTCACTTAACCTCTAGGCAACTCTTCAGACTAAGATACAAGGAAGGACTACTTTCAATCAGTAAACCAATTGGTATAGATTCCATACCTATATAACTAAGTTAAATGAAGTCTATCCCCAAAGTCAAAGCTTAGTTACCTACAGACAGGAGGAATACTAGCTGACAGCTAAAACACATGCAGTAGACACTACACACCCAGTTTTCTGAAACTTTATTATGTTAAGTAGGCAATCAAACCATGCACTGAAATTAAAAATGTATTGTTCTTTGATACTTTTTTACCAATTTATTTCAATGAACAATTATTAAATATTTACTGTGTGCAAAGCACTATACTAGGCATTAAGGGAAATAACCAAGTTTTGAATACTTGTGGGTCCTACCCTTAAGGAGATATAGCACATGTAAATAAATTGCTTATAAATCATTGCCACTGGGATATGCACTCTACCAATGGAGAACATGGGTCATTCATACTCTCCCATTCAGCCTGTCTCATAGTGGGTGCTTAATAAATTGTAGCAGTAATCAATTTAGCAGATACTTAGCCCTTTGTAACTTAGGGCTAGGTATAGAAGGTGTGAGCTCTGTCTCCTGTTGCTGAAATGGCAGGAGGGGGTTGGCTGAGACAGGAGATTAGTGCATATATAAGAAAAGTTCTAAAGACATAGAGACAGAATTGGGAATTTTCCTCCAGCTAGTTGGAGGAAGCAGGATTGTCCCAGCATCTGGGAGCTGGGCTTACTGGACTGAGAACTGAGTTGGAATTTTCCATAAGACCAGAATCTGGTGAAGGCTGCCTGGAAGGCAAGCTGAACTGCTGGAGGACTGAAGAAGCATGACCAGGATTAGACTTTATTTTTTGGGAATAGGTTGATCCTTGAGTTCCTGGCAACAGAAGTGGTGAAGGTTTTGAGATGTGCTGGACCCTGTGAACTTTAGTGTGTACCAGGGACTGCCTGGAGGACTGGGCTCTCTGCCAGGTGACTGTTTGGTGGATTCAGGTAGGAGCTGGGACCATGGAAGGGGATCCAGGAAATCTGAGAGACCACCCTGAGTCAAGATGAAGAAAAGGCCTCCCCTTGTATGCATGATGAAATTGAAGACACCAAGGAGTGGAGGGTTTGTGTAATTTTCTAATGACTGTATTTAGTGATTGATTCCTAGATAAGTGACTAATTAATCTATAATTGCCCCATGAGTGAAAGATTGATTATTGTATTGTGAATTGATTGAATGATTAAGTATTGTGAATCGTATTGTGAATTGATTGAATAAGTGTTGATTATTATATTGTGAATTGATTGAATGTTTGCCTTGATTTGTAATGGAATAAATGGAGGGTTCACTAAACTGTGTAATCAGAACCATAAAAGCTGTTCACAGTAGCATTCTTTTGGGAATCTGCTAGTACATGGCATTACATAAATAAATGCTCATTAATTTGACTTTAACACATACTGGCTATGGGACTCTGGACAAATCACAACCTGTTGGTATCTACATAATTCTTTCTAAGAATATGCTTTAGAAGAAACGTTTACCTACATTGGCATAGGAAGTTTACTCCTCTGGGAAATCTATCTACCAATGAAATCCTAAATCCAGTCTCTATTCTATCCTTAAGAATCTCTGTCTTGGAGGTCTTCCTTTCGCTGATCTTTTAATATTTTCTGGATAGAAGTGCAATTCTTTGGCTATTTATCTCTTACTCTGGGTATATGACTAGCCAACCTCATTTTATTATAATGAATAATTATCATAACTGACAGTCATATAACATTTTGAGGTTTGCAAAGCACTTCCCATACATTATCTCACTTAAGTCCAAACTATCTCTGTGAAATTGGCACCATAGATATTAATCATCCTCATTTTAAAAAAATTTATTTTATTTTTAATTTATAGAATAAAACAAGAATTTCCATAACATAGTATAATAAAAAAAGATTGCACATGAAAATGTAAATGTATTATGTACAACTTGCTATTCATTTTAAATATATGATAAAATTATCAAGTAAATTTCTTTTTCTCCCTTTTTTTCTTCCTTTCCCCCTGCCCCACCCTAGAGATAGCTACCATTAGACACAAATAGGTATGTGTGTGTGTGTGTGTGTGTGTGTGTGAAGTTATTCTAACATACTTCAATTTGTCAGTTCTTTCTCTGGATGCAGATATTGTCTCTCTCAAAATGTCTTTTGTCTTGAATTTGTGTATTTATAATAGTCAAAATAACTTAGCTTCTCAAAGTCATTCTTAAAAGAATATTGCTGGTACTGTATAAAATGTTCATTTGTTTCTGCTTACTTTGAAATTCATCCTCATTGTATGTAAGAAACTGAGGCCCAGAGAAATTAATTGAATTGCTCATGGTGGAGAAATTGAGTGTCAAAGAAGTTAAGTGACTGTAGTGGCAAGCAAAGTAGTACTTTGCTGTTTGTTTCAGCTACTCTAGAGCCTTTGAACCCTGCCTTTGGTTCTATCAAAAGTCTTTGTTTGAAACGGTATACCCTGTGTTGTCCTTCACAGGCCTAAGGGAGTTTGGAGACCCTCCCTATTCTTTGTAGGCCTAAGATCATCACACGGACACCACGATGGGGAGGAGCTTGCCAAAGGAGTGGAACAGGAAGAATCAGAACAGAGAAAAGCTGGAGCAGAGCAGGGACCAAGCAGAAGTTAGAGGTTAAATGCTTGCAATTTTGGTAGTCTATTAATCTGTGCTACTTTCTGAGACCTCAGAGAGAGCTTGTTTATGATGTTGGCACTCTGTTCTGTTTGTATTAAGGTTACTGTGTCAGAACCAAGCATTCTGTCTATTGAAATGGGACTTTACTTGTTGTTACAGAAGTCCTGAAAGAGGACTTTATTGTTCTTATAGAAATCCTGGGACTTTGCTTCTGAATTGTTTGATTTCTCAGACAGAAGCCTTGTCCGTTGATTTATGCTACTTTGTCAGACAGAATATATGAATTGAGAGAGTGCTGGCAATGTGTGTAAATATTGTTGTAGCTCTATTAATTTTAATATGTATAAATATTGTTGTAGCCCTGTTAAGCTTTGTTTTCCTAGAAACAGAAGCTATGAAGAGCTTGGAGTGGAACTGTCCCTGTAAGTTGTGATATAGAACTGGAGCAGAGAGCTGCCTCCAAGTGAGTCCGGGCAAGAGCTGGGAGCAGTGAGCCTGTGAAAGAGGTTTGCAAGCCAGCCTCAAGTTAAGCTGAAAGAAGACTTTACTTGGGTACTCTGTATTGACTGATGAGATTGTGACTTACTGAATGATATGTTTTGTTTAAGATTATGCGGTCACCTTAGGGATAAGTTGTTATGTTGTTGTGAATGCTGTGCTTTAGTTTTTTAAATGTTTTCCTTTAGTTTATTGCTGAATAAATAAAATTTCACTATACTATGTTATTAAATCCTAGGTATTCACAGCTGCAGTCCTCAGGAGAGCTGTTTGTGATTTGCTTTAGAGTGATTTATAAAGTATATGACTATGGGCAAGTATTAGTGGTGGGATTTGAACCCAGATCTTCTTGACTTTAAATGCCATACTCTATCCACTACACTGTGTCTCACTTGATATTTACTATAAAAGATCATTAAACTAAGTTATATTTTGTGGTTCTATAAAGTTATTTTATAATATTCATATGCATACATATACATACACACATATACACACACACATATATAAATGAGTCATCTGGTTGAACATGATGCATTTTGTCCCACAAAGTAAAAAGCTTTATTGTAATCTAGAAGCAATAAACACAATGGGTTCTTGTAATCTCTGTACCTGTTAGTCAGTTGTGAGACTAGGAAGATATAGTCAAGTGTAGGAAATCATCTGCAAAGGCCTGCCTCCTCCCTTTCCATTTTTCATCAAGGATACCGTAATGAAATACCTACACACAACATGGATTTCATCAAAATGAAAAAGTAAGTAAATGAGTCAGTAGTAGTTGACTTCTTTCTTCTTGGTTACTGTTTTGTTTTGGTAACATCATATCTGATCTTTAAAATACTTCATTTCTTTGAGATATCTTGAAGCCGCAGAGCAGCAAAGAGAGAAACCACTTACTTCTCCTGATATTTTAGTAGGAGACAATCTTAATAGGGGAATTAGATTAAAGATCTCAGAAGAGAATAAGAAAACCCATTTCAAGCTTTGATCTGATAAGCATGTTGTATACATCATAAAAGGATTGGTCCTGTGATTTCACTGGTAAAAGGAATTATTGGGTGAGAAAAATCTCCTTCCAATATAGGTTAACACCTTATAGAGAGTTGCCTCAAACACTGAAAGGATAAGTGATTACTCTAAGGTTACACAGTCAATTTGTGCCTGAGTCAGGACATTAACTTAAGTATTTCTGGACAGTCAATAAGCATTCATTATTCCCTGGTTCTAAGGCCAGCTCTTTATCCACTTCTCCAAGCATGTATGTATACTCTAGTCACAAGAAAAGAACATCTTTTGGGAGGGAAAGAGTTACTAAAACTTGAAAATTACAGTCAGCCAAGTCAGCATTCCTTAAAGTCTTCCATATACTCAGCTTCCTAGCTCTAAAACAGTATTAGCAGCTATTTAGTTCATCTAGCTGAGCTTTTCAGAACATTATTTTAAATAACAAACTAAAGTCATTTAATGCATACAGGGCTCTCATCTCTTTCACTAAAATTTCTGCCTGGTAACACTCCTGTATAAATAACAATTGGGATTGCAGCCAGGGTCTCTATGACAAAAAGATAAAGAAAAGACTCAGACTTTAATATATATAAATAGCAGTAGTTTTGTTAAGGGCCAAAATGGTTACCCTTTGGAGCTTGAAGCTTTCTCTCCATGGGTGGAATAATCTCCATCTCTCAAGGAAATCAATGACCTGCTGCCTCAGAACACTCCCTATCTTTCTCCTCAAGACCTGTTTTCATTTAATAATCCAGTTGATAACAGAGGTTCCCTATTCTAGGAAAACTGCTTGAATCTATTTCTTTTTTAAGCTTTATGGATGTATCTTATTTTTACATCACAAACATTCATAGATTTCCTCCACTTTATGACCATTCTCTTATGATGAAAATTAAGAAAATTAATAATATAGTGACCTCATCTGAAAGTGCCTGCAATGTGTTACACCTATAGCATATTCCTATTTTGAAAAATCCAAACAAAACCCATCACTATTTTTTCTCCCTTTTAACCTTTATCCCATTTTTTAAAAATAAAGAAAAAGGATTTTGCATAGTCAAGTAAAACAAATTCCCTCAATGACTGTATACAAATATGTATGTCTTATTTTGCACCCCAAATATGTCACATTTCTATAATGAATGGCATGCTTCATCATTAATACTCTGGACTAATGGTCATCATATTGATCATAATTCTTATAGCTTTCAAAGTTGTTTGTTTTTTATAGCATTTCCATTACTGTGTATAATTTGTTCTCCTGTGACTGCTTATTTCATTCGTCATTAGCTTATAAGAGTCTTCAAAATTGTTTATTTTTATGATTTTGCTGTTGTAATATAGTATTTTTCTGATTCTGCATTTTTCCTTCTGTATCAGTTCGCATACATCTTTCCATATATCTCTGAAATCATATTTTTCATATTCCATATAGCATAATAATACTGCATCACATTTCTATACCAGCTAAGTTTGATTATTCAGTCATTCCTCTATTGTTGGACATCTTCTTAGTTTCCAGTTTTGGGGGGGGTAGCTGCTATAATGTACATAAAAACTTTTGCCTCTTTCTTTGGTCTCTTTTGAGCGTAAGTATAGTACCCATATGTCTGGGTCAAAGGGTGGGCACTATTTAGTAAATTCTTGAGTATGATTCCAAATTGCTTTCCAGAATGGTTGTCCCATTCATAGATCAACCAACAATGTATCAATTTGCCTATTTTCTCATAGCTACTCCTATATGTATCATTTTCCTTATTTTGTCATCTTCACCACTCTGATGTGCATGAGTAGAATCTCAGAACTGCTTTAATTTGCTTCTTGATTTAGTAGTGAATTATCCTTAGACCTTTTATCATTTAGGGAATGGCTCTTTTTCTTATAAATTTAAACCAATTCTTTTTACACTTTGGAAAAGAGACTAACAACAGAGAAAATTGCTGCAGTTTTTTCCCAGTTGTTTCCATTTTAATCTTAACTTTATACTGTTTTTGTTGAAAAAAATCTTTAAAATTTTATGCAATCAAAATTACTCATTTCTTTCTTCTGTGATTCTCTCCATTCCTTATTTAGTCATGAACTTTTCTCCTATGTATAAATAGGATAGGTATTTTTTCCCATGCTTCTCTCATTTTTGGTGATATGACCATGATGTGTAGATACAACTCTGGTCAGTGTCTACAGGGTCTTCTTGTCCCAAATGGTCGTAAATAAGGGGAAGCAGACCCAGAAATGACACCACAACCCAAACAAAGTTGAAAGATCTTCAAAACATAAGTAAAATTTCTACAACATTTTGCAACATCGTTGCCTTGAAAGAGTTCAATATACTTCCAGATAAGCAATGAAGTACTTGTTTTTAAAGTACAAATTATGCCATTCTCTATATATTTCATAGTTTATAAATAGGGCCCAGGGTTTGCACTACGTATGCCTCTCCAGAGACTCCAGACTACTGTTCTTGGATTGGGTACAAGGACATGTTCCAAACATCAGGGCCAATTTGTCAGGGATGACAGAGTTTTCAAACAGGCGACATGTGTAACAGTGCATGTGCCAGGTCCTGCTACACATCAAATCCATAGTTTTGATATTTTTTCTGCTCTCTATAACCTTGCAAAAAACTAGTCATTCCAAATTTGTTTAATCCAATAGGTTGTACTGAATAGGGAAAATTCACTATTCAATAGAAAAAGATCCGTTGTGCAGAACAGCTTGCATGACAGCATAGTAACCTCCTTAAGCAACATTATTAATAATTGTACAATCATTCTCTCTGAATCAGTTATGTCATTATAATAAGTGGTTAATAGTTCAACACCAAATGCATGGCCCTTTATTTTTTTCTAATGTGAGTAATGTTTCTCTCTCCTTTCCCCATGCCTTCCTTTCTCTCTTCTCCCCTCCTTTTCACTGTTTGCCTCTGACTGATCTCTATTTGTCTATCTCTTCTCCTCTGTCTTAAATATGCCTTTAAGTAATGCTAAGTATATAATCTTGAAAGCTAACAATCTTTCTCACTAAATGGACAATATATTTATACATTTTGTAAATGAAGTAATTAAGTAAAGCCATGTGGAATTTAGAGCAACAGAGTCTGAAATAATCATTTTGTTTTAGAAAGATCAAGAAAAGTAGAATTTTATTTTTTGAGTCCAACAAGACTGATAGATGTTTTCTTATCTTTAATGGACATACAAAGAGTTGTCACTGCTACTGTTAATAGTTTTTGTGGTTTCTGTCAGACTGAATATGAGAGTTAATGTTTGCCTGTAAATGATCTTTATCTATACCTTTGGTAGGGAAAGGGTTTGGTTCCCCAGACAAATAGACTTTGTTATATATAAAAGATGTGAAATCAAGAGCTATCAATATGAAAATCCATTTTAAAAAACAAAAATAAATATATTCTTGCAATGATTTATATAAATGCAAAAGTAGGTATTTCACAGTCTTCAAGAACTTAAGAATCATCCCCATAACACAGTGAGGTATTTAAGCACGACTTGATGCCAGATAGGCTTATATTATAGTATTGCTTAATTAATACTCAATGAATTGAAATGAATTAAACTGAACCAAATCAATCTATACCACTGTTTTTAGTTTTGTCTTCCAATCTCAGCTTTCCACTGAATTTTAAACTTCTTTAGCCTACACTAGACCATGTTAGACTTGGTTCAGGGGCACGAAGGGAAGCAAAACATAAGATGGGTATTGAGATTCATTAATTTTGGTAGATATTTCATTTTATTCCTCATGATTAGGCTAGATTTTTTTCTCACTTCTTTTAAACAAGTTTTAATGGCACTGTTAAAACTGATTTGTGTAGTCAATGAATTCTACTTTCCTGAGTAAATATTTAGTTTTTGAGGAATCAACATGTTATAACATTTTAAAAGAAATTTATAAGGTTTAGTAGGTATTGTTCAAGTCTATTATGTCATAAAACTACCAGATTATTGAGCTGCCACTACAAAGGCAATTATTGTTTATTTGCCCCTCTTGGAAGAAAGCATAAGCACCTTCTGGCATTTGCCTACCTCAGAAAATCTACATTTAAAAAAAATGGAAAACCTTATCTGAGTGTCAATAAAGCAGCAGAGGCTTGTACAGTAATACCTTCTTTCTTATTGCCAACATGCTTTCCAGCGCCTCCTTTTTATTTATATCAATATTCTGGAATTTAGATTAGGCAGGGAGAGGACTGGAAGCTAATACATTTACCTGCCCTTACCTTCTGTTCACTCTCTAAAGCCATCCATTTACAATTTCCCAGAGATTCAACAACTCGTGGGAGAGATTTAAAGCTTAGCGTTTGTGAAGCCATTGAATGAATTTAGTAAGAAGCCAGCTGTAGCAGAGTATTGGATTTCATGGTGCTGCAAATGAAAATCTGTGATGGTGAATGCACCACATGTAGAAGGAGCAGAAACTTGACCCCTTAAGGCAGTAGGTCTTAATCTTTTTGTATCCTGGGCTCCTCTAGCTGTCTTGTGAAACCTATGGGCCCCTTCTCGGAACCATGTTTTTATTTAAATATATACAATAATATGTATAGGATTACAAAGGAAACCGATTATATTGAAATATAATTAGGGAAAAATACACACACACACACACACACACAAATTCATGGATCTGGATCAACAACTTCTTTCCTAAGACATAAATTCATTATTAAATAAGGCCAGGAGTCAGGGAAATCTAAGGTCAAATTTGGTATTCCACACTAGCTTGTGACCCTAGGCAAGTCTCTTAACCCTGTTTGCCTCAGTCTCCTCACCTGTAAAATGGACTGGAAAAGGAAATGACAAACTACTTCAGTATTTTCGCCACAAAAATTCCAAATGGAGTTCTGAAGAGTCATACATGACTGAAACAACCAAATGACAACAACATGAACAAAGTACATACACCGGGGAATCTTTTTCTTGACATCGAAAACATTCCAGTTAGGGGCAGCTAAGTTGTGCAGTGAATAGAGCACTGGTCCTGGAGTCAAGAGGACCTGAGTTCAAATGCAGCCTCAGATACCTAACACTGACTAGCCATGTGACCTTGGGCAAGTCACTTAACCCCAATTGCCCTGCCTTCCCCCCTCCAAAAAGCAAGCAAAAAAAGCAAAAACAAAACCAAAACAAAACAAAAAAGCCATTCCGGTTAGAATCAGTTTTTCTCTGTCACTCATCTTTAAATATGATTTGTCAGTTTACAAATTTCTTTCTTCTCAAAAAATATGTAAGGTAATAAAGATCAATAGTCTTAGCAGTTCTGGCCCTCAGTTTCCTCATCTGTAAAATGAAAAGGTTTTCCTATATAGATCCCTTCTGGATCTAGTTCTAGGATCCTATTACACAAATATTTTGTCTTCAGGTTCTTACCAGGTAGAAATAAATTACTTTATCTCTTTAGAGCAATATGAAGCAAATTGGAACAATTTATATTTATAAATTTACATGTATTTATTATTATTTATATGTTATACATTTATTTATAAATTATTCTTCATGATTTCATAATGAAATTCTAACCTAAAATAGATCTATAACATAAGATTATTATTTCAATATTGCTCTAATTTGTAATATAATTTTAATGAATTTCTGTGCTGACTGAATAAACTTGAAAATCATTTCTTTTCTGTATTTATTGTAAGAACTACTGACACATTTTTATACCTCCTTTGAAATCTGCTATCTAATTTCTTCACAGTAATATTTGGTTCCACCTGTTTAGTGTCTAATATTCTAGGTACTTACAACAATACAATATGAAGCAGTAATCTCTTTGGACCATTGGGGCTGATGTTAGTGTCTGTGTTCTGCTCAAGGACATCGTTTATGTGGTTATTCAGTCATTTTTCATTTGTGTCTAACTCTTTGTGACCCCATTTGGGGTTTTCTTGACATAGATAGTGGAGC
The DNA here is from genome assembly GCA_028646575.1 of Pseudocheirus occidentalis. Taxonomy (NCBI): domain Eukaryota; kingdom Metazoa; phylum Chordata; class Mammalia; order Diprotodontia; family Pseudocheiridae; genus Pseudocheirus; species Pseudocheirus occidentalis. The sequence continues at coordinate 25,609,429 of CM053600.1, forward strand.
TATTTGCCATTTCATACTCTAGCTCATTTTACAGATGAGGAAAATGAGGCAAAGAGGGATAAGTAACTTGCCCAGAGTGACACGCAGTTAATAAGTGTCTGAGCTCACATTTTAACTCAAGAAGAGAAGTTTTCCTGCTTAGCCCACCTAACTGTCCAATCTTGTTTGTAGTTTATAGTGTATCACTGTTCTGGGTAGTAATTTAAAGCAATAGTAAAAAATTTATGCAAACTACAGCCTCCTAAGACAATATGTTCTGTCTAACTTATGTACATAATTTATTAGCTGTATATCCTCCTACTTTCAATGTTGGGTTTCTACAATCTAGCACTGCATTATTTTAGCTATTGGCTTCAATCCAACGTCAAGAAGAACATTCTGTTGGGACTTGGTACAATTTGAGTATATAACAAAATTCTATTTAAGCAGTCTTGCTTGATTAGTTGGAAATAGATCCATTTAACTTGGAGATCCTTAACCTTTTTCTGTTTCATGGATACCTTTGGTAGTCTAGTAAAGCCTATGGAACTTTTCTGAGATTAAAAAAAATAGTGTACACACACACATATACACATATATGCATATGTGTACATATATATATATAAAGTATTTAAAAGGAAATCAAGTACATTCAAATACTCAGACTATATTCAAATATGTAAATCTCTATATAGGTGTCTATCAGAAATGGTGGAGAGAGAGGTCAAAGGTGGTCTAGATCGCAGGTTCTTAAATTTTATTATACTGTGGAGCCTTTTGAGAGTATAGTGAAGCCTATGGACACTTTATCAGAGAAATATTTCCTTAAATGCATAAAATATAAATTAGAAGGAAACCAAAAGTTACTGAAAATAAACTTTTTTTTCCATCCAAATTCATGGACCTTGAAGTCTTTCCACAGATACCTAGAGTCAGGGAACTCCAGGTTAAGAACTCTTGACTTAGCTCTTCGGGTTTGTATCAAACATTAGAAAAATCATTGCTTGTATCACTGGAGCTACTATCCCAACTGACAATAAATTCCTAGGTGACATCTTCAGAGCATGGCTACATCATGGGTTTTTGTCACCAGACTTCTTGGGAATTCTACCAACCTCTTCATACTTACATGGCCATAGCCTGGTCTATTCATTCTCCAATACTCATTAACCTAAGGTTGGAAATGGTCAAAGAATTAGCTGTACCATGCATTCCAGGCCTCACAACAATTCAGAGACAGAAACAGAGACAGAAAGATAGAGAGAGACAGAGAGACACACAGAGACAGACAGAAACAGAGAGAAGAGAGACAGACAGACACACAGAGACACAGAAAGAAAATGACAGACAGAGTCAGAAACAGAGACAGAGACACAGAGAGAGAGAAGAGAGGAAAGGGAGGGAAAGAGAGACAGAGACAAAGACAGACAGAGACAGACAGATTCAGGGAAGAGGGAGAGAGGGAGAAAGACAGAGACAAAGATACAGAGACAGAGAGTTAGAGAGATAGAGAGACACAGAGGAAAGAAACAGGGAGAGAGAGAGAGAGAGAGAGAGAGAAATGGAAAGAGAGAAACAGAGAGAGAGAGAGAGAAAGAGAGAGAATTATTCCATCAGAGTATTTTGTATGCAAGGAATTTATCTCATTTCCAGCTTAGCAGGCAATTAAAAGACTTTTCATCTCTTAGTAAACTACAGTCATAGAATTCCTGAGTATATACTGAATCACTGTAGGACCCTCCATTATGAGCCATCATGCATTTCCAGAAAGAGTCACCAAGGTCCACTAAGATGGCAGACAGAGACAATTGGGCATGCTGCAAGGACTGAGCCTCCACTATCCATTACCTCATTACACCAAATATTCTTCCTAGGTTATTTTCATGATTCCTAGTTAGCAATTTAACTTCCTTATCATAATAGTGGATTCCTCCTGTGAATTTCCCACCTTATAGTTATTTGCAACAATACAGCATCAGAACTCTCCTGAGGGATTTGGTAGATTGTCAGTATCTAAGTATATCCTAGTTGAGTACCTTGTTTGTAGGTTTGGGTATGTTATTTCCTTAGAAAGAAATAGATTAATCTAGTTATTTAAGCCGTGGCAAAGTGAAACAATTGAGTTGCTCTCTACAAAATGAATTGCTTTCCTGTGCGATGTTTATAATTTTGAATTAGCTGGCTAATGTCCTAATAATTATATCAGGTTTCTCCTGCTAAGCATCCGGTATGCTATTTGTGCCAATAAATCATTTAGAGCATCTTTCCTGAGGGAGTTGAAGATTGTCAGATTCTAACTGTATTCTACATGTGTATTTTGTTTGTAGTGTTGAGCGTATATCTGCTTTCGGTAGTGGTAGATTAATTTAACAATTAGAGTGAGAAATCAGATTAGTGCAATCTAGTAGTTCTTTTGAAAATGTATTTTCTTTTGGTGTCTAGCTTGTGCTGAACCTACCTGGGCTATATTTCACAATGTTTCCAGTCCAGAAAATCATGTTTGCATGCTGGCCACCCTCCCTCCCCCTGTCCCTTTATAAGTCGCCTGAAGGATGAGACTGTTTTTGCCTTTCCTTCTTATCTCTAGTGCTCAGCCCATAGCAGGCACTTAATAAATGCTTATTAGTTTGAAGTTAATTCATAGATGATTACTGATTAATTAATTTATTGGATCTTTCCTCTTTATACTCCTTTCTTGACAGTCTTATCACCTGTTTTGGATAATTCTCAGATTTCTTTCTCCTTAGCCTGGCCTTTCCACTCATCTCCAGAGTCACATTTCTTACTATCACAGACATTTCTGTCTGAATGTGCCCAGCCTGTCAAACTTTAAATGCATTTCTCCCTAAACCTGCCCTTCCATCTGACTTGATTATTTCTCTGTGACACCACTGCCCACCCTGCCTACAGAGTTCAAAGCCTGATTCATAATCTTTGAGTCCTCATTCGTTCACCATTCACATCTGATTAACTGCCAAGGCCTGTCAAGTCTACTTCCTCAGGATGCTTCCCATTCTTCTCTTCTCTGTTCCTACTACCAAGACTCTGGTATAGGCTCTAATTAACCACGTATTCAGACAATTAAACTTAGACACTGAGCAGATGTCTGTTTTCTTCTACCTTCTAACCATTGCTGTTTACATTGTCAATAGATGGATCTTTTTTTAATCTATCTGTTCTTACTCTGAACTCTTCACTGGCTCACTCATGCCTAGGTAATGTCCAAACTGGCATTCAAGTCTGATATTACCTTTTCTCTCCAACTTTATTCCAATATTCTTGCCTCCGTCCTTTTGCTTGTAGCATTTCCTACATCTAGAATGCCGGTCCTTTCCTTTCTCTGGTGAATTCCTGCTCAGCTTTCAAAAAAACAACCAATCCAAAAGTGTCCTCCAAGAAGCCTTCCTTGATATTCCTGGCAAATAATGGCCTCTGTGGTCCTCATTCTCTACCACCTGATCAACAGCGCTTCACTAACAATGACCTGATGCACTTAACTAAAATTTAAAGTAATATGTGATATTTCTGAGTTCAACTCTAGTCCTAGATGTTACCTTTTTGACCCTGGGCAAGTCACTTACCTTTTGTTTGCCTCAGTTTCCTTGTCTGCAAAATAGGGATAGTAATAGCACCTATTTCCCAGGGTAGTTGAGAGAACAAAATGAGATAATATTGATAAAGCATTTTACAAATCTTTAGAATGCTATATAAATGCTAGCTATGATTATTATTCCTGTTGTTGTTATCTTTCCCTCCCCTGCAGCCTCATAAAACTCTGGGATCCTCTTATATTGCTACCAAATTCTATTTTAGAGTAATTGGTTTACATGGTTATCTCCCCTACTACAATGTAAGCTCCTTAGGGCAATATACTGTCTTTACATGCTCCATGGTATGCTGCACAGTGCTTTGCCCTACAATAAGCCCTCAATACATACATATAAGTATATATGTGTATATATATATATATGTATATTTGTTGATTGAATGAATGAGTGTACCGATCACACCTTATTAAATCATTTTTCATGTAATTATCATAACAGTTCTGTAAGATCAACAGGGTGTGGAATGGTATGCCTATTTTATAGATGAGAAAAATGAGGCTTATGGTATATGACTTGTGGAAGATCACTCAGCCAGAACGTGGTAGAACCTGGAAGATTCAGGTCTCCTGATTTCTAATTCAGTCTTTTTTCTACTATAGACAGCTAGGTAGAATAGTGGTTAAGGCCCTGAATTTGGCCTCAGGAAAATCTGAGTTTGAATTCTCTTTCAGATATTTACTATAGGTTTGACAAGTTACTTAATCACTCTCCTTTTCAGTTTCTTATTGTTTAGTCTTTCAGTCATGTGCTAAATTTTGTGACTCCATACTGGTTATTCTTGGCAAAGATGCTGGAGTGGTTCACCATTTCCTTCTCCAGTGGATTAAGACAGACAGGGGTTAAGTGACTTGCCCAGATTCACACAGCTTGTAAATATCTGAGTCTAAATTTGAGGTTAGGCTTTCCCGAATCCAGGCCAGTGTAGTCTCCACTGAACCACCTAGCTGCCTCCAAGGCAGACAAAGATGGTAAGTGACTTGGCCAGATTCACACAATGAGTAGGTGTCTGGGGCTGGATTTGAACTCAAGCCTTACCAAGTCGTTTAGCTGTCTCTTGGTCTCACGCAGATAATAATAGCATCTCTCTAGAGGAGACGCTGCGGAGATCAAATGAGATAATATATGTAAAGTGCTATAGAAATACATGCTACTGTTATACTACTCTGGCTTCATCTTCAGAAGTATAATTATTCCTATTAATCTTTCAAGTTATGGTTTTACAGTAATACAAACATTAGCAACAATCATAATCAAATTTTCCCCTAATTCACTGACATCTTAATGGTTTTTTCTTGTTTTTCCTTGCATATTGAAAACCCCTGGGTGGCAGAGCCCAGATGGTGGCATAGAAGCAGCAAGGTTCCGCAGCTCTCACATAGCCACCTTAAATACCCATAAAATATGACTCTAAACAAATTTTAGGGCTCCAAAACTCACAAAAATACGGAAAAACACATCTTCTGCTGAAGGCAGCTTGGCAGGAAGGACTCATCAAGCCATGCTAAGAGCTGAAACCAGCCGAGCCTGAAACTGCAGCTTGGCCCTGGGGATGGCCAGGATGAGCCACAGCTGGAGCCTTCAGGAGAGTGGATTAGCAACAGCTGTGGCGGGTTCCAGAACTATCAACCCATAAGAAACAAGGACTAAGTGAAAGTTCAGTGGATCTCAGCTAAATTTGGGGGAGAAAAGTAGTCTAGTTGAGCTGCCTCCAGGGCAAGAAAATAGCAGAATTGGCTGTAGGCTTCCACGTGGCTGCTTCAAAAGCGCCCGGCTGGCAGACTGCAGACAAGCAATCATTCAGAGGCTAAGTGATCTTGTGTTGAGCTGACTGGATCTGGAACACAGTCTTGGGTGGTGGTCCTGGGCTGCTTTTTCAGTGAGCCAAAGCTGGTGGGGGCTGCAGTGGTCTCCTAATAGCATTGGCAGCTGCAAAAACCCCAGCAATTTGGGTCAGAGCTTTCCCGCTTGGAAGCAGAGTTCTACAGAGCTAAAAAGTCAAGTAATTTATTGGCAACATGAGCAGGCAAAGGAAGCAAAGTAATAACAGCAATTGAACTTTAGATTCCTTTTTGGGGGACAAAAAGGACCAAAGCATAGAACAGGAGGAAGACACCACAGTCAGAACTCCCACACCAAAAGTTTCCAAGAAACATGTAGATTGCCTACAAGCCATAGATGAGCTTAAGAAGGATTTTGAAAACCAAATAAGAGAAGTGGAAGAAAAACTTGGGAAGAGAAATGAGAATGATGCAAGAAAATCATGAAAAGAGAATCAACAACCTAACTGAAGAAAATAACACCTTAAAAATAGATGAACTCAAATGGCAAAAGAGGCCCAAAAAGCCAATGGGGAGAAGAATGGCTCAAAAAGTCAAATTTTCCATATGGAAAAAGAGTCTCAAAAGCTCTCTGAAGAGAATAATTCCTTCAAAATAAGAGTGGAGCAAATGGAAGCAAATGACTTTATGAGAAATCAAGATACTATTAAACAGATCCAAACAAATGAAAAATAGAAGGCAATGGGAAATATCTCCATGAAAAAAAAACACCGGGTGCAGAGCCAAGATGGCAGCGTAGAAGCAGCAAGGCCCCACAGCTCCTACACAACCACCATAAACACCCATAAAATATGAGCCCACACAAAGTCTAGGGCTCTCAGATTCACAAAAATACAGAAAACACATCTCTCGCTGAAGGCAGCTCGGCAGCAGGGGCTCATTGTGGCGGGCCAGGAGCTGAGGCAGGCCCAGCCTGAAACCAAGACTGTGGCCAGGCCCCAGGGCGACGAGGAGGAGCTGAGCCTCCCAAGCCGCAGCTTGAGTCTGCTTCAGAGAAGATCTACCCTACCTGAGGGAATCTTCACATAAACAAACCAGGATTAAACATGGTCAGTGAAAGTGAAAGTGAAACTTTGAAACTTAATTTGAGGGAGGAAAAGCAGGTCGGCCAATCTGCCCCCAGGGCAAGGAAGTAGTGGGGGAAGGGAACTCCTGGAATTGGGGGCGGCCCCCACTGGGCTGCTTCAGAGACCCTGGCCTGCAGACTCCGCAGGGGGGGCTGAATCGATTGATCAAGGCCAAGTGCTCTTGCATTGAGTGGCCTGGATCCAGATCGTGGTCTTGGGTGGTGGTCTTGGGGTGCACTTTCAGCAAGCCAAACCTGGGGGGGGGCTGCAACACCCCCCTAATAGCTCCAGCAGCTGGGAAAACCCCAGCGATTTGGAACAGAGCTTTCCCCACCCTGGAAGAAGAGTTTCACAGAGCTAAAAAAAACCCAACTAATTAATTGACTGGCCAACATGAGGAAAAGCAAGCAAAATAAGAACAGCAATAGAACTCTAGAATCCTTTTTTATGGACAAAAAGGATCAAAGCATGGAACGGGAGGAAGACAAAACAGTCAGAACTCCCACACCAAATGCTTCCAAGACACTTGAAGAATGCCTAGAAGTTATATATCAACTGAAAAAGGACTTTGA
>CM053600.1:25616992-25658032 GCA_028646575.1 Pseudocheirus occidentalis
CCAGCTTTGGCTTGCTGAAAGTGCACCCCAGGACCACCACCCAAGACCACGATCTGGATCCAGGCCACTCAACACAAGAGCACTTAGCCCGATCAATCGATTCAGCCCCCCTGCGGAGTCCGCAGGCCAGGGGCTCTGAAGCAGCTTGGTGGGGGCCACTGCTGCTGGGTCCAGTAGTTCCCCTCCCCCACTGCTTCCTTGCCCTGGGGGTAGAATGGCCGAACTGCTTTATACCCCCCCAATTAAGTTTCAAAGTTTCAGCTTTCACTAAAGTCTCTCTGACCGAAGCTCCCCTCAGGCCGGTGCTTTAGGTTTTCTTTGAAGTAGACTCACGGTGGGGCTTGGGAGGCTCCACTGCTCCTCATGGCCGCCCTGGGGCCTTGCCTGGCTGCTGCTGCGGTTTTGGGCTGGCTGTTCTCTGCTCCTCTGTGGTGCGAGCTGCGCCTCTCCGTCCTGCTCCTCACGCCTTGGCAGATGTGGGGGTGCTGGAGGCTGTAGAACCGCTGCAGGCTGGCTGCGGGGCTCGGCTCAGCTCCTTCCCACCATCCCAGGCCTGGCTGGGGTCTCGGCTTCCGGCTGTTCCAGCCTCTGCTCTGGCGGCCGTGCTGAGCCTCTGCTGCCGAGCTGCCTTCAGCGAGAGCTGTGTTCTCTGGATTTGTGTGAGTCTGAGAGTCCTAGACTTTCCTAGATTTGGCTGGGCTCGTATTTTATGGGTGTTTAGGGTGGCGGTGGGGGAGCTGCGGGACCTTGCTGCTTCTATGCTGCCATCTTGGCTCCGCCCCCCTCTATATACTCTTAATTGCCATAATAATAACAAAGTTTTTATGAGTTACAAGTATCATCTTTCCATGTAGGAATGTCAACAGTTTAACCTTATTAAATCCCTTATGATTTCTCGTTCCTGTTTACCTTTTTTATGCTTTTCCTGATTCTTGTATGTGAAAGCCAAGTTTTCTATTCAGGTCTGGTCTTTTCGTCAAGAATGCTTGAAAATCCTGTATTTCATTAAATTTCCATTTTTCCCCCTGAAGGATTATACTCAGTTTTGCTGAGTAGGTGATTCTTTGTTGTAATTCTAACTCCTTTGACCTCTGAAATATTATATTCCAAATCTTCTGATCCTTTAATATAGAAGCTGCTAAATCTTGTGTTATTTTGCCTGTGGCTCCATAATACTTGATTTTTTTTTCTGGCTACAAACAGTATTCTCTCCTTGACTTGAGAGTTCTGGAATTTGGCTATAATATTCCTAGGAGTTTTTATTTCAGTATCTTTTTAGGTGGATTCTTTCCATTTCTATTTTACCCTCTGGTTCTAGAACATCAGGGCTGTTTTTCTTGATAATTTCTTGACCCATGATTACTAGGTTTTGGTTGTCTGTTTTTTTTTATCATGACTTTCAGGAAGTCTAATAATTTTCAGTTCTCTCTCCTGGTTCTATTTTTCAGATCAGTTGTTTTTCCAATGAGATATTTCATATTGTCTTCTACTTTTTAAAATTCCTTTTGTTTTATTTTATTTTTTCTTGATTTCTCATAAAGTCATTAGCTTTCATTTGCTGCATTCTTATTTTTAAGGAATTATTTTCTTCAGTGAGACTTTGGATCTCCTTTTACATTTAGCCAATTCTACTTTTTCAAGGCGTTTGTCTTTCTCCTCATTGGCTCTTTGTACCTCTTTTACCATTTGGTCTAGTCTATTTTTTAAAGTGTTGTTTTCCTCAGGATTTTTTTGCATGTCTTCTTTACCAAGATTTTTCATGATTTTCTTGCATCACTCTGGTTTCTCTTCCCAATTTTTATTCTGCCTCTCTTGTTTTCCAAAATCCTTTTTGAACTCTTCCTTGGCCTGAGACAAATTCATATTTTTCTTGGAGGCTTTGTGTGGAGGGGCTCTGAATTTGTTATCCTCTTCCAAGTGTGTGTTTTGATCTTCCTTGTCACCACAATAACATTCTATGGTCAAAATTTTTGCTGTTCTTTGCTCATTTTCTCAGTTCATTTCTTAACTTTTAACTCAGTGAAAGTATGGCTCTGCTTCCAGGGTGGAAAATGCACTGTCCCAAGTGTCAGGGGTTTTGTGCAGCTGTTTTCAGAGACATTTCTAGGGACCTGTAAGTTTTTAGTTCTTCCAACATGGTATCATCTTGGGAGAAGTGTTTACTCCTCTCCTGGCCTGTACTCTGGTCTCTGGGTGACTACAAGCGCTCTTTTCTGCCGTGGAAGCATGAGGAGGGTCCTTGCTCCACTGTGGGTACAAACTCTGGTATGCTAGTATTCCTTCTCACCATAGGACTGCCACCCAGGACCGAGACCCCATTATTATCTGTGGTCTGGGAGCTCCAGAAGCAGCTGGTGATTTACTGGCTCCCAAGACCTGCTCCTGCTTTGCTAGGTCTGGGTCTGGGTCTATGCTGCCATGACCTGCCCTGGACTGTGTTTCTCTCTCACCCCCACATGACAGACTTCTGGATCTTCTAAATTGTCTTTGGCTGTAAAATTATTTTACTTTCTTTAAAATTCATTTAACTTTTTATTTATTTTACCATTTTTGTGACCTCTGCTGCTTCAGGAATTGTTTTATGGCATTATTTTAAAATGTTTAAAATAGTTTGGGGGAGAGCTCAGGAAAATTGCTGTCTTTACTCCATCATCTTGGCTCTGCCTCCTTCCAATCAGGCCCTCTTAGTGGGGATTGTATATATATACATCCATATAATCACAAAAGTAATGGATGCATTGATTTTGACACTGCAGCAATACTTGATTTTAATGTATTTTAGTCAGACATTGTTTTGCTCCATGCACACACATAGGCTCTTATTAGTCTCTGATTTCAGTGTGTTTACAGCTACTTGGCCACAAGTATCCTCATTATAACAAGAGAGATGCTTTTCAGGGTGTCCTTCAGTTAAAAACATTGCTCTCAGGAATCTATTTGGAGACCAAGATAGCCAGGCTGGGTTGACAGGGTACAGACGGTCTCATGCTGACTAGGGTTAGAATTCACACATTTCAGCACTTCCTAACTCCATGGTAACAGGACTTTCAGGTATTAGCTATCAAGTCAACTTAAAATCCTTAGGTTAGAAGAAAAACAGAAGCATAGTGTTTCTACCATATCATTTCATTTTTGTCAATGAAAGTCTAATTATCCTAATTCCCTTGATTGCTTATTTATATTTATATATATCCATAAGAACATTTTTTCATCATAGATTATGGCCTCACAGAAACTAAAGGAGAAACTAACTTGGATTAATAGTGATGAGGCATTCTGATCAGTACAATGATCCAAGTTTATTTCAAAGTATTCATGATGAAAAATCCTCTCCACCTCTTAAGAGCAATCTGATGAGCTCTGAGTGCTGATTGAAGCACATTTTTTCACTTTCTTTATGTTTCTCTTTATTGTGTTTTTTTTTCAACATGGCTAATATGGAAATGTGTTTTGCATGACTTACCATATATAATTGACTTGCTGCCTCAATGGTGGGGGAGAGGCAAATGCAAAGGAGAAAACCTGAAACTCAAAATGCTTTTAAAAGTAAATGTTAAAAATAAAAAAAAGCAATGTGTTAATGTGGAAGAAAATGACTAATCATAAAAATGCACGTTGATTTTGTAAGTTTATATAGCACAGTGTTATAGCACATGTTACAGTCAATCACCTGATATTTATACTATGTGCCAGGCCTTTTGCTGAGTGCTGGGGATATAAAGAAAGGGGGAAAAACAGTCCCTGTATTCTCAAAGAGCTCACGGTATACATGAAATGTAAGACCCTTGGCATGCTCTCAAGCAAATTACAATTTATTTAGGGAAATAAGAAACTATCACATGTAAAATTAAATACTAATTCAAGAGAGAGGTATCAGTTCGATATAACAATTCAAAATATATTTTGGTTAACTGTGAAATGCTTAAAACTGACTGTAAGTACAGTAAGCATAGAGGAAGGGGAAGTCGTTGGGTGTTGGAAGGCTGAGGCATCTTTACATTGGTGGAGGAGGAGGAATGATTTGATCTGGGTGTTGAAGGGTGGATTATATTTGGATTAGTATAGTAGACAGAATGGGAAGAGAAAGTTTAGCGGGGAAAATATGAACAAAAATAAATAGTGAATAGACCTGTTGGGGTGCAGGGAAGGGTTTGGGGAGGTGAGTTACTGGAGATAAGCATGAAAACATATGTCCAAGCCATATTGTGGACCTGTAGACATAGAATGTGGTCTTAGGCACTGTGCTAAGCAATATATGTATAGAAACAGATATATAGAGAGATGTATAGATATAGACAGATACATATATACACACACATACACATACATATATACATATATAATCTTATTTGATCCTCACAACAACCCAGCAAGGCAATTGTTGTTATTGTATTCATTTTATAGTTGAGGAAACTGAGGCAGGCTGCAGTTTAAGTGTCCTGCCCAGGGTCATACAGCCAGTAAGTGACATGAGTCTTCCTGACTCCAGACCCAAATGCACCAATTAGTTGTCTCAAGTACTGTTGTTTTTCTTGTTAATTAATAGTAAGTGAATGGGACTTTACTTCATGGAATTAATATGCAAAGAGGCATATCTCCTTCCTCGCAAAGAGCACTGTCCCTGTGTGGCAGCACTCCCAGTGTCTCATTCCTGTGTTTCCATTCACCTAGGGCCAAATTCCTCTTATAACTCCCATGTCAGTGAGAACTGACTCTGCGGGGAACAAGTGTTTCCCTGTCCCACACAACTGCACCTGTAGCGGGAATGTCCTCTGCATCATCAATTCTTCCCTTCCACATTGTTCACCAAAGGTAAAGGATTTCTACGTATGGCTCTGAGATGCAATCAAAACACCAAGCTAAATACATAATATAAGCACAAAGTACTGTATTACTAGGGCTTTTATTATTGCTATTAAGGATAATAACAATATTCGAGGGGATTTATGAGGAATTCAAAGAGATGGGAAGGCAATTTGAAAATCATAAATTGCAGTGGAAAAGTACTAATATAACCAGCAATCACCAAGTTCCTCTAAACTCCTAATCCGATGTTCCTGACTTTTCAAAACTTTGCCAATGGACAGTGAGGTTCAGTTAGTCCTACCAAGTTGGAAAGCTTTTAATTACAGACTCATCTATAGACTACATTCAGGGAACACACTGGTCAAGTTCAGAGAGCTTCATCAGCATGTTGACCACTAACTGATTAATATTTTGGCAATAGTGACTCATGAAGGCTGCCTACCAAGCCATAGAAAGGTTGTACCCTCTTAGTTCAGAAGTTCTTAACTCAGGGTCTGTGGACTTGGTTTTTAATGTTTTGATAAATGTATTTCAATATAACTGATTTCCTTTGTAATTATGTTGTTTTATTTTATGCATTTAAAAATATTATTAAGAGAAGGGGTCTGTCTATAGGATTCACCAGACTGCCAAAGTAGTGCGTTACACAAAAACAGATTAGCAACCTTTTTCTTTCTCTGTGAAATCATAGCTCATTGGAAGTATTGAAGGAAAAGGAGTACCTTTTATTCTGTAGTTCATTTTATATTTTTCAAAGTCCTTTCCTGTCTTTTTTAACTTCTTATAATAACCCCACAATGTATCTGTTAACGATGGTCACTGTCTACTTTTGCAGGTGAACAAATGAATAAGTAAATGAAAAAAAGTATTCATTGAGTCGTTTCTATGTGCTAAGCCCTGTGCTAAGTGCTGGGGATATAAATAGAAAAAGTCAGATAAAACAGTTGAGGCCCAACAAGTGTGAGTGATTTGCTCAAGACCACAATGCTGGTTTGTGGTAATGTCTAGACTAGAATCCAGGGCTCCTGACTCTCAGAGTCCTGATTTCTTTGGTTCCTGTAAGATTTTTTCATGCCATCTCTCCCTCTTTCCCTCCCTTTCTTCTTTCCTTCCTTGCCTCCTTCCTTTTTTATTTTTCTTCCTTTATTTTTCTATCTTCCTTTTTTTTCCTTCCTTTATTTCTTTCTTTTTCTTTCTAGTATTCATACTTTTCTCTTCTATCCTTTGTTTCCTTTCATTTTCTTTCTTCTTCCTTCCTTTCTTTTTCTTCTTCCCTTTTTTCTCTTGCTAACTTTCTTCCTTCTCCCTCCCTCCCTTCCTGCTTTCTACTACCTTCTATCTTTTCCCTCCCTCCCTTCTTTCCTTCCTTTTTTATTCCTTTCTTTCTTTGTTTTTTCCTTTACTTCTTTCTACTATTATTCCTTTTTTCTTTTTCTGTTCTTTCCTTCATTTTCTTTCTCCCTTCATTCAATTTTCTTCATCCTTTCTTCTTTCCTTTTTATTTCTACCTTTCTTGTTCTTCCCTTTCTTTTCCTCTTTTTCTCTTCTCTCTTCCTTCCTTTTTTTTAAATTTTGTAGTTGCTATTTTCAAGACACAGTGAAGTTCTTGGGCTTGCACTGTATCTTTTGAAGTTCCAAAAAGCTACACCTTTTCTCAAAGACTAAGGATTCACATCTGTGAATCCATGCTGAAAACTGTAAAGGACAGAAAACGTGGCTGCTGATCTAGTTTTCCATCAGGGTCTTGATGTTAATAGATTGTTCCAGAGCCTGAAAACCTTTCAGACTTGCTTCTGCTTTGCTGATACTGCCTTGCCAGATCTTGACCTTTTTTAATCCTTGAAGTTTAACTTTGTTTACACTTCATTTATATTTAATACCTCTGGGCCTTGTTTCTTTAGTAGATGGTGTGTGTGTGAGTGTGTAAGTGGGTAAGTGTGTGTGTGTGTGTGTGTGTGTGTGAAGGGTGATGCGCTAGGTCTTTATTATTGCTTGTCTCCTGTTCCTTTTCAAACTGGAGGAATAACTTTCAAAGATTTTTGAGGCTGTTCAACTCTTTCTATGTGATTTTTATCTTTCCGTACTTTGGAACCCCAGTACTTGGTACAATGGATTTTGGAAACAGACAGTATCCAAAGAGTGGCCTGACAATAATGGAACAGGTCTACATTGTCTACTTTCTTTTGAGGAATTCCTAGAAGGAGATCCAATTTAATTCAATAAGTATTTATTAGCTGTGCATTATAATGAAGGTACCCTGCTAGGTTCAAGGAATACAAAGTCAAAAGCTAATTAGTCCTTGGCCTCAAGGAGCTTAACATTTTACTAGACTGGAATGGGGTGGGGGGGAGGGAGGTTTAAAAAACCTCCCATCGACAAAATCAGCACTTGGATTGGTAATATTTGAAGTTTGGGAAGGCTGCTTATATTTAAATCTAATTTGACAGTGTTGAGATGGGTAGTGGCTAGCTGTGTTACTTTTTTAACTATACATACAAAGCGCTTTGCCTATCTTACGACACCAATTAAACGTAAATTCAGCTAGTATAATTATGAATTTGGAATGATAGCGCTAAGAGCTTCGGTACCAGCTGACTGTTGTTGTTCAACAGGTGCCATTTAGGGGTTTTCTTTGCAAAGATATTGCAGCGGTTTACCATTTCTCCACCTTATTTTACAGATGAAGAAACTGAGGGAAACAGGATCAAATAACTTGCCCAGGGTCACATATTTAGTAGGTGTCTGAGGCCAGATTTGATCTCAGGAAGTGGAGTCTTCCTGACTCCAGGCCTGCCTTTCTATCTACTGCACCACCTGGCTTCCCAACAAACTCATTAGGAGACCAGATTGCTGGTGGTAGCATGGATTGAAAAGACTAATAATTCATGTTATTCAGCTAACATTCAAAATATATTTCTGCTACTGTCAGATTAGTGACCTCACATAGTCCAGTCTCACTGAATTCTTATATGTCCTGAACCTTTGCTCAATTTATCTGTTCATTCCAGCAATTTGTTGATTTATTGGCACTTTGCACACATTTCCCACCCAATGGGTTCTCCTTTCAAGTGGATCTCCTGCCAAAAAACTAAGGCTTGGACTTATCAAATATCCTGTTCTGCTTTTTTCAGCTCTAAATAAATGGAGGTATTCTCCATTAACTTCTCATCTACGTCCTGCTTCCCCATTATTTTGAATGAATTCCCTGACCAAAATGGTGACTCTGAAGCATCATTATCCTAACCCACTCAAAATAGGATGTAAAGTTTCAGAGATGGGGCACGAGGGCAATGTGATAACCTGAATGGAGACTTTCTAGTAAAAAAATAAAGGAGATTCTATCCTCACTCCATCTAGCTTTTGTACAACATACCCCAAGAACACCAATAGTGATGTGAACTGAGATGCTGCAAGACACAGGGATGATTGAAGACAACATAGCTCTGGAGGGAATCTTCTGGTATCTCACTTTCCAGTTTCAATAAAGGAGAGACTGGCAAAAACTTTCTGGGTCTCCTAGATAAAGACCACAAACTCACCATGAAGCAGATAAGTTTAAGTAATATATGGCATGTTCCAGAAGCTCACTTGACCTATTAGTTGTGATAAGACCTATGTGATATTGGACCAGTGGTTAGGGTTAAGCTATGGTTCCAGAAACATCTGAGTTGGGGCCACAAAGGCAGCAAACACCATGTAAATCCACATACCCTATAATTTTTATTTCTAGTAGAGATGAAAGGATAGTCTACAAACCCAAATGACTGCTTTAGAGGTCAGGTATTCTACCCTTTGAGGATCACTAGCCAGCACTACAAAATTACATTCTTTAGTTGGAGATGGCCTACCTAGACCTTCAGCATCATCCCTCTCTTGGATCTTGGTTATTTGAGCCTTAAGAGTCATAAAAATGGTTGTAGAATCCATGTTTCCTCCTGAAGGAGGAACATAAGGAGCAACTCAAAACTATCATAACTACTCAGACAAGGTGATCTCTACTAGCCTTATGAGGGCTAGATGATGCAGTCTGGACAGGCGAAATGACAGCTTGGCAAAATTTCCTTTGAAGATATTTTTTTGTATTTTTTTAAATGGAGAAAGGATAGAGAGAAGGAAGAGAAAATAGATTTTTGTTCATTAAAAAATACAATTTAATTTAAAAATGAAAGTGACTATGTTGCAACTCTTTCCCTACCTACAGAGGTGGGATGCTGAATAAAGTGTGGAGCTTTTTTGATATGCTGGTGAGTTTTGATTATTCTTTTTCTCTTTTTATTTTTTGTTATAAGATATGGTTCTCTGGGAGGATGAAGGAAGGAGTGGTACATTGGGAAATGGAGGTTATACAAAAACAAGAGAAATCAATAAAATGTATTTGAAAAAAGAAAATGAATGTGTTGAAGAATTGTATTCATAGGGTCATTAATAAGAAGCCAGAATAGACTAATTTTTTTTATTAAAAAACACATTTCTTGGGGCGGCTAGGTGGCACAGTGAGTAGAGCACCGGCCCTGGAGTCAGGAGGACCTGAGTTCAAATTTGGCCTCAGACACTTGACACACTAACTAGCCATGTGACTTTGGGCAAGTCACTTAACCCCAACTGCCCTCCAAAAAAACCCACCACATTTCTTAGCAAAACATTTGACAATGAGTTTCATAGGGAGATGAATCTGGAAACAGCATGAGCAGAATTTCCTCTAAATATGTTATTGGAAGGTGTGACAAGTCTTAGATAAATGATGATAGAGTACATGACCTTCAAATACTGATGGAACCTCCATGAGGCAGAATATCATAGTTAAGTCCAATTTGCTGGGCAATCTTAAAATATAGTAACTGGAACTATGCTTCAAATAAACTTCAAACAGAAAGCTTAATGCTCTGACAGAAACCATGGTTACCTCATGTGTATTTCATATAACCATAAATTGAAAGGGAGAGGCAGATAGTAAGATGGACTCTGCTCAGATAGAGGAAGGAAAAATGTACCCTATGGTTGCTTTAAAACTTCAAATATTTATTGGACCTGGGATCTCATAAATATAGCTATTTTCTCCAAAGGAACCACAGTGGATAGAGTGATCAGCCTGGATTCTGGAAGACTTATCTTCAAAGTTCAAATTCAGTCTAACACTTACCACCTGGGTGATCTGGAGCAAGTTGCTTAATCCCTTTGCCTCAGTTTCTTCATTTGTAAAATGAACTGGAGAAAGAAATGGCAACTCCAGTATCTTTGTCAAGAAGACTCAAACTACTCACCACTACCACCAACAACAACAGATCATAGCCCACCCCTACCTTTATTTTCTGTACAACTCTTTTATGATGCATTCTGGAACTGTTTTTATTCCTTAAACTTTAGTTCTGTACAAATGTCCATGTCCAACCAAAAATGTTTCTTCATGGACGCTTTTAATTTTTTGGAGATCTTTTGATTTTATGTCGGTACCATTGCAGTACGAGGCCTTTCCATCTATCATCTCATTTGCTCCATGTTATAAATTTATCTCTTCTTCCACTTACATTTTGCTTTCATTACATCTTTCATGCTGCTTCTTATGTACGTTGGCTATTGGTAATATGTTGCAACCTATCATACATCATTCCATTGTCCTTTGAGTGACTTGTAATTTTGAGTTTTTAGAGTTTGTGGAATTCCATGATTCATTGTTATGTGGGAACATTTAAACAATACTGACATTAAAAGATATCTGGAAATCAAGACACTTCATCCACTTGGGTTTTCCTATGTGGGCGTATTAAGCCAAACTCTTTGAGTGATGGTGAATTTCATCTAGGAGGTCTGACTATGTTCTGGAGCTTAATGTAATCAGGACAAAATCATGTGCAAGTGTGAGCAACTAGAGGAGTTCATTAGGAAATCTAATTTTAATTAGATTCTTCATCAAACATCTTTCATGACAGTAGCAAACACGTGTGATACTTCTCCATTGCTCACTTCTCTATTGTCCTCTGAGAAGAAACAAGATCCTCAGGACAAATATGTCTTCCTGTTTTATGTCTCACTTGGTCATCTTTGATGATATTATTTATTCCAGTTCTCCTTTGTAATTCCTTACTCATTATGTATTGCAGCCTGCTCATACCCAATTTTTCATTGCTCCACTATCCTTTGAGAAAAAAAGAGATACCCAGGACAAAATTATGACGCACCCACAGTTGCGGGCATCACATAGGTGATGTGCCTAAGTAGATACTGAGAAAAACAGTTTAAAGAGGGCAAAGGAGAACCAAAAAAGAAAAGTGTCAAGAAAACCTAGAGAGTAGAGAGATTATTGGAGGAGAGCATGATTAACAGCACTGAACAGTGTGGAAAGATGACACTTGAAAAAAGTGTTTACGATATTTGTCAGTTAAGAGGTTAAGGAGTACTCCATCCAGTGTGCTACCTACCTGCCTAACTCTATTTCCTATAAAGAATAAATTTAGAAAGTATAAGGGAAAGAGAAAGAGGAAATGATCAGACAAAGGAATTTCAGAGTTCTTAATTTGGGAGTGGAACACTTATACTAAAAGTCTTATAGGAAAGGGCAAATTCAGCTCACTAAAGAGATTCAAAATTATATCATAACTTATTTAGAAGAGAATGAGGAAAGGGAATGAATGCAACTCAAAGTAAACACAACTTTTTCAAGTTTAGCTGAGAAAGAAGAGAAATCAAACACCTTGATGGGATGGCAGGGTCTAGTGAGAGGTTTTTATTTGTTTGTTTTAAGTGGGAGGGAGACGGGAAGATTTCTAAGCAGCAGAGAAGGAATCAGTAGATGGAGGATTATAGAGGAGAGAGAATAGTGAGAACAATTTGCATAGAAGAGGATGGGAGTCAGAAACAAGGGTACATGTTAGGGAATCCTGGGGTTCTGGACATGATTTCAGAAAGCAAAGAAGAAAATTCAGCTAATTCTAAAGACGTTAGGAGGTTCAGTCTCCTGTCCCAACAGACAATTTTGATTTCCTCTTGGACAACTTTCATAGTAATTAGCCTCAGAGAATTCTCTTCCATTAAGGCTTTCCTCTCCTTATTTTCTAATGTTTTTTTTTCTTTCATCCTGTCCCTTTAAACTAGGGTATTCTTCCCTCTGGGACTCAGTTTCCCTGTCCATTAAATGAGGGGGCTGACCTGGATTAACTTTTAATGTCCTTTCTATCTGCAAATCTCACACTATGATAACATGATGCCATATCAAGGGATTGACTCTGGAAAGGAAATGGACCATTTTTTCATAAGATGTGATTGGGATCATGTCAAGGAGTTGTGTAATAAAGAGGAGAGAAGAAATAGTTCCCAGCCAATGGCCTCTATTTTCTATGTGAATTAGGAGGAAAAGTTTTCAGCCGTATGGGACATGGGAGGAATGGTATGAGAGGTTTCAGAAGAGAAAAGAATGTTTAGAACAGCTGTTGGGAGAAGTGGGACAAAGGCTCAATTAGAAAGGAATAGAAAGATTGCTGTAGTGAGACGCCAGTTGAGATTCAATATCCTAAAATTGTAGTCAGTACGGTTCTACGATTTTCTCCAGCTTTGTTCATCAGCATCATGTGAATAGGGGTGAAGGAAATTGAAGTAATCTGGCTTTGGGTGTGACAAGTTGTAAGTGACAATAGGAAAAAGGATTCAAGAATAAAGAATAACAAAGAGTTGTAGTCAACAATTAAAGAGTCAAAATAGGGAGAGAAGGAAATGATGCTGGAATGGTTGTGGTCATCTGGGAAAGTACTGAGGGATGGCGGGAGGGAGGAGTGGGGCTCAAAGTGGAGATAACCATGATGGGGAGCATTTAAAGAGCAATTACTATGTGCTAGATACTGTGCTAAGTCCTTTACCATTATTATGTCATTTGATCCTCTCTACAACCCTAGGAGTAGGTACTATTATTATCCCCCTTTTAGAGATAAGGAAACTAAGGCAACAAGAGGTTAAATAACTTGCTTGCTCAGGGTTACACAGCTAATGCGTCTCTGAGGTTAAATTTGAATTCAAGTTTTCCTGGTTCCAGGTCCAGTACTCCGTCCACTGTGCTACCTACCTGCCTAAATCTATTTCTTATAAAGAATAAATTTAGAAAGTGTAAGGGAAAGAGAAAGAAAAAATGATGGGATTAAGGAATTTCAGAGTTCTTGATTTGGGAGTGGAACACTTATAGGTGATGGCAGGATCAAGAGTATGATCATTTCAGTAGCTAAAGTGGAGATGAGGAGTTCATGAAAGTTGAGTAGATTGAAGAATTAAGAGGAAGGCATTTTTGAAGGAATATCAGTGTGTGCCATATAGTGAAGTCCCCTGGTTTCAGGGTGGAAATTGGGGTAAGGAAAACTATAAACCAGGTACTAAAGATGCTTTGAGGAAAGAGGAAAAATGAATTGTGATCTGGTAGCCTTCTAGATTTAGTATAGGAATGGTTACTAAGTGATAGAAGCAGATTCTGGAAATAGCCATGGCATCAAGGAGCATTGCTATCCCCCCTTCATGACCAGTATATCGGAGGGAATGAGGAGATGTAACCTGTTCTCACTTAAAATGAGTACTCAAAAAATGGCCAGGGATACATAATTATCAGGGAGCTAGGTCTCCAGAAGATACAAGAAGCTCAAGAAAATGTTGGTTAATTATGGGACAGAAATTCCAGAGGGTGTAGGGAAAGGAAACAAACAGAGTTGGAGTGTGTCATTAGAAGAATCAGATGAATATGCATAAGGATGAGAGAGTAGGCAGTGGAAGGTTGGGACTGGAGACATTTCCTCTTAGATAGTTGGGGTCCAGGATCCCTGGGATTGGAAAGTAAGAAAGTGGGGCATTTTACTGACCATGGGGAAAATATTCAGACAGAGAAGGCTCAGCTAAAGTCCTAAGTTGCTGGCAATAGAGTGGGATGGGGGAAGGTTACCATGAACTTCTATTTGGTGGTATTACAGTTGATTTGTATCCAGTCTTGACTTGGTAGTTAGGGGTAGTCTGGGGCTCTGCAACCATTTAGAACTCAGTTTTGTTGGAGAAGATTGATTGAATTGTGTCTTTCTTGGGTTGTTACAAGTCTGGCTATTCTAGGGGTGGGAAACTTGTGGCCTTGCAGCCACATGTGGCCTCTCAGGTTTTTGGCTGTGGTCTTTTGACTGAATCCAACTTTTACAGAACAAATAATTTTATCAGGGGGATTTGTTCTGTGAAGTTTGGATTCAGTCAAAGGGGCACACTGAGCCTCATGTGGCCCTGAGGCTGCAAGGTCCCCAGCCCTCGTCAAAGAATTCATCTCTAAATGTTCAGCTTAAGGTCACATATCCCTTTTCAATTTATTGAGGTATGCAGTGTGAGATGTTGATCTAAACCTAATTTGTAAGAGGCTTCTTTCTACTTTTCCCAGGGTTTTATTTTGTTTTGTTTTATAAATAAAGAGATCTTTCCTAAGTAATTTATGTTTTCAGGTTAATTGAGTTGTTGAGTGTCCTTGCTTCTGATTCTCTCTTCTCTCATCTATGCCACTGATCTACTCTGTTTTTTAACTGATGATAAATCATTGGTTTTGAAGACTGATGTTTTATAATATAGTTGAGGTCTGAAATTGCTATTTCCCTTTCATTTTTACATTTTTCTTCATTATTTCCTTCGTTAATCAAGATATTTTGCTTCTCCAAATGAATTTTGGCATTATTTTCTTGAGTTGTGTGAAGTATCACTTTGATAGTTTGATTGACAGGATATTAAAGCTATAAATGAGTTTTGGTAGCATTGTCATTTTTGTTGTTATATTGACTTCCAAGATCAACTCTGCTACAAAAAGATAATATATAATTACAGTAAGCTTTTAAGAAATGGAAACATATAAGTATAGTCAGGTACCTTTCTCAATAATTCTTCCCTCCCCCCTCCCAGGGGCAAGTGGATCAAGTGTCCTCAGTAATTCTTAACTGGTTTACATTCCATTATTCTTTCCAGTCTTAAATAGTGCTCTTAATTTATCTTGAATACTTTTAGTTACCAGTTCTCCATGGGATATATACAGAGCAATCATTTGTTTTCACCAGTTTTACCAGACAACAAACACCCTGAAATTCTTAATCCTTCTAATAAGAGACCTATTCACTTGCTTATATTTAATTAAATCCTAAACCTTAATTATCAGGCCCTGGAGTCAGGAAGACCTGAGTTCAAATCCAGCCTCTGACACTTGCTAGCTGTGTCATCCTGGATAAATCACTTAATTTTGTGTGTGTCAGTTTCCTCATCTGTAAAATGAGCTGGAGAAGGAAATGGCAAAGCACTTCAGTATCTTTGCCAAGAAAAGTCCCAAAAGGGTCAAAGAGTTGGACACAATTGAAACAGCTGAATAATGATCAGTTCTGGACTTGAAGTCAGCAAGCCCTAAGTGTGAATTCTGCTTCAGATACTTGCTAGCTCTGGGACCCTGTACAAATCCTTTAACCTCTCTCAGCTTCAGTTAGTTTCCTTACCTGCAAAATGGGGATAATAACAGCATTTATCTCATAAAGTTATTGTGAGGATCAAATGGGTTCAGATATATAAAACTTTTTTTTTGCAAACCTTTAAATGCTAATAAAAAAAACCCTCTACTATTACTCTATACAAAGAGTTATCCCAAGATTGATTTTGACTAAATTCTCAGATTATATAAAAGTTCCCTTGTCATACACAAAGTAATAAATTATGATAGCTAAGTGAGCAATCAGGCATGACAAAATACGATTTTTAAATCTGTATTCAGAAAGTTTTGTTTGTAGCAAAATATTTTCCTTCCTTTTTTCAGCCCAGAAATACAAACCCACCTAATTGTTTTCAGTATACATCAGTGAAAGAAAGGTCAAATATTCTGAAGTTTTATTTGTATGTTTACCCCACAGGCATCATATCACTTAATCATGGGGCTTTCCAAATTATTGAATTGAGTTTCTTTTGTTTCCCTCCAAATTATTGATCTTATAAGTGTTTGTTAGGAATTTAGGAAAATTAATTGAAATGTCCTCCTGGGAAAAAGTAGAAAGAGATCCCCAGAAGAGGTAAAAAAAAATAGTCACTGCTGTGGAGGCAATGACTCTTCAAGAAAAGTGGTTTTCAGCTAAAATTTGCAGCCTGTGAGAACTCATTGCTGAGATGCTAGTGGGTTGAAAACGATCAGCTAATTCAAGTTTTCAGGGATCTATTTTCTATCTTTGGAGGTATATATTTTTGAACTATGTTTCTCTATGTTGCGTCCCTTAACTGGAGAGTTTTCTTACCTTTCTACTACACTCCTTTGATAGTCATAACTATACTGAACAAAAGATTCTGATTTTACAATTTCCTTTCCTGCACACTACGCTCTTATTTTTTCCTGTATGCCCAGTTTAAATTGTGTGCACCTGGGCTTCCATGCAAATGATTGGCCTGGATTCTTTAAAGTTTAATCTTCATCTGTATGTACTTTTTTTAGTCTCTAATTTCCCTTACCATTTGACTTTGCCTTTACCCTTTGCAGATAAGCACTCTAAATCGCTAAAGATAAAGACTGTTAATGGTGTTCATAAAAAATTCATTAAACAGATTCGTTATCTTTAGAATCAAGAAGATTAAAACAATCTGCCTGAAAACCTACTTAATTTTTACACAAGACCACTCTTGTGCCCTTTATCTTTGAGTAGACAGATTTCTGATTAGTTCTATTTTCTATGTGTTTTTCACTATACAGTGGGAAACAATTCCTCTCACATTCCAAGTGGCAGAAATTCTATTAAGGAGCAAGATTGCTTATCTACAGCCCAATGATAGCTGATCTTCTGGATAATACTGAAGTATAGGAGGATCTCTGAGCCTGTTCTTACAGCACCAAGATAGGATATCATTTAAGTTCAGTAGTGTTAAGGTCCCTCATAATCAGGTTCACCCCCTCTTACCTTACTTCATGCTACCCCTCTTCACACACTCCCAAGTTCTAGTCAAATCAGACTATTAACTGTTCTCTGAACCTGATTCCATCTGCCATCTCTGTGTCTTTATAGAAGGAAGATATCTCATGTAACCTTCATATTCTCCTTCCTTGTCTGTACCTCTCAAAATCTTGATTATTGTATATATGCATGTGTGTATTTGTATAAGTATATACATATATGTATATATGTGTGTATATATATATATATGTTACTTATGTGAGAATGTAGTATAGATTTAGTAGAATGTAAGCTCCTTGAGGACAGGGCTTATTATATTTTATTTTTGGATGCCTAGCATCTAGCACAGGGCCTATGGGAAATATGAATTTGGTAAATACTTACTGGATTTACTTTACTTATATTATTAATAAAGTACATGTTCTATCAAATTCTAAGCTTTTGAAAACAATAAGAAACAAAACCCAAATGGCTGTAATACTTTGTCCTCTCTACAATAGGGGGTCTTTGAATTCAAATGGGCACAAATGAGTTTCAGTCCTTAGGGAGGCTTATCACCAAAGAGAAAGGATCAGGCTATTTTCTTCTATTTTTATGATATGTCCCCAGTCTGGAAACGCAGAGAAAATTACTTAAAGCTTAGGGTTTGATTCATGCTTAGGGTCAGACCAAAAGAGAAAGAGTAGAGAGAAACTCAATGTATAATATAGATCAGGCATAGGATTGCTATATATTTCCTCCATATTTCTTCTTCTTTTGTATTAAACAAAAAAAAAAGAAAGAAAGAAAAGAAAAGAAAAGAAAAGAAAAAAAATAGGCTTAGTATAGACTCCCAAGCGCATATGAACAAAAACTCAAGACAAAAAGCAAACATAACATAATTATTCTCCTATTCTACCAGGAGACTGAGTCTTAAACATCTAAATATGAGGAAGCTTATGAGACAATTGAATGGGCATTTTACATTTCACCTCAACTCTGCACTGTTTAAACAATTCCCTTTCAATCCAGGTCTTCTCAACAGCCAGGCCAGGGGTTAATTTTACTTAGCCTACAGTCATTGATTATTATTTTCTCTAAGAAGTGCTACTGTGGATATAGAGGACATGTCTGCCACCACCTAAGGTCCCAGGAAGTCTGATCCTCCTTACTCACAAAGTGGCCTCCACTTATCTAGGGACTGCATTTTGGTCATTTATACTGGGTAAAGAAACAAAAGAGGCAACTAGGGCTCTGAGATCCAGTCTTTTAACTACACCGGGTAAGCGCTTTAGTTGTAGCTAGAGCTAGAGAAGGGCATCCATCTTTGTCCCATTCTCTACCCACACATCCAACAGTGCTTTGGGGAGAGGCTCAGATATTCCTGAAAGTATCTTTTGACTGAAAAATAAAAGAGAAGATAACACATTTTATCTATTTCAGCAAGAAGTTTGGCACATGTTCCCTAGGATGACCCCTATGAGTCTCCCACCAAGCAAGTTCCATGTAATTCATCCTCTAATACACATGTAATACAAATATGTTTTTCATATCTAACAGATTCACTCTCTTTGAAATTAAGAATATTCAAACAATTCCTCCCTTCACAACTTAGACAGGTGAAGAGACTTGTCCAGGATCACACAGAGAATTACTGTTAGAGCTTGAGGGATAACCCAGGGATCCTGATTCCTAATGCAGGGTTTTCCATTGCTGTGGCCACTGCATTCCCTTCTCCAGTCATGCTTTAGAAAACCTTTCTTTATACTGCAAGGAAAAGATTTTTAGAAATTTGATATGTTGTTTTGAGATGTAACTCGAGTGCTTCTGTGGATGCTATAGCATTCCACGTGCAGGAGCCCAGAAGACTGATTTCTTGTCACCAAAGTCTCTACTACTGCCAAATGGTTCAACTTCAGAAATTGATACAGTTTATATCAGTGGAAATGACTTAATTACCAGCTACTTTGTTGTTGTAACGTCTAATATGATCTTTTCTCTGAAACATTCCATATCATCAATCCCAGAAGATTATGAGCTGCTTGAGATAATAAATAATAATAATACTTAGCCTTAATACAGCATCTACTGAATGCCAGATAATGTGATAACAGCTCCACAAATACTGTCTCACTTAATCCTCATAACAACCCTGGGAGGTAGGTGCTATTGTTATCCTTCCCGTTTTACAGTTGAGGAAACTGAGGCAGGTAGAAGCTAAGTGACTTGTCTAGGGTCACACAGCTAATAAGCGTTTGAATGTACATTTGAACTCAGATCTTCCTGATGTTTTATCCATTGCACTACCTATATATATATATATGTTACTTATGTGAGAATGTAGTATAGAATAGAGATTCTTTTATTTCCTATTTGTAATCTCTAGCGCTTAGCACAATGTTTCCCATGCAATAAGAATTTAATAATGCTCTTTTAGTCATTCATTTTCTTTAATGACATTTTCCCTGTGTAAATGCCTAGGGTCTTAGTCTCCTCATTAGAGGAGATGGCATAGTATGAGGCCTGTTCTTATGCGGCCATAAGAGAACAAAAGAATTCCTTGGGTACTGACACAACTCAGAAAAATAAGGAAGAAAAACTATAGCGTCAAGTGGCTTTGCAACTCATTAATCTGAAAGCCACCAAACAAAACGAAAACTTAGCTATAGAAGGCAATTACAGATAATTATTGTAGCTCACATCTTTCTAGACCTTTGAAAAGTTTACAAAGCGCTTGGCACAAAACTCTGTGAGACTGTGAGGCAGACAGTGCAATTATTATTATCCCTATTTCTGAGATATGAAAATTAAGCCCCAAAGAGATAGTGCAGCAGTTAGAACACACAGGGCTAGAATACTGGAGCCTGGTGTAAGGAAGAATTGAATTTAAATCTGGCCTCCTACATTTATTAGCTGTGTGACACTGGGCAAGTTACTTAACCTGTCTTTGCCTCAGTTTCCTCCTCTCTAAAATGAGAATCATAATAGCACATTGCAGAGCTGTTGTGAGGGTCAAAAAAGATAATAATTGTAAAGTGCTTGGCACACAGAAAGAGCTATTTAGCTCTCATTATTGCTGGTGATTGCCCATAGTGACAAGTGCCCAGAGTCCAGTACCCTTTCTAGGGTATCATACTGTCTCTCATATGCCAGAGAAATTGCTTACAGAAAAGTCATCTCATCTTGGGAGGACCGTACACCTCCATGTAGGGATTCTGTCCTGCAGAGAATGCCGAGGATAGAAATGATGTGGCAATAATGTGATTGGGCAAAACCTATTATTCATTTTCTAACGAGTTCTTTTGACAGTGAAGCAGGGATCTCTCCTTAGAAACTCTGGAGCCTTCTTTAACCAGTTCTTTCTTTAACTTAGTGTTCTAAACCTTTTCCACTGAATATAAAATGTCTCACTTTCATGGACTACATAAGTTTTTCAGTACTACACGTCTCTCATTGTCAAGTACGTTATAAATGATCGTGGAAAATCACTGAGATATTTTCTTCAAGGTCAAAACCCACAACGTTTAAATCTAAAGCATCTTAGCAGTTTTCAATAACCTGGCCAAGTTAATTCCATGGCATCTGAATTTGTATTCTTCATTCTTTATTGAAGGGAAATTAAATAAATGATTTAACTATTCCCTTCCCATCAGAGCACATCTGAATGCCATAATATGGAGAAATAAACCTTACCAAGCATCAGAACCTCCTAAAATTCTCTTAGCAGCCTGAAACAGGAAGTGTATACTGATTCTGGAAAATTTTTAAATTTTCAAGTTAAACTGGATGCAGGTAGGTGGCGTAGTAAATAGAGCACCAGCCCTGGAATCAGGAGGACCTGAGTTCAAATTCTGCCTCAGATACTTGATACTTGACACTTAACTAGCTATGTGACCTTGAGCAAGTCACTTATCCTCAATTGTCTTGCCTTACACCTTCCCCCACCAAAATGATGAGAAAGAAAAAAAAAATTAAGTACACTGCAATCTGTATTCAGACACCATCAGTTCTCTGGGAATAGATAGCATATTTTTTAAAAGTTCATAGGCAGAATCCAAAACTGCATGAACAAACCTATTAGCCCATGCAAATCTCAATCAAAGAATAAGCAAGGGGGAAATAGAATGCTCTTTCCAAATCTGGGTGATAACTGCAAGATAATGAGAACTAAATAACTATGTAATTGTTGGTGTTGTTGCACTTGTCTTGGCAGTCAAAATCTTCTACCTTCCTCTTAATCAGCTACTTGTTCAAAAAGTTGCTGCATTCAGGGAGAAATCTCTACTCTGCACATCAAGCACGTACATAGCACTTCAGTGTTTGAAAAATGCTTTACAAATATTATCTGCTTTGATTTTCAAAGCAACCCTAGGAGGAAGGCACTATTTTTATTCCCATTTTGCAGAAGAGAATACTGAAGAAGGCAGAGGTTAAGGGACTTTCCAAGGGTGACCCGGCTAGTAAGTATCTGAGGCAGCATTTGAAATCAAGACCTAGCATTTTGTCTACTGTGTCATCTAACTGCCCCCTTTATTGTATCAATTATATTTTAGATCATAAAAAAATGTCCTATTCAGATTAATTTAGTAGGTAGTTTGGGTTATGTTATTTTCCATCTGGCTATGCGTCTTTGGGATTCTCCGTCCTGTCCCAGTGGTGGGTACCTTTTCCCTACCCCACACTCCTCACTTACTTTTCCTTTTGTGTAATGTCTTTCTCCCCCATTAGATCGCAAGCTCCTTAAGGGCAGGAGCTGTGTTTTTCCTTTCTTTGTATGACTAGTAGTTAATGATGAGGTGCTGGGGTGCCTTTGTAACATTTGGGGTGCCTTTGTTTATAATATTGTTGTAACTTCAGTCTGTAAAATCTCACTTGTGTTTGGGTACCTATGTCTGTAACATCAGCTTGTGCAATTAAGTTGTAAATCCATACCTCCCCCCACTCTGAAATCATTAACTCTACCTAGCTGCAATTAGCCCTGCTTGGTACTATAATAACAATCTATACCTATGAATCCTTCACAAAAGCATTTTATAAACAACCACTTTAGTTTAGAGAAATGTATACCTCCCTGTTCTAGTGGCCAGCTGCACTTAATGAATCCTTCAATGCACTATGAGTAAGATAACTCCTCACCATTAGGTACACCCTGGATCTCCAATTAGTCTAGTTTCCCAACATCTCTTGTCAAGCAGGACATTGATGGGTAACAGACTGGATGCCTCTCAGTCGTCCCTGACCAAAAATTGACCCAGTGATGTTTCAAGGCAAAACCCACACCTCCTGGTAGCCCCTCATGGGCTTTCTCTCAGTGAATTACGGGCAATATGGCTGCGGCAGTTGATACAAAAAATACATTTCCCTTTAAGCACTGATCACTCCTTAACTCCTCCCTAATTTCTCCCTTACTCACCCAGTTAGCATAATTGATACCTGATTTATGTTATTATGACTATATAATCTGTATCTCTAACTCCTGCACTTTTTCAGTCTTCCTCTGACACTCCCTCCCTCCCCAATCCTGCCCGCTGAAAAGTGTAACAAACTTTTACAATCCTGACTGCCAAGATTGCTTGTGCCCGGGAATTCTTTCAGACTAAAAGAACCCTTCAAGGATTGCTTAGAAATCCCTGCAAAAAACCCTTCACCCTCATCATTTTACAAAGTGCCTGGAATATATTAGGCATTTAATAAATATTTATTAACTGACTGATATTCCAAACCCCTCAGACGTCATAAGTATTGTTTCTTAAACTTTTTTCCTCTTTTATTTTCTTTTTTAATTACTAGAAACTTCCTCAAACATTGGACTTCTTTCTATGTAACATCTGTTGTCCTCCAAAGTATACAATTCCATCATTTTACCTTGGCATTTCTCTCCCTTCCCTTCAAATTTAAGTTTTAAATCGTCTTAATCAAGTCAGTGAATTTCTTGCCAAGCCTGTTCTTTTCAGGCCTTAGGAGATGCATTCCATTCCTTGCCAAGAATTTATTCTAGAATTATAAGTCATGGTCCAGAAAACGATCTCCTTTTTTTCATTACCAGCTGTTCTTTAACTCAAGTTGTTTGCTTTCAATGTTCTTCTTTCTTCTCCAATGTCATGACCTTCAGCTGGAAATAGAGATGAAAACACCTGAACTGTTAAGGCCTTCAAGTTCCTGTATTTATATCCTACGTCTATTCCTAGCATTTATAGTACTTTAAGGTCTGTGAAGTACTTTGCAAACATTATCTTCTTTGCTCCTCACAATAACCTCTGGCAGGTAGGCAGTATTGGTATCCTCATTCTGTAGATGAAACAAAATTTAACAGACCTGTCCAGGGTCATAAAGTTAGTGAGTGTTTTTTTAAATTTATTTAGTAATTTTATTCTTCCTCAGTTATATGTAAAAACAATTTTAATATATTTTTAAAATGAGTTCCAAATTCTCCCCCTTGCTCCCTCCCCACTCCAACCCCAAATGAGAAGGCAAGCAATTTGATACAGATTATACATGCGTAGTTATGAAAAACATTTCCATATTAGTCATGTTGTGAAAGAAAACACAGACAAAACACAAGAAAAATAAAGTTAAAAAACTATGTTTCAATCTCTATTGAGACACCATCAGTTCTTTCTCTGGGGATAGATTGCATTTTTCATCCTAAGACCTTCAGAATTGTCATGGATTTTATATTGTTGAGAAACGGGTAAGTCATTCATAGCTGGTCACAGTACTTTGCACTTTGCATCAGTCCATGCAAGTCTTTCCACATTTTTCTTTTTTTTTCTTTTTTTTAATTTTTTTTTCTTTTTTTGGCTTTTTGGAGGGCAATTGGGGTTAAGCGACTTGCCCAAGGTCACATGGCTGGTTTTTGTGTTAAGTGTCTGAGGCCGGATTTGAACTCAGGTCCTCCTGACTCCAGGGCCGGCGCTCTACTCACTGCGCCACCTAGCCGCCCCCTTTCCACATTTTTCTGAGAGCATCCTGCTCATCATTTCTTATAGTACAATAGTACTATATAGTACAATATATAGTACAATAGTACTTATAGTACAATATTCTATAATAATCACATACCATACAGCCATTCAACAGATGGGAATCCCCTCAATTTTCAATCTTTTGACAGCTAAAAAAGAGCTGCTATAAATATTTTTGTACATATAGGTCCTTTTCCTCTTTGTTTTTTTAAAATCACTTTTGGGATACTGGTATTACTTGGTCAAAGGGTATGCATTTTTTATAGCCCTCTGGATATAGTTCCAAATTGCTCTACAGAATGATTGTATGAGTTTACAACTCTGCCAACTCAGTTAATGTCTCATTGTTCCCATATCCCTTTCAATATTTGCCACTTCCTTTTTGTCTTACTAAAAATATCTAATAAGTATGAAGTAGTACCTCAGAATTATTTTAATTTGCATTTCTCCAATGGATAATGATTTAGATTGTTTTTCATATGACTATAGATAGCTTTGATTACTTCATCTGAAAACCATTTATAACTTTTGACCATCTATCAATTGGGGAATGGCTCCCCTTTTTAGAAATTGGACTCAGTTCTCTATAAGTTTGAGAAATGAGACCTTTATCAGAGAAATTTGCTTCAAAAATTTTTTCACACTCACTATTGCTAATTGTATTTCCCTCTATCCTATCCTCCATTTGTTTATTCTATTCTCCCTCTCCTTCTAACCTATTCCTCCTCAAAAGTGCTTTTGCACCCTCTTCCACAATCTGCACACCCTTCTATCACTTCCCTCTTCTCCCTTTCCCTTCATGCTTTCACGTAAAGTAAACTAAATTTCTATACCCAATTGAATGTGTATGTTATTCCTTCTTTGTACCAATTCTGATAAGAGTAAATAAAGTTCACTCACTACCCTTTACCTCCCCACCTTTCCCTTCCACTGTAAAAGCTTTTTCTTGCCTTTTTGTGAGATAATTTATCTGATTCTACATTTTCCTTTCCTATTCTTCTATCACATTCCTCCCTCACC
The DNA here is from genome assembly GCA_028646575.1 of Pseudocheirus occidentalis. Lineage (NCBI taxonomy): Eukaryota > Metazoa > Chordata > Mammalia > Diprotodontia > Pseudocheiridae > Pseudocheirus > Pseudocheirus occidentalis. The sequence continues at coordinate 25,641,663 of CM053600.1, forward strand.
CCTTAATGTTATTTTTTTAGATATCATCCCTTCACATTCAACTCACATCTGTGCCTTCTGTCTATATATACTTTTAACTTTCATAACAAGAAGGGTCTTACTAACTATAAGTATCATCTTCCCTGGTAGAAATTTAAACAATTAAACCTTATTAAAACTCTGATGACTTCCCTTTCCTGTTTACCTTTTTATGCTCCTCTTGAGTCTTGTATCTGAAAATCAAAATTTCTATTCATCTCTAATCTTTTCATCAAGAATGCTTAAAAGTCCTCATTTCATTAAATTTCCACTTTTTCCCCTTGAAAGATTTGTTTTTTCATTTTTGCTGGATAGATTCTTGGTTGTAATCCTAACTCCTTTGCCCTCCAGAATTTCAAGTGCTCTCATCATATAGAAGCTGCTAAATCTTGTGCTATCCTGCCTGGGGCTCTGTGATACTTGAATTGTTTTGTTTTGTTTTTCTGGCTGCTTCCAATATTTTCTCCTTAACTTGAGAACTCTGGGATTTGGCTATAATATTACTGGGAGTTTTCATTTTGGGGTCTCTTTCAGGAGGTGATCAGTGGATTCTTTTAATTTCTATTTCTATTTTACCCTCTGGTTGTAGAGTATCAGAGTAATCTTCCTTGATAATTTCTTGAAAGATGATGTTTAGGTTCTTTTTTTTATCATGACTTTCATGTATTTCTAATTATCTCTCCTGGTGGGGGGGGCAAAGCCAAGATGGCAACATAGAAGCAGGAAAACTCCATGATTCCCCCATAACCACCTGAAATACCTAAGAAAATAAACAAACTTTAGAGCTACAGAACCCACAAAGTGACAGAAAGAAGCAAATCTCCCACTGAAAGCGGCCCAGCAGGTGAACAGGAAGGGATCATCACAGCCTCTTGGGAGTAGAGGAGCTGGTGGTCTTAGTCCCAACGCGGCCTGATCAACCTTGGCTTTGGGCAAGTGGATTACCAACAGCTGTGGCCGTTTCCAGAATTATCAGCTCATAAATGTGAAAAAGAAAAAGTGAGAAGTCAGTGTGGATGTTGGGAACAGGGGAACTGAGAATATGGTCTGGCCTCTGCCCCAGGAAGGGAGAAGCAACTCAGGTATGGTGGCTGTGCAGCTGCCTCCACATGGCTGCTTCAGAGCTCCTGGCCTGCAGATCATAGGGGGACCAAGTAACTATGCTAAGGGGTAATTGCTCTTACTTTAACCTGATTAGATCTGGATCACTGTCTTGGTTGGAGGTCCTAGAGTGTGTGATCAGGTGCCAGAGCCTCTGGAGGCTTCAAAGAGCACCCAACTAAAAGCTCTGGCAGCTGTAAATACCCCAGTGATTTGGGGCACAGCTCTCCTTTCTAGAAACAGAGTTCCACTGTGATAAAATGCTCTTAAGTCAAGTAATTGAGTAGCAATATGAGCAAGCAAAGAATGCAAAGCAAGCACAGCAATTCACCTTTAGATTCCTTTTGGGGGGATAAAAAGGATCAAAGCATGGAACAGCAGGAAGACAATGAAGTCAGAACTCCTGTACCAAAAGCTTCCAAGAAAAATATGAATCGGTTACATGCCGTAGAGGAGCAGTTGAAAGATTTTGAAAACCAAATAAGAGAATTGGAGGAAAAATGGGAAGAAAAATGAGAATGATGCAAGAAAATCATGAAAAGAGAGTCAACAACCTGACTGAAGAAAAATAACACCTTAAAAAAATGGACTAACTCAAAGGTCAAAAGAGGTTCAAAAAGCCAATGAGAAGAATGCCTTAAAAAGCCAAATTTGCCAGATGGAAAAAGAATCTCAAAAGCTCACTGAAAAGAATAATTCCTTCAGAATTAGATTGGAGCAAATGGAAGCTAAAGACTATGAGAAATCAAGATATTATTTTTTAAAATTAAATTTTATGTTCATTTTTAGTTTACATCATTCATTTCAACAAGATTTTGAGTTACAAATTTCTCCCCATCTTTCCCCTCCCCACCACCCCAAAATAGCAATCCTACTGTGTACCCCCTCCCCCACTCTGCTCTCTCCTATATCCTCCTCCATCCCTACTCCCACTTTCCAGTAGGGCGAGGTGGATCTCCTTACTGCACTACCCCTCTATATTTTATTTCCCAGTTGCATGTAAAAATAATAATTATTATACATATATATACATATATATATATATATATATATATATATATATAATTTTTTAAACATTTGTTTTTAAAACTTTGGATTCCAGATTCTTTCCCTTCCTCCCTCATCACCCACCCTTACTGGGAAGATAAGCAATTCAATATAGGTTGTACATGTGTAGCAACACAAAACATTTCCATAGTGGATATATTGTGAAAGACTAACTATATTTCCCTCCATCCTATCCCGCTCCCCTCTTGTTCTATTTTCTACTTTGACCCTGTCCCTTTTCAAGAGTGTGTGCTTCTAACTACCCTGCCCCCCAACCTTCCCTCCCCTCTATCATACCCTGTCTCATCCCCTTCCCCCTACTCTTCTGTAGGGCGAGATACCCTATTTTCTGTGTATGTCATTCCCTTCTTAAGCCAAATTCAGTGAGAACAAAGTTGACCCTTTCCCTTTTGCCTTTCTGTTCTTCCCCTCCATTGCAAGTTTCCCTTTGCCTCTTCTATATGAGATAATTTACCCCATTCTGTCTCTCCACATCTCCTCTCATTATATTCCTCTCACATTTCTCAATGCCACCTTTTAAGTATCATCCCTTCCTATTCAGTTGATCCTGTGCCCTCTGTCTATGTGTCTACACATGTATACTCACACACACATTTATGTTCCCTTCACCTATCCTCATAGTGAGAAAAGTTTCGTAAGTTACAATGATCATTTTTCTATGTAGGAATGTAAATAGTTCAACTTATGATTTCTTTTCCCTGTTTATCTTCTCATGCTTCTCTTGCTTCTTGTATCTGATTATCAAATTTTTGGGGGCAGGTTGGGGGGCAGGATAGTTAGAAGCACACACTTTTGTAAAGAGACAGGGACAAAGTAGAGAATAGAACAAATGGGAGGCTTGATAGGACAGAGGGAAATATAGTCAGTCTTTTACAATATATCCACTATGGAAATGTTTTGCATAGCTACACATGTACAAGCTATATTGAATTGCTTATTTTCCCAGTAAGGGTGGGTGACAAGGGAGGAAGGGAAAGAATCTGGAATTCAAAGTTTTAAAATCAATTGTTTAAAATACACACATGCATATATACATATATACATACATATATATATACATATATATATAATTATTATTATTTTTACATGCAACTGGGAAATAAGACATACAGGCACTGGAGTATGGAGATCCATCTTGCCCTACCAGAAAGTGGGAGGAGGATATAGGAGAGAGCAGATTGGGAGAGGGGGTATATAGTGGGATCGCTTTTTTAGGGTGGTGAGGAGGGGAAAGATGAGGAGAAAATTTGTAACTCAAAATCTTGAAATGAATCATGTCAACTAAAAATAAGCATAAAATTCAATTTAAAAAAATTATCTCTCCTGTTTCTATTTTCCAGGTCAGTTGTTTTTCCAAGGAGCTATTTCACATTGTCTTCTATTTTTTCATTCTTTTAGTTTTGTTTTATTATTTCTTGATTTCTCATAAAGTTGCTAGCTTCCATTTGCTCCATTCTAATTTTTAAGGAACTATTTTCCTCAGGGAACTTTTAGACTTTCTTTTCCTTTTAGTCAATTCTACTTTTCAAGGCATTACCCTTTCTTCTTACAGGCGTTTTGTACCTATTTTACCATTTGGCCTAGTTTGTTTTCAAAGGTGTTATTTTTTTCAGTATTTATGTGTGTGTGTGTGTGTCTCCTTTACCAAGCTGTTGACTCATTTCTCTTCCCAATTTTTCCTCTACCTTTCTAACTTGTTTTTTAAAATCCTTTTTGAACTCTTTCTTGGCCTGCAACCAATTTATATTTTTCTTGGGGCCTTTGGGTGGAAGGACTTTGACTTTGTTATCTTCTTCTGAGTGTGTGTTTTGATCTTCCTTGTCACCATAGTAACTTTCCATGGTGAAGTTTTTCCTATTGTTTGCTCATTTTCACAGACTATTTCTTGACTTTAAGCTCTTTGTTAAGGTAAGATTCTGCTTCCAGACTGGAAGGTGCATTCACCTAAACTTCATAGATTTTCAGAGACACTTCTAGGGCTTCATAAATTGTTAATTCTTCCAAAGTGTTATAATCAAAAGAGGGCTATGTTTCCTACTTTTCTGGATTTTGCTCTAGTCTATGACTATGAACATTCTTTTCTCCCCTGAAACTGTGACAAGGGACCCATCCCACTGTGCCTGCAAGCTCTGGTGTTCTAGTCTTCTTCCTGGCTCTGGGACTGCCTCCTAGGACTGCAGCTTGGAACCAAGTGAGTCCTGCTTCAGTGCTAGCAAAAAGACCCCTGTAATGTCCTTCTGACCAGGTTTTTCTACTCCCTTACCTTAGTCTGTGGGCTGAGAGCTCTGGAAGCAGCTGCTTCTGCTACTGATTCAGTGGTTCCCAAAGTCTGCTCCTGGCTTACTGGGGTTAGGTCTGTGCTGGTGCAGCCTGCACTGGACTGTGTTTCACTTTCACCCAGGTGCAAGAGACCTTCCCTAATTTGTTTTTGGCTGAAAAATTATTTCACCTCATCCTTTTTGCAGGTTCTACCACTCCAGGAACTGTTTTATGACATTATTTAAAGATGTTTGAAGGGGTTTGGGGAAGAGCTCAGGAGAGTGGCTTCCTTTTCTCCACCATCTTGGCTCTACTCCCTGTAATATTTTCAAGGTTACTTCTGATGGATTCATTCAACATTAAAAAGCAGAAATAAGTAGAGGTCAATGGATTTGCTAAGACTTGGCAAACTCTGTCATAACTTGGATATATCTGTTCCAAAAAGACAATGCGCCTCATAATTGCCAACACATAGCTGGGAACATGCCTGTTAGATATCGAATGTGGGTGTTATAAAGTAATTGATACTTGGGTGCTTCCCAGATGCATCCATGGGAACAAGAATCAGCTGAAATAAAAACCTCATAAAAGGGGTATCTGGGTAAGAGCTTTGAATCAGGAATACAACTTTCTGTGAATCATAGGGCCCAGTCTTTCTGATTTCAGCTGGCTTTTTGCCGTGCATCCCAAATCTTCCTCATTTAATAGGTCATATCTTTATCCATTATACTGAACTTTCAACCTATCTTTAAGTACGCTTAATAGGCAGGCAGGCAGGCAGGTAGGTAGTGCAGTTCAAATCAAGCCTAAGACATTTACACTTAATAACTGTGTAACCCTGGGCAAATCATTTAACCTCTACCTGTCTCTATTTCCTTATCTGTAAAATAGGATAATAATAACATCTACCTTCCAAGGTTGTTTCAAGGATCAAATCAAATTTGTGAAGCATGTTGAAAATCTTAATGTTTTATATAAATACTAGTTATTATTGCTTTTATTACTATTAATTGATTTGCTTAATTCTGTTGTTTAAATAAACCGGAGAAGAAAATGAGAAACCACTCCAGTATCTTTTCCCAAGAAAACTCCAAATGGTGTCATGAAGAGTTGGACATGACTGAAGAACAATGAAAGAACAACGAATATTCAGTTAGAGTATACTGAATTGATCTTATTTGAGTTGAAATATTACAATAAGAAAAAAGAAAGGTGGCAGGAATCTGAGAAATTGTAGGCCTAAGAGAAGGCAGACATTCCATTGTTACTTGTATAGGAAAATTCTCTCCCCACTTCTTACCATTGGTTTGTTTGCAAAGGGGAACCCTTTATTTCAGTCTCAAAGAGGGTATATAGTATTTTTAGAAAATAACCAGGTCACCGATGACTGTGATTCAAAGGTCAATAGAGGTTAGCCTGTTTGTTGTGAGCAGAGGCAAGGAGGGAGAAAAAGTGGGTGCTATATATGTTCTCTGACATGGTGGCTGAGTATTTAATTTGAACTAATAAAAATAAGCTATAAAACTATAAACTCTAAAAATACAGTAGCTGAGAGATAATGAGACTAATGTAGAAGCCAAAACACCAGTGCCGCTGGAATTACTGAAAGTCTTATCCTGAATTGCATTGGAGCCTTAACTAACACAGGGTGAGGAGGACTTTGTCCTAGAGCTCCAACCTAAAGTGGGACACTCTTCCTCCCTGTAGTAGTGGTATTACACATCAAGAGACTGACAGAGAACTTAAGTCATAGAAGTGAGGCAAATGCAACCCTTAATGGGTGTCCTGGGCACAAAAAGTGCAACTAAACTTTACCTGTACTTATACTATAATCTTCCTTTCCTCCCTTCCTCTTTTGATTCTCTCGCCATTATTCCTGTCTCCTGGAGCACACCCTCCTATACCAGCAGACCAGAATAGCTACAACTGACTGGGACAAAATGCCCAAATGCACAGTGCTTGAAGACCCATGCTGTGCTCAATTAGTAGAATAATTAGAGACCTGATGATTTACTGAGCTCTCTTTTTACCTTCTTTACCTGACCAACTGAATTTACCCTATGTTCCATAATATCCAGTTATAATTGTATGTGAACAGAGGTAGCGTTTATGGCTCAATAATCATTGCCCATCCCCGCCCAGATGCCAATATTGAGAGAGTAACGATGAAAACTGGAAGATCAGATTTTGTCTCCTGTAACTTTTCTGGCTCTGAGCAGCTAAGTTTAACTCTGATTTTATGTTTTAGGGGAAGGTCCAGACAAAGAGAAGGGGGAAAAGGGGACCACTGTGCAAACTTAAGAAGAAGGGACAAAAAAAAGCATCCTTTGCCTCCATGTTCAACATTCTTAACATGAATTAGCTATATTCCTTCACTGTTAGTTGACACAAGAATTTCAAATGGTATTCAGAAAAAGAAAAAAATATACTGTCTAACAGTATTTGTCTGGCTGGAAGAGCCAATGAATGAAAACAGCAAGGCTTTCCCAGCAAGTAACGAACCAAAACCACAGCACAAAAATAGATTCTGCCGAGGTTTTCACTTTACCACTTCCAACCTTTGGGGATGGATGGCTGCACCACATGCTGACCCCTAGCATACAGCAAACAAATCTGTGGGGCTTCAGAGAGAGAAGTGGAAATATAATACAATGCATGCAGAGGGAAAAAAATACAATGGGATGATTAAATTGTTCTTAGAAAATCTAGGAAGGCTGACATCATCTAGTACAGAATGTTGGTTTTTCATTTCCATTATTGAGCCACTCAAATGATGATTGGCACAAGCCTCAATAGTCCTGGAGAAAAAAATTTGAGTCTCATAGATGTGTTGTGATTCAGAAAGCCTGCAACCTTTGAAGTCTGGCAAATGTACAACTTTTTCTTTCTACATCTTGAATATTGGTTTTATCTCTAGAACTTGCTAGTGGTGATAGAAGGGCTTAGTATGGGAAGTCCCATGTTGGACCCAGAACATTGGATCCACTCCTCTGTATACCCTATGGAAAGGCCAAGCTCTCAGTGAGCTCCTCCTCTGTTCCCTATCTCCATTCCTTTGGGGGTGTTAATGCTTTTCTAATTAGTTTAAAGATAGTCTATACGGAATTATCCCCTTTCATTCTGGTTGGTGAATTCCTAGCCCAGACCACCATTTCATGAGGCATCAATGACATTCTTACTTTACTCCTGTCTCCATCCTTCATTCTCTGGAATTTTTAACCTCCTTGTTGGCAGCTTCACCGCCATGAAGATGGGATTCCTCCCCCTCTCCCTGACACCCACCCATACTGTTTTCAGTTTTCTATTATGTGTAATTTTCCCCCAATAAAATATAAGATCCTTTAGAGTAGAGATCATCTTTTTTTTTGTTTATAGTACCAGCTCTTAGCACAATACCTCGCACATAGTGTCTATTAAATTCTATGTGTATGGTACATGTATATACACATATATACATACATATACATATATCTTATATCAGTCCATTGGATCTTTTGCAGTAACCCATATATGTCAGGAAAATCGTTCTCTTTCCTTCCATTTCATAAAGAACTCTATTCTCTTCCCTTCCCAATCATGTTGAGAAACTGCATGGATTGTCAGTAACTGCATTGGTGTCAGTAAGATCTGTATTCCAACCCCACTTCCACTGTTGCCTAGCTATGTGACATTGGCTAAGTAATCAAACCACTCTAAACCTCAGTTTCCTTATTTGTGAAGTGAGAGGTTTGAATATAATGACATCTGAAATCTCTTTCAGTACTAAATCTATGTGAATCTACCATAACAGAATCAATCGCACAAGTTTGTTTTAACTGTTTATATATTTTACTCATGACCACAGAAGTAACAAAATCAAACATATAAAAAACAATTGCCACATGATCTATGTTCCTCCAACTCTGTCCAAACAAAGATAGGTCCAAATGAGGCTATGGGTTTTCCTCGAACACATGAGAAGTTCCTAGATACATTCCAGACCCATTGGCTCCCACTGGGAGCTAACAAGCACATAGCACTCCCAGTTTGATTATCTAGACACAGCCTTCAGAAGAGTCAAATCCCAGTCACTTAGGGAATGTGTATGTACTAATGGAACTTCTTAGTCACTTAGGAACCTACGCTGACCTTTACTGCTGCCTTTCTACTAGCCTTTCTATCACTGATGGGAACTTGGAACTATACATAGCTGAATTTCTGAGACCTCTGACCAATCCTTGCTGCCTTTTCATCACCGGGAAGCCTGCTTGATCAGATATTTCAGTCATGTCCAATTCTTTGTGATTCATTTAGAGTTTTCTTGGCAAGGATACAAGAGAGATTTGTCATTTCCTTTTTCACCTCATTTTACAGATAAATAACTGGGGAAAACAGGGTTAAATGACTTGCCTAGCATCACAGATAGCTAGTAAATATCTGAGGAGGGATTTGAACTCATACAGATTAGTCTTCCTGATTCCAAGCCTAGTGCTCTATCCATTGTCACTACCCCTTATTTCCAGGGCAGCAAAGAAGTTCCTTCTTTCTTCAACCAACACCTCTTTGTTTTTAAAATCAATTAATTTCTTTTTAGCTTTCAACACTCCCTTCCATAAGATTTTGAGTTTTGAATTTTCTCCCTTTCCTTCTACTTCCCCCTCCCCAAGGCAGTGTGCAATCTGGTACAAGCTCTACATATACATTCATATTAAACATATTTTCACATTCAAAATGTTGTAAAGAGAATTAGAACCAATGAGAGTAATCATGAGAAACAACAACAAAAACAAAAAGCAAATAGTATGCTTCTATCTGCATTTAAACTCCAAAGTACTTTCTCTGGATGTAGACAGCATTTTCCCTCATGAGTCTATTGGAGTTATCTTTAGAACCTTGCATTGCTGAGAAGAGCTAAGTCTATCAAAGTTAGTCATTGCACAATGTGACTGTTACTATGTACAATGTTCTCCCGGTTCTGCTCACTTTACTTAGCATCAGTTCACATAAGCCTTTCCAGGTTTTTCTGAAGTCCATCTGTTCATCATTTCTTGTGGAACAACAATATTCCATTACATTCATATACCACAACTTGTGTAGGAATTCCCCAATTGAAGGGCATCTCCTCAGTTTCTAATTCTTGGCCACTACAAAAAGAGCTGCTATCAATATTTTTGTACATGTTGGTACTTTCCCTATTTTTATTATCTCTTTGAGACACAGACATAGAAGTAGTATTGCTAGGTCAAAGGGTTTGTACAGTTTTATAGCCCTTTGGGTAGAGTAACCAACATTTCCTGTACCTTCATGTGGTTACATACTCTTGCATTTTTATTCCATTTGTCATGCTTTCTTTTTTCCTTCTCTCCTTGCCCAAACTTTGTACCCATAATCTATATAGTTAAAAGGGCCTATATTAGGATGGCATTTGGAATAAAAAGGAATGGACAAATTAAAAGATATTACAAGGGTTGGACTGAAAGGAATTGGAAACTATTCAAACATAAAGGCAGTGGTAGGGAATCAAAGGTAACTCCAATGAAAATAGGAGAAAGTTAATTATTATGTTACAGATAGAACTAGTGGAGTCATAAGGAAAAGCCATTTTGGTGGAAACAATGAAAAAATGTAATTCTGAACAAGCTGATGTGAGTATCTTGTGGAACGTTCCACTGGAATCTCTAATATAAACACCCAATGAGATCGTAAAGTTGCTGAGAAAGCTTTCATTATCTGTGTGCATATATGAAGTGGAAGATCATGAAGGTATCCAATAGTGTTCCTAAACTGGAATAATTTACATAATTTTAAGAGAAAACTATGTTTGCCTTTTCTTGACAATATCTGGAAAACCTATCTTGCTTTTCTTTATGAAGAAAGTATAAATAATAAATGAAGACTGATTCAATATTTTCTTACTTTTCAACTATCTCTGGTAAAAATACCATTACAATTTTATGTCTGACTTTTTATATCATCTTCATGGATTGTATGCTTACAACAAAGTAAGATAAGATCTTTATACCGTATACTTTTGAAAAAAAACTTGTCAAATGTTATCTTTTCTCTCCTAAAATTAAAAGAAAGGTATTTTTTAATGCAGAACTGAAACTCAGAGGAGAGATGCAGACTTGAAATAGAAACTTAAGAGTTTCCTGCTAAAAGGTGATAGTTGAAGTTGTGGGAATAAATAAATGGGCTTTCCCAGAAAAGATGTATACAGAGAAAAGAGAAGAGAGTCCAAGAGAAACCTTTGTAGAATATTCATATTAAGATGTCAGAAAGAGGATGATGAGCCAGGAGAAAGAGAGACAGAGACAGAGACAGAAGTTAAAGAGAAAACAGGAGAACTAAAAGAGTGTAGAGCCCAGTAGTTTAAACTGTCCTGATATTCTCCAGTAGGATGGAGAAACCAACAGTGCCAAAAGCTCCAAAAAATATTGTGGAGAATGGACACCAAAAATGTCAATGAGTTCAAAGGTTATGAAGTCATTGCGCATTGCTGAAAGATCACTTTTAGCCAAATGGTACTGGTGTGAGCCCAGTTACAAAGGATTAAGAAGAGAGAGATTAGTGAGAATGTGGATAGGGAAATGTGGATAATATTTTTTAGAAGTTTAGCAGTCATTGGGGAAAAGAGAACAGATGAGATAGGGAGTTGAGAGTTGAATGGGATAGAAATATCAAGAGAAGGCTACTTTTTTTAGGACCGAGGAGATATGAACATGGCTGTAGATGGAAGGGAAAGAACTAATGGTAGGAAAGGATGGGAAATTCATGAGACGGGAAGGACACAACAGACCTAAAGAAGGTGGGAGGGAATGGGATGAAGGACACATTTTCATCCTCCTCCTCCTCCTCCTCCTCATTGCTTATATTTATATAGTACCTATTCTGTGCCAGGAACTGTGTTAAGTACTTTGCAGATATCTTATTTGATCTTCCCAACAACCCTAAAGGCAGGTACTATTGCTATCCCTATTTACAGATAAGGAAACCAGGGCTAACAGAAGTTAAGTGACTTTTCCAAGGTAACACAGCTAGTAGGTACCCTCGGTAAAATTTGAATTCAAATCTTCCTGACTCCAGTCCCAGTGCTTTATCTGTTGAACCACCTAGGAATAGCCTAAATAAGGAGTAGGGATACTTTTTTTTCTATGAACAGAGAGAAGGAGGTGTATGATATTGAAGTGGAGAGAACTGGCATCTGATAAGCCTCACTCTCCAGTGAAATAGCAACTAGGTCATCTGTTCTAAGTGGGATATGTGAAAGGATAGTTGCAGGTAGAAAGAAAAGATCTGTAATAGCTGCTGAGTGGAAAGATACAGGGGAATAAAGATACAGTGGGAGCCTGTGGAGAAGAACTTCGTGGAATCATAGATTTTGAGCTGGAAGAGCCCTAAGAAGTCATATGTCCCAGTCTGCTCATTTTCCAGGTGGGGACACTAAAGTCACACAAGCAGCAAGACACAGAAATGGGATGTCAATTCAAGTCCTCCGATTTAAAATATAACATTCTTACCACTCTATTACCAGATGATTACAAATTTTTATTAGGTAAAGTCAGTTAGATTTCAGGACTTTCTGATGCAAGTCAAATAGCTAATCCCAAAGTAGTCACTGCTCAATCTCTGTTCTTCATCTTCAAAAACATCTCCTGCTTCCTGCTGGGACCATGGAGAGCTTTTTTTGGTTTCCACTTTGTTCTTGAGAGGGAGAGTCCTTCAGGGTGTGGCAGACTCAAATTTCTTTAACCAGCTGAGCCCATGGCTTGGTGGAAGAAGCTGAGTAAGGAGGATGTTTGGCAGACCCCTACCATACTGTAGTCCATAGTAGTCCACTGACCAGCTCTCAAGAAAGACAAACTTGGGAAAAACAAATAATCAACTCTGTGACGCTGGCCACAATTTACTTACTTCAAGCCCTTCTTTTTAAGTCTTGTTATTTTTCTCTCCAGTATTATCTCTTGTTTAATTTATTCTAATGTGTCATTTATACGTATATCTGAGGACATCTCTTGAGATGGGTTGCATGTCTTGTTATTCTATCTGCACTGTTTCTGGTACATTAGCTGATTCACTTGTTCTGAATTTTTTGTTGTTGTAGTTTTGTTGTTTTGTTTTCAATTGTATCCACCTTCTGCTTTGCCCATTTTTATTTTTCTGTGTTTTTGTTTTCTTGTGCATTTTTTCACTGTTTTCTTTCTGGTGATATTTTTTTACATGCGTGAAAACTAGATTCTTTTCATCTTCTCATTCTGCCATCTTTATTAGTTTCATAAATTTTGACTCTTTTGGTTCCTGATCTAGTATGAACTTGCGGTCCTGAATTTCTCTTCTGGAAACTATTCTTCCCCACTATCTCAGATCTTTGGATTTTGGCACTACACAGATACCTAGTACCAAACCAGACTGGTTTTTGGTTTGGTCATTTATTCTGTTACATTTGTTCTACTTAAAATGCAAATTTCACTTCCTCTGTCCCAAGGAGGGAATGTCTTGGCCTCATACCCAGGAGTTTGATTATTGCTGACATGTTATGTTACACTAACAAGCCTCTTTTTTTCACAATCAAATTTGGTCCTGTTCATATTGATAACAACTGGTCGCAAATTCATATAAGTATCTGGAATGGACCACCATAAACCAAGATGAGGATGATGAACCTTGATTAAACAGCCATCAGTGCAGTGCCAAACTAGTCTTTCAATTTTTCCTTCTCTGCAACCTTCAAACCAAGATAAAAGGTCATTATGCTTCAGTGTAGGTCGGTTTTTTTATTTGAAATGCTCCATGTGGTACAAGAAGATGTATTGGATACTTTTTGCTTCCCAGTCCATAAGGATTTCCATTAATATTTGTTCCTATATGCTCCAATGTTTGTTCCAAGAGGTCTGACAGTGGCACTGCACTGATTGCCAAAAGTCCAGCGTCATCAACATGGTGATTCGATACTAGAGCAAGTTCAGACTCATAATTGACCACAGAGGAATGCCAGCAATACTGTTTGTTATTTTTTTCCACTGACACCCAACCTGGTATATGACCATTTTCATCAGGCACTGGATTTCCATTTAACTGTTCCATATCCTTTGCTGGAATCCAACACTCTGGAACAGATTTGAAGTCCTCTTCAACTTTCCAAACAAACTCTTTCAAGTTTTCTTTTGAATACAGAAATCTTTTAAACCTTTTCTCTTGCTTGCTTGTTTGGTTTTCTGTCTAATCGAGCCCAAAGATATGGCTGACCTTTTTAGGTAGTGACATAACAACATGTTCCATCTACTTTTTCAGTGGGAATTGCATTGTATATATCTGCATCTAATATTTTGTAATTTAGAGTTTCTGTAGCCAAAACTTTAAATAGCTGGTGCTTCCTCTTGCCCGACTGCTTGTCCTTCACTTCTGTCACAAATATGCAGGGCACCTTCCTCTGCACCGAGCCCAGGTACGGCATTGCCGGCTGCAGGGGCCTGGCCCGGTGCCACCCAGTGACCCTGAGGTTCACACTGTCACTGGCAGGCAGGTAGCCAGGCGAGCAAGGGAAGACAAGTCTCTTTCCTAAGAGAGAATACCTTATTAATCTCACTGAAGTCCCTAAATTGCTTTCTCCTAATTTAGGTTATTTATTCTTTTATCTTCCTTAGGAAATTGGAAAAGATGAGGAGAAAAGTGCATGCTATAAAATATCTTTGTAATATAGCCCATGACTGTCACTTTTTCTTATCAGGAAAGAATTTTCTTTGAAATAATGGTATAACAGAAGTTACAGGGACATCTAGGTGGTACAATGAATAGAGTATTGGGCCTGGAGTCAGGAAGACCCAACTTCAAATCTGACAAACCACAATTTCAGAAGACTGAACATGATGCACTTTATCTACCTCCTACAAGCCTTAAAGTGGTGATGGAGATAGAGATAAATGCATAAATATGTATATATACATATATTTATTTTTTCTTCTTTACTTTTTAATTTTTTTTACAAATTATTTCGTTTTCAACATTCATTTCCACAAGATTTTGAGTTACAATTTTTCCTCTCTGTCCTTCCTCTACCCCCACCCCAAAATAACAAGCCTACTAAATACCCCTTCCCCCAATCTGTTCCGTCTTATATCCTCCTGCATCAGCCCCACCTCCCACTTTCTAATAGGGCAAGATGGGCTTCTATACCCCAGTTGGATTTGGCATCAAGAAAATTAGAATTCAGTGTCAACTCCCATACTTGCTAGCACTGGGATGAGAAAAAATAACTATCTCTTAGAACTTCACTTTTCACAATTGTAGTATTGAGTTATTAATACTTGTAGTCCCTGTCTTACAGAATTAAGCTCCAATTCAAATGAGACATATGGAATGTGTGGGGTTTTTACTTTAAAATTTATACTTAACAAGCATTTGTTTTCTCTTTATTCCTCTTCTTCCAGTGAAAAAATAAGGAAAGGAAATACTCTTAATAAATATGTGTACTCTGGTAGAGCCAAGATGGTGAAGTAGAAACAGAAACTTGGTGTGGACTCCAGCTCCAAACAATTCCAATTGTAAAAAAAAATGTAAAAAAAATTACTCTAAACAAATGTTAAAGCTATAGAACCCACAAAGTGACAGAGAGAAACAAATCTCCCACTGAAGACAGCCAGAGCCAAGCACAGTCCTGCAGGAGCTAGTGGTTCTAGTCCCAGGTAGCCCCAACCAGTAGTAGCCAGAGCAGACTTCAGGAGAATTAATAACCAGCAACTGTGGTGGCTTCCAGAGTTCTCAACCCATAAATGCCAAAGAAAAAGTAAAAGGTCCATGTGGAACTTTGTTGGAACAGAGGGGGATGGAAGAGTGCAGTCCAGCTGCTGCGCCTAGTGCAAGAAGTGGCAGAGGTGCCACGTGGCTGCTTCAGGAGCTCCTGGCATACAGATTGTAGGGAGACCAAGAAACCATTCAGAGGGTAATTGCTTTTGCTTTTGAATTGATTGGATATGGATAGTGGTCTTGGGTGGTGGTCCTGGGATGTGTGACCAGTGAGCCAGAGCTTGTGAAGGCTGTAGAGACAGCACTCTCCTAACCTAATAGCTCTAGCAGCTGTGAAAACCCCAGGGATTTGGGACAAAACTTTCTCCATTCAGGAAGCAGAGTTCTACTGTGGCAAAGAACTCAGGGGTCAATTGGCTAGCAATATGAGCAAGCACAGGAAACACAAACAGATCATAGAATCCTTTTTTGGACAAAAAGGATCAAGGCACAGAGTGGGAGGAAGACAGTGAAGTCAGAACTCCTGCATCAAAAGCCTCCAAGAAAAGGCCATGGAGGCACTCAAGAAGGACTTTGAAAATCAAGTAAGAGAAGTGGAGGAAAAATTGGTAAGAGAAATGAGAATGATGCAGGAAAATCATGAAAGGAAAGTCAACAGCCTGCTAAATGAGACCCAAAAAATACACTGAAGAAAATAACACCTTAAAAAATAGACTAACTCAAATGGCAAAAGAGGCCCAAAAAACCAATGAGGCTTAAGCCATTGGCTTAAGCCAATGAATGCCTTAAAAAATCAAATTTGCCAGATAGAAAAGGAATTTCAAAAATTTACTGAAGAGGCTAACTCCTTCAAAATTAGATTGAAGCAACTGGAAGCTAATGACTTTATGAGAAATCAAGATACTATAAAACACATCTAAACAACTGAAAAAGTAGAAGGCAATGTGAAATATCCCCTTGGAAAAACAACTGACCTGGAAAATAGATCCAGGAGAGATAATTTAAAAATTATTGGACTACCTGAAAGCCATGATAAAAAAAAACAACCTAGACACCATCTTCCAAGAAGTTATCAAGTAAAATTGCCCTGATACTCTAGAACCAGAGGGCAAAATAGAAATCGCAAGAATTCACCATGCACCTCTTGAAAAAGATCCCCAAAAGAAAACCAGGAATATTATAGCACAATTCCAGAGTTCCCA
>CM053600.1:25658532-25710504 GCA_028646575.1 Pseudocheirus occidentalis
TATATATAAGCAACTGGAGGTGCTAGTGAGCAAGACAGGCTAAGCTATCTGTGTACTGAAAGGAGAAACTCCCTCTCTTCTTCTTTAATAGAAGAATAAAGGCTTTCTCTCAGCTCAATTGTGCAGGAGAGTTCCCTTTAAAATCCTATTAATGTGCCAAAAATGATGGCCTAGCAGCAGTTTAAAAGTGAAAGCATTTTGCTCATTTGCTGTTGGAGATTCTTATGGGCTTGACTCTCACAAGGATTCTGACCCTGAATATTACTCTTTCTCCTTCTAATTCTCCATACTCTTTTTAAAAATTTAATATTTTTTATTGATTTGTTTGTTTACTTTTAGTTTACAAGATTCAGTCCCACAGTCCCTTGAATTTCAGATTTTCTCCCCTCTCTCTCCACCCTCCCTTTCCCCCCTACTCCCATGGTGGCATGCAGTCAAGCACAGGATCTGCAAATACTTTCACATTAGACATTAGTCTGGTTGTAAAGAAGGGTTGCAACCAATGGAATGAACAATGGGAAAGAGGAAACAAAATCAAACATGGAAAAGAAAGAGAGCAGGTAGTTTGATTCACTTTGCATTTAAACTCTGTTCTTTCTCTGAATGTAGACATCTCCTTCCATCCTGAGACTTGTAGAGTTGTCTTATAACTGTGCGTTGCTGAGAAGAGTCCAGTTTATCAAAGTTGGTCGTCACACATATGTTGTGTCTGTCATTATGTACAAATTTCTCCTGGTTCTGCTCTTCTCACTTAGCATCAGTTTGTATAAGCCTCTCTAGGTAAATATGAAGTCCATCTCCTTCTCATTTCTTATAGCACAGCAGTATTCCATTACATTCATATACTACAACTTGTTTAACCATTCCCCAATTGATAGGCATCCACTCAATTTCCAATTTTTTGCCACCACAAAGAGAGCTGCAATAAATATTATTGTACATATGGGTGTTCCTCCCACTTCTATGATCTTTTTGGGATACAACCCTAGAAGTGGTATTGCTGGGTCAAAGGGTATGCAATTATTTATAGGCCTTTGGGCATAGTTCCAGATTGCTCTTCGGAATGGTTGAATCAGTTCACAACTCTACCAGCAATGCATTAGTGTTCCAATTTTTCCACATCCTTTCTAGCATTTGTCATTTTCCTGTTTTGTCATCTTAGCTAATCTGACTGGTGAGATGTGGTACCTCAGAGTTGTTTTGATTTGCATTTCTCGAAGCAATAGTAATTTAGAGCATTTTTTCATATGCTTAGAGATATCTTTAATTTCTACCTCTGAAAATTGCCTGTTCATATCCTTTGACCATTTATCAATTGGGGAATGACTTGTATTCTTATAGATTTGACTCAATTCCCTGTATAATTTAGAAATGAGGCCTTTATCAGAGACACTGGTTGTAAAAATTTTTTCCCAGTTTCCCACTTCCCTCTTATTCTTGGTTTCATCGGCTTTGTTTGTACAGAAACTTTTCAATTTAATGTAATCAAGATTATCAGTTTTGTATTTTGTAATGCTCTCTAACTCTTGTTTGGTCATAACGTCTTCCCTACTCCATAAATCTGACAGGTATACCATTCCTTGCTTCTCCAGATTGCTTACAGCATCAGCCATCATACCTAGTTCATGCACCCATTTAGACTTGATTTTGGTATACAGTGTTAGATAATGATCTATGCCCAGTTTCTGCCATACTATATTCCAGTTTCCCCAGCAGTTTTTGTCAAATAGTGTGTTCTTCTCCCAAATACTGGCATCTTTGGGTTTATCAAACAGTAGATTACTATAGTCATTGGACTACTGAGTCTTTTGTACCCAATCTATTCCATTGATCCACTACTCTGTTCCTCAACCAGTATCAAGTATTTTGATGACTGCTGCTTTAAAATACAGATTAAAATCTGGTACAGCTAGGCCACCTTCCCTAACCACTTCTTTTCATTAATTGCCTTAATATTCTGGACCTTTTGTTCTTCCAAATGAATTGTTACTATTTTTTCTAGCTCTATAAAATAATTTTTTGATAGATTGATTGATATGGCACTAAATATGTAATTTAATTTAGCTAAAATTGTCATTTTTATTATATTAGCTCGACCCAGGCCCAAACGATGTTTTTCCATTTAGTTAGATCTGACTTTGTTTGTGTGAAAAGTGTTTTATAGTTGCGTTCATATAGGTCCTAGGTCTCTATACACTTAATTAAACATACAGCTCAAACCTTAGCCAGCATGCACTGACAAAATCCAATTTGAGGTTATGAAAAACCAGAATACTTTGTGCTTCTTTTCCAGGTATCTTCCCTCCATTCCCACACTCACTGCAAGCATTTAAATAAGCAGAACTGGCACAGGTTCAAATGACCAATCCAGATTTTAATACATGATTACATATATACTTGGAAAAAATTTTAAATAATACTGTTGGGGTTTAGAATGTTGAGGTTTAGGGGTGCATGGGACCCCAAAATAGCAACACATCGGGTCCTGCCCAAATGAATTCAACTCAAGCTTTCTCTCAGCCAAAGAAAAACATTTGCATTGACAAGCAGGCTAGATTGAATTTAAGCTAGATTGAATATGAGTACCTTCATGGAGGCAAGATGGATTTTATATAGAGAAAGACTATGGGAGGTATCTAGGGGTGGTCAAGTAGTCTGAAGTGACTAGAAGAGAGCTTTAGGGAGGGTCTTGAAGAGGAGTCTAAGGAGGATCTTGATGGGACTGAGGTAACTAGAAATCCGATTCCAGGAACCAAGAGAATGGGATTTTGATGGGATCAAGGGTGGGAAGCAGTTGGAGGCAATGTGAAGGAAACCAAACATGGAGGGCTAGGCTAGGTTAGGGGTAACAGAGTTGGGCATGAAAAGCCAGATTAAGTGGGAAAATTCAGGGAGAATTCAAGGTGGGGAATTTCCCAGGGCCTATTAACAAACTGGACTTGGGGTGGCTAAGTGGCGCATTAAATAGAGCATTAGCCCTGGAGTCAGGAGGACCTGTGTTCAAATCTGGCCTCAGACACTTAACACTTACTAGCTGTGTGACCTTGGGAAAGTCACTTAACCCGATTGCCCTACCTTCCCCCCTCCAAAGAGCAAAAAAACCAAAAAACAAAACCAAACGGGACTCAAATTCTTTTGGGGTAAAGGGAAAAGGTCTCAAGTTGGGCAGGCACCCCATCAGTACAATTTACAAAGACAATGATTTTAAAAGAGGCAGCCACAGTATGCCGGGAGCCACCAGAGCAGGGAGATAAAGAAGATCACTGGTTCCTTTCTCTAGACTCGATTGTAAGATCATACAGAGTTCACTCCAAGACACGGTTTGTATATTTATTGTCCTCCACGCTCTGGCTCGGACTCCCCAGAGTTGCTTCCCATCTCCTATCTATTTGCTATGGTGTCTATTTCCTCTTCTCATTTGTTTCACTTAGTTTTTGTATTCCAAGTCATGTCTGTCAGTGAAAATTAGAAATCCCTTCTGAACTGCTGGAAAGCAGAGAAATGCCCAATGACAGAGAGCTCTGTTCCCATCTTCTCTTACTTTGTATCCAAGCCTTTTGGCCAAGATCCAAAATGTGGGTTGCATTCCTCCTCAGTACAAAAATATTTTACAATCCCTTGAAAAACAGTTGACAATTGCCAATACATAGAAGTAACAAAGTAAATAACAGTACTTAAGAAAACGATTTGTTCAGTGTTCCAGATAACCATCTCAGGGTATCACATAGAAAATAGCTAGACAAGGCTGTTTCATTGATTAACTGCCTAAATGACAGATTGTTGTTCTTGTCTAAATTATAGGAAGGACATGTTACGTGTAAATATCATAGCAATACATGCATATCCATATAATATAATCAAATAAACATAATGGCAAAACAGTGCAAACTAGCAATATAACAGTAATAGATGTAGAAAATAACAAAACATGCTTAAGCATATACAAATAATTTTTTAAAAGCAATTTGATGGATAATAGACACATAGCTACAGAAGTTGTATAGCATTGGTATATTATCAAATAAATGTAAATAGCAAAATAAGTCATCAGCATAATGGGGGGATGCAACGGTTCCTGTGTAATGTATAACAATAAATGCATAGTCATATGAAAGACACACTTTACATGGGTAAACATTAGAATGCCTGTCATTTGACTATTTGTGTAACCATTTCTGTTTCACCTACCAGACCGTAGGTTAATCTAAAAACTGGCTGGCTAGGTCTACAATCTCCTGTAAACTATTCATCTATCTGCTGTTAACCTGAACTAGTTGTTAATATGTGTTGATCATAGTTGTCATATTATAATCCTTTATTCATTCTTCTACTTAAGGAGAGAGCTCAGGTCAGACATCTCCTTTCTCGCCTGGCCATACTACCTGGGGACTTTTCCAATTTATTTCTTCACTCCTGAGTCCTGTATTTCCTTCCCCTTTCCCTTCCAGTCCCTCCCCTCACACTTTTGACCTTCCTTTTGTGTGTGTGTGTGTGTGTGTGCTGTCTCCCCCACCCTCATCACATTATAAGCTGCTTGCTGGTGGAGACTGTCTTCCTTTTTTTTCATATTTTTATCTCCAGCATTTATCACAGTGCCTGGCACACAGTAGGCACTTGAAAATTTATTGTTTATTAAATATTTATAAACCTGAACTAATAGGGAATCCAGGCTGACTGTATTTTAGGCTCTGAGGTATCTCTATACCCTAAAAGTCTCTGTTGCTTAAGTTTTGCTCAGGAAAGTTAGTCCATTCCCCTTTTTACAACTGGGTCATGGCAAAGCTACTGGGTTACAATATAGTCTCTTCTTTGCTAGAAATATTACTTTCTAGGTCAGGGTCTGACTCAGCTGGTCCTTGTGCAACTGGTGGGCCACCTCTTTTATTTAGAATCTGTTGTAGTAAATGTCCATCAATGTCTCCACTCATCAAGGAGTTCAACTAACTCTCCTATGGTTGTAGTGAATTGCCTTGGTAGGACTCTGCTATTTTCCAAGGTTAGACTTTGAACAGATTATGCCTAGTGTTTCCATAACTAGGTATGAAGTAGTACTGTATTTGAATAGTTAACTTGTGGGTTTCTGAATACCAGAGCTTCTTAACACAACTCCTGGTCTCTTTGTGGACAGTGTTGGCAATGACCTTGGGTATCCTCCTGTCATTTGTTTCAGTCTAGAGCTCTTTGGAACCAAATATGTGGCTAGTTAGTTTGCATCTTCAGTCAATTGATTGCATTTCCTCTTCTTCCTTGCCTGAGGCTCCAAAACATGAGTCAATAGTTAAACACAGCTCTCTGCCAAAAATTGGTTAAGTATGTGTTTTTATTCCATATGAAGTTATGCTCATATACGAATATGTGTCTCCTCTGGGATGGTAAGGTGTTTTTCTAGACTTCTGGATGACTGACGGCTCACATTTCTTTAAATGCTATGTTCTCCAAGTCTCTGCCTTATAATGGGTGCTTATAAGAAATCCATATACCCAGAAAGATTTCTTTCATGAAAACTATGGATTCTTCCTCTTTCTTTGTAGGGTACACTTGTGCATACTTGATGAAATTATCAGTCACTACTAAAATATGACATAGAGCGTTATACTCTCCTTCTAGGGATAAAAAAGTTAATACTTGTCACCCCCTGCCAAATAAACTACACCGGCTCCCAATTATCTACAGGATCAAATACAAAATCCTCTGTTTGGTTTTTAAAGCCCTTCACAAACTAGCTCCTTTCTACTTTTCCAGTCTTCTAACCTTTTTCCCCTCTGTGGACTCTGAGATCCAGGGAAATTGGTTTTCTTGCTGTTCTCATATGACACTGTGTCTCCTGACCATGACTTTTCATCAGCTGTTCCCCATCCCTGGAATGCGGTTTCTCCTCTTATTCCACTTTTTGGCTTCCCTGAAAACTCACCTCAAATTCTACCAAGAGGTCCTTCTTGGTTCCTCTTTTCCCTTCTCTCTCCCTCTCCTTCCCCCCAAGGCTTTCCTTCTGAAATTACCTTTTTTTTTTTTTTGGTTTTGCTTTTTCTCTCTTAAAGATCAGCCTTAAATCACTCTGTCTCTCATTGATTGGCCAACAGGTCCCAGACTAAGCCCTACTCAGTCCATGTTTGGGCCCGATTGGCTCAAAATGAATGTAAATTACCGTTGCTTCTGTTTTGCCAGAAACCCTGATGGTCTTCCACAACCAGATCTAATTTTATTAGAGGCCATTATCTGCCTCATTTCTTATTAAGCCTTAAGCTTTGAATGGGAGCTCTCAGTCAAACTGAGACCTGTTAAAGACCTTAGCCTGAAAAGGTCAAGTTCCCCATTGCATCCTGGACCATCTCTGGTTGTTCTGATTCATATCTGGCCACTGGACCCAGATGATGCTGGAGAAGAAAGTGAGGCTGGTGACTTTGTCCAAGCCCTGCCTCACTTAAATCCAATTCACTTGCAATGTCAAGGTATCACCTCCCTGATGTCATGGTCCTTTTCCACAACAAAGGACAAAGTAGCAGCAGCAGTAGCAGCAGCAACCTCCCATTTACCCAGTATATATCTTGTATTTACATGTAGCCTCTTTCATTAAAATCAAATTCCTTGAAGGGACCACACTTTTGCTTTTCTTATTTCTTCCATACTTAGCGCAGTGTCTTATACATAGTAAGCACTTATTAAATGTCTGTTCATGATGATGAAAATAAATACCAACAAGTTTTAAAGGTTTTCTAGTGTTTATTCTCCAAATGCAGTGCCTTTTTTTTGACAGCAGAGTACATTTCACATTATTAGTGACATATGCCACTACATATGACATAACTGTAGGCCAATAAAATTGGTTTCTTACTAGCTTCAAATTTCATTCTTTCCCCTCCTTGAATTTATTTTTTAGTTTTCAACATTCATTTCCACAAGATTTTCAGGTACACATTTTCTCCCCATATCCAAATTTCATTCTTGACCTATATGTTCAAAGTTATTAAGCAGTTTTTTTTCATGACTATAGAGCAATATTCACTGGGCAGTATCAATTGCTTCTGTAATGGCCAGGAAGCAGTTAAGTGATACTTTATGAAATTAGAAACTAGCCAAGTAAAACTTTATGAACTTGAGATAGGAGTAGGGAAACTGGCCTAGGGTAATTTGTCTTTTTCCTCATTTTTCTTCTTGCTCTGTCATCATGTTCTGTGTCCCTCCGCTTACCTTACCTTACCCCCTGCCTACGGATGTAATCACAAACCCCCACCCCCACCCCTTGTGGTAGTAACAGTTTCTGTTTGCACCTCCTTAGTAACAAACTATGTTAGATCCAGAAACCTAAGCTGTATTGTATAAGATTCTGCACCCCTGAGCTAGGCTGCTGCTCCCTTAAAACTGGCACAGGGACAGCCCCAGCCGGCAAAATACAGCTCCTAAAAACTTTTTATTCGGACTCTGTGGTCACTCTGTTAAGACTTGCCATGTCGCTTCCTGGTACTATGGTTTATAGCATTTCTTACAGTATTTTATTAGCTATCTGTTCCCACTACCAGTCATTCACAGACAATTGGGGCAGAGAAGATTGATTCAAAGAAATAGGTTCATGTTATGTTGCCTAGTGGAAGACACATGCTCTCAGTTACATTTCCACTTGATCATGGACCATTTCCCTGGATGTCACATGTAACTTGCCTTTTCCTTGTGTATCACCATTAATTCAGTGTTACACGGCCTTTGGGACAAAGAATTTGTGTCCACGTAAGTTTTCCTTGGTTCAAAGTGAATGGTTGATTGATAACTGCCTGGTTCTGTTATCCATCTCTGGCAAGAAGTATCTAAATTAGCTCTCTGGCAAGAAGTATCTAAATTAGCACTAGCGGAGACATGTGTCAGTGAATTTTTGTCAGTCCCTATTTGCAACCTAGGTTCATGTGTATGGTCTTTAAGCTTTTCAATAAAAGCCTATTTAAAAATTAAAAAAAAAACTCTACTAATGGGAGAGCAAGTCTTGCTCTCACTAGTTGCTATTTTGGCAAATGCAAATGGTTTCTGGTGACTATAATTCAGTACAAGATTACTCTTAAGCCCTACAGACTGCCATTTGTGTAAGGATGATGAAAGGCTTGTTTCCATCTGCAAAGAAAGGACAATACCAGTGAACTCATGAGACAACCTCCTAAATTTTTAAAAGCTTATTCATGTTTACTGGTCCATCAATTTTCAAATGGCTCTGAATGAATTTTAAGCCAATTTGGCCTTTTCTGTCCTTATGATTCTTTTATTATGTAAATTAAGGTGAAGTCATTCAGTGCTTTAATAATAGAAGCACAGTCCTATACAGATTTGCAATAACAATGGTCAAACCCTAGAAAAACTCTTAGATCTAGGTTTTTTAGATGTGGCCAATTCAGGAACATGTCTGTCTTTTCTGGGTGAGTTCTCATGCCTTGCTGTGACAGTATTTGACAGATATGCCTGAGAGAGGGTCTGTAAAACTGGTACTTGTCAAATGAAAGCTTAATGTTTCTTCTCCTTTGAAGTTTATACAATCTATATAGATGACTTAATCAAGAATCTTGTAACTTCCAGGACACTCAACATCCTTCTTTAATAGGTTAAGTGCTTGGCTCACAGTTTTCCTTTCCTCCATAACTCCTGCTCTCATACTAGGAGAATTCAATACATGATGATACGCCCTCTCAAACATCCTAATCTTGCAATTTCTCAAATTATTCATTTCCTGTGACTTAATTTTCCATGGAATCACAGCTATACAGAGAGATGGTCATACCCTTCATCTTGCTATCATTCATAAGAACTCCATGTCCATTTTCATGAACTTTTAAAATCCTTTTATCTAATCATAATCTATTGTCCTTCCACCTATCCCTCTGCCTGACAACTCTGTCCTCACTCTCACCATAATTTTCAATCTGTCCTCAGTTTCTGCTGCTGGTGGGGGGTCACCCCAGGATCACTTCTACTCTGGTTATACTCTCTTTTCCTTCCCTATTTTGACATCTGGTGAACCAGTTGGATTCTAAACTGTCACCTCTCAAATGACTATTCTATCAAAGATCTTGTCCTGTCAAATTTTGGCTGTGAATCGTTCCCATCATCTTTTTTCTTTCTTTTTGGAGGGGGGAAATTTTGTGTTAAGTGTCTGGCCATAATCTTTTACTCCTACTTATGTGCTGCTGAACAAAATTGAAGAAAATCATAAAGCCATGTTGACTGGCTTCTCCACAACTTTAACATTTCTATAATTTCAACTAGGTCCTCAATGTAAGCAAAGCAATCCTCTCCTTATTAAGTCACCCTGACACTTACTACAGAGACTTTTCTGAACTTTTTATTCTTCCTCCAGCCTCCTAGAGCTCCCCTTCCCCTCATCCCCTCAGCTGAAAACCTTACCTCAAAATTTTTTTGAAGTCATTTCATTGTTCCCTCTTATTCCCTGTCATCTCACAACACTCAGATGTCTCCTCCTACCATCTTCTCCTCTATTCCTGTCTTACATAATGAAGTGTTACTTTTTAACAAGGCAAACACTTCTACACAGATAAGTGATCCCATTACATCCTGTCTTCTCTGACAGACTGCTCCATCATCATCCCTCCTTTCTCACCAACCTTCAGTCTCTGTTTTCTGGTGCGTTCCATATTGCCTACAAAAATGACCATGTCTTCTCCATCATCAAAACTCCTCATGTAATTCATCCATTCCTGAAGGCAATAATCCCATATTTCTCCTCCCTTAAATTCCTAAATTCTTACTCTTAAATTCTTGTGGAAGCTGTCTTCATTTGACAACTCCACTTCCTTTCATCTTCTTAAAACTTTGTAGTCTGGATTCTGATCTCATCATTCTCTCCAAAATTACCAGTGATCTCTCATTGCAAAATCTATTTTTTTATTTTTGGAGAGCAGTTGGGGTTAAGTGACTTTCCCAGAGTCACACGGCTAGTTAGTGTGTCAAGTGTCTGAGGCCAGATTTGAACTCAGGTCCTCCTGACTCCAGGGCTGGTGCTCTACTTACTGCACCATGCCCTTCGTTGCAAAAGCTAATTCTTTTCTCAATCTTCATCCTTTTTGCCTTTCTGCAGCTGTTGCTACTGAAAATGATCCTTTTCTCCTACATATTTTCTTATCTCTATTGACTCTTGGCTCTCTGCCTACCTACCTGACTGCTATCTGTCCTGGGTCCTCTTCTCTTCTCCCTCTCTACTACCCTACTTGATCTACTATCAGGTTTATATAGATGATTCTTAGGATTCTTTGTCCAGCCCTCTCTGTTGACCTCTATTCTAGCATCTCTAGATGCTAGAACTAGATGTCTCACAGACATTTCAAACTAGATGTCTCACAAACATTTTAAACTCAACATATCAAAACTGAACTTATCTCCCTCCCCAATTCCAAACCCTTCCCTCTTTCAAATTTTATATCATCCTAATTGTCACCCTCAATTTCTCACTTTTTTTCACCTCCGCTGCCCCTTATCCAATCAGTTGTCATATACTCCCTTCTCTCCTCTGGATGCTGCCACCAATATGGTGCAGGGACTCCCTGTTACTTCATGCCTAGACTACTGCAACATTCTGCTGCTTGGTCATCCTTTCTCCATTCTGATCTGTCCTCTATTCATTTGTCAAATTGATTACCATAAAGTAGACACAGATTTGACCAAGTCACGTCCCTCTCCCACTTTCTTTCAGTAAATTTCAGTGGCTCCCTATTACTTCCAGGACCAAAACTTATTTTCTTTTACAGACCTTCATAACTTGGATTTCCCTACCTATGCTGCTTTCTACTTTACCCTATACCACATACTCTGAAATTCAGAGACAATGGTTACCTTTGGTTACCTCATTTCCACATTTCATTAATTTCCCCTGGCTGTCCCCTCTGGAAATTTCCTTGTCTTTGTCTCTTGACTTCCTTCAAATCTCAGCTAAATTCCTTCCTCTGCCTCTACTCTGAAATCTAGGAAAATCCCAACTGAATAGCCTAGTACACTGTCACCAGTTCTGTGCTTAAAAGCCTTTTCATAATACATCAAAAGCAAATTTTACTTGCTATAGTGGAGAGGGTCATAAATTTGGAATGGCCTGGATTTGAATCCTGGACCTAGTGCTTACTGCCTATGTAAACTTTGGGGTAAAAGTAGTGCAATTTATTTGGGCCTTGGTTTTTTTCATCTATAAAATAAGGGTATCAAAGATAGTTAGAAAGGATTCTGAAGTCATCTAGTCTAACCCGTTCTATTTTATGAAAGGAATCTAAAACCAAGAAAGGATAAATGATTTACCAAGGAAACTTTCTTTGTTATCTTTGCTTAGAACAGTATCAGGCACAAAGAAGGTGCTTAATAGACATCTGTTGGCTTGCTAATACCATTTTCCTGTCATTAAGTTTCTCCTAATGATTTTTCCAACATTTTCTCAAAGATGACAATGTCAGAAAGTATACCAACACTTCCTTCTCCAACAATTTTATCATTTGTTGGATATAAACTTTGAGTTAAAAGGAAAGTATCCCTCCTCCCACCCCCCCCAAATATTGTTTATCAAAATTATTTTTTTTAAAAACCTTCCAAAAGCAGTAAAAGCTGATCTCAAAGCACAAAAGTACCCAGGGGAAAACAAATAAAATTTTGTTAATGTCTGAAATTCTCTTGAAGCTTAAGGAATGCTAGAAAGCCCCACTTCTGTCTCTGCTTGTTCTATTTCCCAGTCTTTGAATGGAGCTTCCAAAGGTGAGTTATGTATACACAGTATATGTGATATGGATCTCAAAGAAAACAAGTAACTTAGAATTCAGATTATATAAATAAAATTAAGAAATTAAGACCCATATCTTACACAATACTGTTATAGACTCTCTAATGTCTTTTTTTTTTTTTTGGCTTTTTGGAGGGCAATTGGGGGTAAATGACATGCCCAGGGTCACACTACTAGTTTTTGTGTTAAGTGTCTGAGGCCAACTTGAACTCAGGTTCATCTGACTCCAGGGCTGGTGCTCTATTCACTGTGCCACCTAGCTGCCCCTCTAATGTACTTTAAAAAAATAGAATATTGTGTCTGCCTTGGGTCTGAATACATTAGTATACAGTAAGTTTCTTGAAGGCAAGGATATTCCCTTAAGAAAAATTTTTGTCTTCACCAGTGCCTATTAGTGCTCCCCATACAAGTTGTTGTCCAGTAGTTTCAGTTGTGTTTGATTCTTCTTGTTGAAGCCCCTTTTGGGGCTTTCTTGGCAAAAATATTTGAACTTGGGTCTTCCTGAATTCAGGCTTGACACAGTATCCCGAGTACCACCTAATTGCTCCATAAAGGTAGGCACTTAATAAATGTTTATTTTATTGTAAAAATTATAAGGTTCAGTTCTTTTGAGTAACAAATCTAAAAGGCTGGATCTGAAAAATATAAACATATGGAGAGACAAAAAAATGGCACATTTTGCCCATAAAACTAAAACCCACTAAAAAGTAAGTTATTCCTCTTCAGCTCATGGAACTAAAACTTACTTTTTCTCCTATAGTTATATGTTTTTTGGGGAGAGAGGAAGTTACTCTTCTTCTCACCCTCTCCAACACGTTCCTGACTTCATCATTTTCCACACTTGATTTTTCTTGCACTATTTTGAGGCATACATAACACTAAAAGTGGGTGATATACTTTATACAAATACAATTTTATTGATCTATTTTGTTTTTGTCTCCTCTTCATTTCTAAATATGTTCTTTGGAAAATATCTTCCAAAGGACATATTCATTTCTTCTCTCTCATCCCCAGAGAGTCATTCTTTGTAACAAAGGATAAGAGGGGGGAAAAAGCACATCAACAAAAATAGCTAACGTTTCAGTACAGACAGTATTTGCAATGTTTCACACCCACAGTTCAACACCTCTGAAAAGGAGGGAGGTATATTTGTCCCCCTCTTTTGGGGCCAAATTTAAGGATTATAACAGCAAATCATTTAGTTCGGGGTTTCTTTGATGGTTTTTTGTTTCTATATATGCAGATCAAGAAAAATTATAAATGTGTGTATTTGCTTTAAATTTCATGTTTTCAAAATCATGCATTTCATCTTTTCTGCTTTCCTCTTTCCTTTAGTTAAGGATATATCTATAGATATTTTTATCTATGTATGTATACACATATGTAAGTACACACACACATTTCTTGAGCTACAAACTTCACTTTCTATCAGTTCATATGAGGCTTCCTATGTGTCTCTATATTCTTTAGTCACTATTTCTTACAGGACAATGATATTCATTCATGTATTCAGTATTATAATATACTTGACTGTTTTCACTCAGTACGGTTTTGCTTCCTGTTCTTTGGTACTATTAAAAGTGCTTCTCAAAATCCTCCTTTTGTCCCTGACATCTCTGGAGTATGCTATCAGTAGGATCTCTGGGGCAAAGGCAATGGACCTTTCAGTTTCTCTAAAAAAAATGTCTAATTCCAAATTGCTTTCCAGAATAGTTGAATTCAGTGCTTTATTATGTCTGATTTTCCCAAAATCCCTCCAATATTAGCAGATAACTGAAAATGGAAAATTGATGGGAAGGTGAAACCTCAGACTTGTTTTGATTTGCATTTCTCTTGTGATTTGAACCAACCTTTCATATTTTTGTTCTTGGGTGATAAATCTTGTTTCAAGATAGTCGTATCCATTGATCAATTTTTTGGAAAATGGCTCTTGATTTTGTATGTCTGTTAATTCCTAATATATCTTAGGTTCTTACTAGACATATTTGATGCAAGAGTTCCTCCAATAAACACATCTCTTCTTATTCTAGATAAATACATTTTGTCATGAAGAAGTTTTACAATTTCATGGGATCAAAATCATGTATTTTGTCTTTTATGCTTTCTTCTTTCCCTTGGTTAAGAAATCTCCTACTGGTCATTACCACAGTAATGTGTTTTGATTGATTTTCTATTTATCTTGAAAAATATCAGACTTGCTGTATTTGATGGTAATGCTTTCTTTATTCTACAGTTTCTTTTCTTGTTCTACCTTTATTAATTTTATTCATTCAAAAGCTTTTTAATCTAATGGAGGACTTGAAGACTTCTATTTTTTTAATTAAAAATTATTTATTTACTTCCATTATTTATTCAATTCCATAATCCCTTGAGTTCCAAATTTTCTCCTTCCCCTTCCCCCCAAATACAAAGAAATGTGTTTCATTCTTTGGAGGGGGGAAGACAATTTTGGGGAATGGTTTTTCTTTTCTTTTTTGCTTTTTTTTTTTTGGAGGGCAGTTGGGGTTAAGTGACTTGCCCAAGGTCACACGGCTAGTTTTTGTGTTAAGTGTCTGAGGCCGGATTTGAACTCAGGTACTCCTGACTCCAGGGCCGGTGCTCTATTCACTGCGCCACCTAGCCGCCCCAGGGGAATGGTTTTTCAGTAACATAAGGATGAAATCTGAAACACTGATAGATGTTTTTTCTTCCAAGCCAGGATGTTAGCTTCTTAAAATGGCAGGGCAGCAACAGGGCCTATTTCTTCAATTTGATTTGTAGTCCCTTCTCTTAAGTGTGCCAACAACAGTGCTGTACACTTAATAGAAGATATTTACTATTATCCTGACTTATGAGAGAGAAATGGTCCTAGGTGCTGAGGTGAAGAGAATACAATCTTGTTTTAAGTGGCCTTATGAATAAGTAGAGGAAAGGGGATGTAAGTAAGCATAATTCAAAGTATGGATCAAAGATGAGACGCAAAATTCTTTAGGAAAATAATTAAAGAGAGATCATAGACCACTTTCAACTGCAGGAGAGAGGGGTGAAGGAAATCAAATAAGACTTCATGGAAGAGGTAGTACTAAAATGGGTCCCAATAAGAAAATATCTGGCAGAGATAACAGGACAAAATCAGGGAACAGCAATAGTCTGAGTGGAACAGAATACATAGCTAAGAGGGGTTTTAATTTCTTCCTCCTGGCAATAAGAAGCCACCTTGCCTCTTGAGTTTCATGGACCCCCTCTGGCAGTTTGGCAAAACCCATGGATCACTTCTCAGAAGTTTTTGAACACATAAAATAAAATGTGAAGGACTATAAGGGAAACCAATTATAATGAAAACGAATTATCAAAATTCTTTTTACAAAAATATTCCCAGACATTAGATCACCT
Organism: Pseudocheirus occidentalis; assembly: GCA_028646575.1. Taxonomy (NCBI): domain Eukaryota; kingdom Metazoa; phylum Chordata; class Mammalia; order Diprotodontia; family Pseudocheiridae; genus Pseudocheirus; species Pseudocheirus occidentalis. The sequence continues at coordinate 25,673,651 of CM053600.1, forward strand.
TACCCTAAAAAGTTCTAAAGAGAGAAGTGACTCGGCCATGTGAATTAGATTACTCTGACTTGAAAAATTAGGAGGGCATGTATTACAATAGTCCAGCTAAGAGGTGACAGTACTTAAACTAAGTAAGGTGGTGGCAAATGAAGATTAGAACATGCCAAAAAAGACTAGAGAGGTGAAATCAATGATTTGACAATAGTTTCATTAAATGTTTTCTTTAGATTTTAAAGATGTTTTCGTTTATCTTCTAATAACTAAACTTTAGAAATCTGTTCTTTCTTTCCCTTCATACTTCATAGGGTGAAAAACAGATGCAGATGAAATACAGAACTTCTAAAAGTCAAAATAACACTTAAGAATTTAATCATTTAACTTTTTAAAAATATCTTTTGACAGTAAAAACCATAAGTTTTCTTAATGATATTTATTTCATAAATGTAGTTATTCCTCTAAAACATATTAAAATAGAAAACATGTTCTTCTGATCAATTATACAAAGAAAATACCAATATAGTAATAAAAATACTGAAAATATATGAAAGCACCAGAACGTTAGAGTAATTACACCAGCAACAATTCTAAGAATATATTTCTTGCAATTGTACAATAAAGTGCTATTAAATCCAGTCAAAATTAGTGGCAAAATTTTGAAAAGTTATTGTATTATGAAATTGAGGCTAGGTTCATCAGTTACCACAATTCTAGGCTACTTGCTAATCAATTCCATAAAAATGATTTTTTTAGCTTCCAAAATGAAAACTGGTTTAAAACATTTAAATATTGGACCTCAATAATTTGTGAACAATTAATGACCATTTGAATATAAAAGCACTTAGAAGACAAATTGTATAGAACCAAAAAAAGACAGTACATGTAAGACACTTGAGATCAGATGAAATCAAACACATAATAGATACAAGATTAAGTATGAAAGGTAAGTGTATTGAAGCTTTTGATTTTTATAGTATATTTTCAGTAATTCTGCTTACTTACAATTAATCACCATATTAACATTAACACCTTTATACTACAGAATCCAATAATGAAAGATTGATCGAACTTCAAATAAAAACAGTCAACATTACTGCATCTTGGAACATTAAAAGGACACTGTTAGAACAAATAATTTTCAAATATGAGCAGATGATTTCTTAAATTGGCAGGAACAAAATACACATACTTGATTACTTAAAACCAATAATGCAGCATACATAAAAAACCCCACTGCGCACACACACTGATAGAAAATCAAAAGTACTTAGTAGGGTGGAGAGCATCTGAATATGAACATCTGAAGTTCATAAACCGAAACAGAAAAACTAAATTAAGAAAAAAAATACCACAGCAGTGTCCTTTTAATGTTTTAATGCCTATATCAATCTGAGGAATCTATAGCCTACCAATATTCATGAATCAATTTCTATAGAGCCAATCCCTGAAGACACATGGTCACACCTTATAGCAGAGTAAAACAACCAACCAAAAAAAAAAAATCAAACTACCTCTTGATCAAATCTCAAGATTTATGTTACAAGTATATTTTTTTCTCTCATATACAATTGGGACTGTGAGCTGATACTCTTCCTACTGAAATGAACTTCAAATCTCTGATCTTAATTATCCAATAATTCAAGTACAAAGGCAGAACACCAAACAAGTCAAATAAATATGCATTAAAAATCTCATGGTCCTATCCAGGCTCTTTCTCCTCTTTTAAACAGAGCTGACAATATCATATCAGAGTGCCCTTAGAGATACCCAAATTTCCTAAGTTCTCTATAATGATAACTGATTTCAGCCAGGAATGTGTATGAATTAATGATATCATTACATTTCTCAATCATTAAAGCTTTCAAAACACCATTTTGAATGAATGATTTCCACAGGGGATTAAGTGCCTCCTCCTCCTCTATATGGGAGAAATAAGGAGTTTTGGTGGTAGTGTAATTTCAGAATTATAAACAGCTAGTCAGGCCTTTGTAAGAGACAAAAAAAAAAAAAGGCTGAGTATGGGTACAATATATTTTCTCCCATAAACAGGTTTTGTCTACACATATCATAGTAATTCCTTTTAAAAAAAGTGAACAAGAGTTGCTTAAAAATTTTTTTCTGAGAAAACATGATATGAAAAATTTTAAAGTAAAAGCCACAAAAACAAAGTTGTTAGTTTTAAACTGATTATATCTAAATCAGAGTATTAGTCAAAAAGCCCTAAACTCACAGAAGGCAGGTTGTCAAGGAATACTGAGAGAAAACAAAGGCTGAAGGTGGTTTGGCATAAATAGTTTTACATTTCGAAAGAACATGGACAATAACTGGCTAGTAGCTTTCAAAATTACAAAATCATGATTACATAATCTACGCTGTCATCTCTTACTCAATTTACACTTCCTTTATATACACAGTATAGAAAAGCTAACGTGTTTGGCCCTACTACAGTAATTCAGTTCCATAAAAAAAGGCAGATTATATCTTTTGGCTGCAACAAAGCATCTGCTTGAAACTTTTCAGTTCAGTTTATAAGAACAAGATAAAAACTGAAAGAATTTGTGTTTTAAAGTACTCCAACCAAAAGGAAAAAAAAATAATTTATGTTCAGAATAATAACATCCCATGGTTTTATTTTCACTTCTAAGATAACTAGTCATCTACAGTCAACTTCTGTGTTCTTAATGTAGATCCCCATTCTAATATTGTTCTCTTTTCATGATAGACAGGCTCCTCTTTGTCACTCTCTTCTTAAATGGCAAAGAACATCGGAGAGCTGTACTTTGGTCTCCAGGGAGCATATGTGTACTGTACATGACTTTTTTTTTCTAATTGGATAAATTTTAGGTGTGATTCTTCTTCACACTAATTAGGAGAGCCAGCTATCTCTCTTACAGAGTATTACCCCCTTGATTATATAGCAAATAGAAGCAAGAAGTAGCAAAGGCAAATAAGAGCACAGTTAAATAAAACAGCAGCTGTTGAAACCAGAGACAACGATCAACTTCATCTTGAAGTTTCCTACTGATGTCTAGTAAACGGGTGAGCTGAGAAAAAAAAGAGATGAAAGACTGCATCCATAAAATATTATAGTTATCATGTGAATGCTGAATAGGCACATTTGAAATCCAAACACTTAGGTAACGTAATTAAATATAAACAAATAAGTAATGTAATTTGAAATCCATATACTAAGTAATGTAATTATATGGAGAAAAAGTGACTAAAAGTTATATATGTAGCCCCAAAATACATTTGTTATGTGAACTTGTGCCTGATTACTTGTAATTCAAAAAGGTCTACTTTTGTACGGAAGGGAAAAAAAAAACCAAACCCAAAGCACTAACCTCTAGAGGCAGAGAAAACTTTTGATTACCAGGAGCTGTTCAAGTTCACGAAACATTAAAGTAGGAATGGAATCATCTAATTCTACCCTCCATATTTAACAGGTAAAGAAATTGAGGCACAGAGGTGAAATAACTTCTCCAGGTCCCATAATCAGGCACAAACGCAGGCTTCCAAACCAGGTTTTGTAACTCCTGGTGGTAAAGTCTTTTCTATTACAATATGCTACCACTCTCATACTATCACCCTTGTGAGCATCACCAATCCAACTGGTAACACAGAACCGCCATAAATCCACTTGGCTGGCAGAAATAAAACCATTATAAACTAATCTTGTGTAATAAATAGTACTTTCCCTACCAGATATTTGAGATCCCCCAACTTTTCTCAAAACTCCCCAAAGCACTCCATACGTTGCACAATCGTCTTTCATAAATAAATGATTGGGGCGCAAAAGATTTACAATTCACAAAGGTAAAAATGCCCTCCAAAAAAAAAAAGTTCTCCAATATAAAATATTATTTTTCTTTAACTTGGAAAAAAATGGATTTCTAATGTTGATAAAGGTGAACAGTTTGAATTTGATCTTAGTATTTAATTTAGAAAGAAATCAAACTTACTTGTAAATGAATATCTTCATTACTTTTGGATGGAATGGTAAAAGAATTTTCTTTTAATGTAAGAGAAGATGGTTTACTGGTATCAACATGGCATCTTAACCTGTGAAAATGTTCTTCAATCTTAGTACACAGCATGCGGCAGAAACAATTCAAACATTTAAAAATCTGAAAAGTCCCTTTCTAGAGTAAGGAGGTCACATCACCCATCCCCAATCCTCTTGACTGGTACTAGTAATCAAAATTAAGAGGGAATCTCCACCTTTCTGTTCTGGCTCACATTTTAGTGAAACTACTGTTAACATTGTAAGTACACTGAAAGCAATGATGAGATACATAAGAAAGTAGAATTCAGGGTAAAAATATGAATCTCTGGAACCATATAGGCTTTTCTTTCTTTAGAAAAATCAGTTATATAAAAATTTGGACTTACTATATTTTCAAGTGTATGGAAGTAATCTTGCTTTGTTATATTTATGTTAAAATGCTGTACCTATTCTGTTCCTAATAATAAAGAAAAATTTTACATCTGATTTAAGAGTTGTTTTAAACAGTTAAACACATTTTAACAGATTTCAAGGATCCTAATTTAAGGTAAATAGCTATGTATAATTCAATCTATTTTTTGCTTAACAGACAGTCTGAAGTTTAAATTAGAAATATCTGACCTGTGTTTATTTCCAACATGAGGTCCCATGTAAGTAAAGCCATTCAGAACTTGGATAGAACTTAATTCATTTTCTAGTTCCTTTTAATTATGTCACATGTAACTCCTCTTTCCATTCACATTAAAGTGACTGTGACTGATGTCTCAGTCAACACAGGCACATAGTTATTTTTTAATGATGTGCACACTGGCTTACCTATGCTCCATTATTTTGCTTCTGGGTATATCCTTCCAGAACTGTGCCAGTTCTGCTGCCCCTGTACCACAAGGCTGTTCCATTTCTGCAGCCATTATTAGAAAACGATCTTGAGGGGAAATTGCGAAACCTTCAGTCCCAAATAATTCAGTACAGCAATGAAGGAGAAAAAAAGGCAAAAAAAAAAAAAAAAAAGGGCAAAAGATGAAGGATAAAAGAAAAACAAACAGGTAGGTAAAGAAAGTGGGGAAAAATGTCACTTGCATGTCTGGATTAAGATATTTTTTTAACTTTTCAAATTATTATATTTATCAAAATATTTATACTGTTTCAATTATATTATTAATATCCAATGATATCCAATTATATTATTCCAATTAGAACATCCTGATTTAGTCTTTTGATTGTAAGCTACAATTTTAGAACAATGTTTTTTAAAAGAGGAAAAGAAATGCTGATTTAATAAGGAAAAGGTTCTTTTAAAAATGAAAGATTCAGATTTTATTGGTAGCTAATAAAATACCACTTGACAGTGACCTGATTTAACTTACCCCCATGAAGAGACACCACTATATCTAATGATGAACCAGGGTCACAGCAACTATTACTTGGCTTAACTCTATATTTGTCTGGAGCCGTTGTTCTCACCTGAAACAGTAAGTGCACTCAGGCAGATTAAAAATTCCAGCCTCACTTAGTCAATTTCATCCAATACAACAAAGCATTTATTGAATGCCTACTATGTGTGATGCACTGTTAGGTTAAAAAAAAAAACGAAACTATCCGTGCCCTTAAAGAGCTTATATTCTACAAGGGAAGATGCCATATATACATAAGAATATGCAAAATATATATATAGAAAACACACAGTCAGGGAATGGAGAAAGAACAGTAATAACTATGGATTTAAGGAAAGACTCCATGTAGGAAATGGTTCTTAACCTGAACCTTGAAGAAAGTGAGTTTCTAAAAGGTAGGGGCAAGGAAAGAGAGAATAAGAATCAGAGAGGCAGAAGACTGCCAAAGCACAAGAATGGGGTATAGAATATCAAGCAGAGGCAAACCCAAAGTAAGATGCTTTAAAAATAAAAATTTTAATTTAAATCTAGAGTAATGAGATCACATCACCCATCTCCAATCCTCCTGACTGGTACTAGTAATCAAAATTAAGAGGCAATCTCTACCTTTCTGTTCTGGCTTACATTTAAATTTAATTAATTAATTAAATTTAATACTCTAATTGAGTGTGAAATGAACTAAAAACAAAAACAACGTTTAGGCTAATAGTCTACTCTTATAGAGGCATTAGGGTGGAATGAACCTCTGATTTCACTGGTACAGTAAATTTACAGTAAGGAAACTGTTATGACAAATAATGGTTGGCATGCTCTGAAACTTGGGAGTCTCAAGACAGCTATCCAGGGCACTGAGAAGTTGATGACTTATGGAGGCTATCAGAGATAGGACTAAACCTAGCATTATCTGACTGAACAGTCAGGTAATTATATCACTTAAAATGCCCCAGAAAATTCAAAAGGCAATCTTAATGGATAAGCATATAAAATCTGTTATAAAAAATAAATGTAACAAAGCCAGTGACCTAGTATTTCCCATGATCCTTGCTGAACTATCATGACCACTTGGATTACAAAAGTACATAACACAGGAAAAGAATGATTTGATTCTAAAAAACCTGAACTATACACAAAAAATGCTACATATGTTTTGTTCACTAATAAACCTTAGATAACAATAATAACCTAAGAGCAGTAAAGCAATTTTAATATCTATTAAATTATTAAAGCTTAAAACATTGGTGTACAATAACGATGAAAGTTAAATAGACACGCATAAGTATATATACATAAATATATTCATGTATCTATATATGTACAGATATCATGTTCATTAATGAGATAAATGCTAGATCCAAACCTTGAAAATACATGCACTGAAGGATTGAACCATCCATTCTGTAATTCCATCTGTCTTTATTGAATGGATAAGTTATTTACCCCATAAGGGAAGTGATTTGCTAGTATTTTGATTTATGTTGACTTCATTAACACTGAAGTTTAATGCTGCATAGATTCAATGTTAGGCGTTCTGGAGAAAAAGACTGCCTGGGTAAATCAAAGTCCAAGTAGGATAAAAATAAGTTTTGATTCTATGTTTAAAAGGTAGGAACCTAAAATAGTGGACAGAAGACAGCAGCTTTTAGAAAAGTTATGACATGCCTCAAATTTATAGACTGACTCTTATGCTGTATCTTTTGAATGTTTTATTACTGAAATGATTCCTTCTCCAAAACTTGCCTAGACAACCTTATATACATCAGATGACTTCCTTAAAATTAATTAGACTGATTTTGTGATATTCTGTAGATTTTAAGTGATTTACCTTAAATGCAACTACGTTTTTTGTTACATTTGTGAGTATTATTAAGCACTTCTTCTCTCCAATTTCTTTGGATCCAAAATAAAGTTCTTCAGCAGGGCTATATATAAACAAAACAAGACTGCTATTTAGTTTGAATAATTCTTTGTACTACACTTACGATTAATTCCAATCAAAACAAGCTAAATGTGCTTCTTTAGTATCAATACTTAGATACAATACAACAGAAATCTGTTGATAAAAACTTGTCACAAAAGACAAAAAGCAGTAGTTTTTCTACTTTTGTAAACACAATATATTTAATTTAAACAGTATTAGGAGTTAACCTAGAACAAAATTCAAAATAAGAAAATCGTAATGTTGACTCACAGTTATATACTGCTGTAACTGCTTCTCTACAAGTCAGTGAGGCAGACAGCACAAGTATAATTATCCTTCATTTTGCAAATTTACAAAAATGAGATTAAGAAAAGCAAGGTATTTCCCCATAATATAAAGATAAGGGCTAAAACTCAAGTTATTTTTCCTTCATCATACTCATATCCTAAGACAAAAGAACCAGGAGGGGTAACTACCCTTAATGTATGAACTCAAAAGCACATTTAACAGTTTGGAAAGTATTTAAAATTGACCAAAACATGAAGAACTGAAATTACAGCTATAAGATAATGAAAAACACTATTTTTACAAACACCGATTCTAATAGTAAATAATTTGGAATTATAAGAACAGAATGTGATCAAGATAAAAATGTAAAATTTTGATATGGGGACATCTTTTTATAATTTAGACAGAAATTCTAAAAAATTAAAATAAACTTTGGGTATAATTTACGAGGAAGTGCTCATAATAGAATGGTTACTGTTTTCAATTTAGAATTAATTTAATGATATTTGCCCCTTTCCTTAATGACATTAAAATATAATACTTTTGAATTACAATTTACTTGGTTAAATTGCATCAGGCCTCTCTAAAAGATAGTACGAAATCACAATATTTTGGTTCGTAAAAAAAAAGAAAGATAGAGGGGGGTGGAGCCAAGATGCCAGAGTAAAAACAGGAACCCCACTGGGCTCCCACTCCAACCACCTCCAATACCTGTAAAATATGACTCTAAACAAATTTTAGAGCTACATAACCCACAAAGTGACAGAGGGAAACAAATCCCCCATTGAAAGCATCCTGGCAGACTGAAAGGAAGGGTCTATCACACCATGCTAGGAGCTGAGCGCAGTCCTGGGTAAGCCACTTGGTTCCAGCCCTGGAGTGGCCCTTACCAGCAGCACAGACTGGCCAGCAGACTTCAGGGGAGTGAATCACCAGCAGCTGTGGCAGTTTCCAAACTTCTCAACCCATAAACACCAAAGAGAAAGTAAAAGGTCGGGGTGGGGGGGTGTCAACATTGGAAGTGGGTGATGGAAGAGCAAGGTCCGGCCCCTATCTGGGGCAAGAGGTGGCAGAGGTACAGCAGCTGTTGCATGGTTGCCTCCAGAGCTCCTGGCCTGCAGATTGCAGGGGGATAAAGTAACCATTCAGAAGATAATCACTCTTGCTTTGACCTGCTTAGATATGGATCACAGTCTTGGGGGGTGGTATTAGGGTGTGTGACCATTGTGCCAGACCTTGTGGGGGCTGTAGAGAGGGTGCCCTCTTCAGACCTTTGACAACTTGCAAAAACCCCAGCAATTTGGGACACAGTTCTCTCCACTCTGAAAGCAGAATTCTACCATGGCAAAGAGCTCCAAAGTCAAGTAACTGGCTGGCAGGATGCCCAAGCAGAGGAAGCACAATCAGACCACAGAATCCTTTTTTGGGGACAAAAAGGATCAAAACATGAAATGAAGAGAAATCAACAAAGGCAAAACTCCTGCATCAAAAGCTTCCAAGAAAAACATGAACTGGTTACAGGCCATGAAGAAGCTCAAGAAAGATTCTGAAAAATCAAGTAAGAGAAGTGGAGGAAAAATTGGAAAGAGAAATGATAATGATGCAAGAAAATCATGAAAAGCGAGTCAATAGTCTGCTAAAGGAGACCCCCCAAAAATACAAGAGAAAATGACACCTTAAAAAATAAACTAACTAAAATGGCAAAAGAGACCCAAAAAGGCAATGAGAAGGCCTAAAAAAGTTAGATTATCCAGATGGAAAAGGAATTTCAAAAACTTAGCTTAATTAGAAGCAAGCACTTTTGAAAAGTGACAGGGTAGGGGAGGCTAGGTGGCCCAGTAAATAGAGCACTGGCTCTGGAGTCAGGAGGACCCGAGTTTAAATCTGGCCTCAGACACTTAACACAAAAACTAGCTGTGTAATCTTGGGCAAGTCACCCCAATTACCCTCCAAAAAGAAAAAAAAAAAAAAAGGAAAAAAAAAAAAGAAAAGTGACAGGGGTCAAAGTACAATAGAATAAGTGGGGGGCAGAATAGGATGGAGGGAAATATAGTCTTTCACAACATAACTACCATAGAAACGTTTTGAGTTAACTACACATGTACAACCTATATTAAATTGCTTATCTTCCAAGTAGGGGTGGGTGAGGAAGGGAGAAGGGAAAGAATCTGGAAATCAAAGTTTAAGCTGTTTTTGACATGCAACTGGGAAATAAGATATATAGGCACTGGGGTATAGAAATCCATCTTGCCCTACTAAAAAGTTAGAGGGAATATGGGGGAGGATATAAGAGAGAGCAGATTGAGGAAAGGGGTACTCAGTAGGCTTGTTTTCTTGAGTTGGGGGATAGGGGAAAGACAGGAAGAAAATTTGTTACTCAAAATCTTGAGGAGTATGGATATCTTCAATAATTTATCTTTATGGGCATGGGTGTAGGTTTGTGAATGTAAAAGATGAGTATGTAAAAGCTTTTTGAGCCTAGGGATGGTTTCATTCTTTATCTTTATATCTCTAGCACCTAGCCTGGTACATGCTTCTTATATAATAAATGCTTCTTGATTGATTGGGAAAAAAACAAACAAACAAACATTTCTCAATGAACTACTCCAGAACTAACCCAATCAACTATACCAGATGGCAATTAGGCAGGCTGTAAGACTTTGATACTTTCCTCTTTTCTGTTGATTTAAGGAAAGAGGGAGGAGTAGGGAGTGGTAGTGACCTGACTTCTCCTCCCCAAACTTTCTCCCCCTTCCCCATTCTCAATACTGACTTGACCTACTTGGCTTTGTGGAGACTATAAAATCACAAAATCTTATGGTTGAAAGAGACCTTAAAAATCATGTATTCTTGACTAATGCGGAAATATTTTTAATATGACCATATAAGTATAGCCTATATCAGATTACATGCTGTCTTGGGGAGGAGGGAAGCAGGAAAATTTGGAACTCAATCTTATAAAAACAAATGCTGAAAATAAAAAAAATAAATAAATGAGCAAACATGTGATGTAAAAAAAAGCTTAAAAACCCATAACATCCCAACCTAAGCTTTTGAAGACTCTCTGTTGCATCAAGTATTTCCAAGTATCAGAGAAATTCTCAAAAAATATTAAAAATTTTGCTTGTTCCTTTTAAAAGGATCCTCTTGGTCAACTTTTGATATGATAGCAGTATTATCTTCAAATGGACAGATTAAACACAGACAGAGAACTGGCCTTGGAGCCAGGAGGACCTGTCTTCAAACTATACGTTGGAGATATATTGGCTATGTGATCCTAGGCATGCTGCTTAAGCTCTTGGTAATAGGTGCCAAGATGGTAAATTGTGAAGAAGGTGATGGATGGCCTGTATTGGTAGGTTTTTTTTCATCCAGGAGAGTTCTCTATATCAATGAAACCCCAAGTCTAGTTCCTATTTCCTTAACTCTATACTTTCCTAAAGCAATGAACCATAGAAAACTGTCCTGTTTCACAACTCTGTTAAAATCATTTTTAAAAAATGCATGTTACACACACACACACACACACACACACACACACACACACACACACACACACACAGAGTAAGGAAACCAAATCTTGAAATCTTTACCTGATGTGCAACAGGACTCCTTTAAACATACTCAATGATTTCTTTAAAGTTTTTATCTTGGAATCCACTTTATCAGACTCTTCTACTTTGGAAATCTGTTCTACGGAGCTAATCTATTAGAAGACAAAACCCAATAATTATAGAGAAATGCAAGGTAATAAACCTATTAACAACTAAACAGTTTATTCTTTTGAAAATAATGGCAAAGAATGATGCTTCTATATAATTAAAAATTTGTGACTTTTGCATCATTACCACCATTATCACCAAAACTATTCCTTGAGTGCTACTGTGTGCTAGGCTGCAATAACAGAGAAACTGCAAAATGTCCTCAAAAGATTTACAATCTCTAGGAATTAGATCACTATTCTACTATCTCTTCAGCCCACTTAGAATAAAAAGTTTAGGGAGAATAAATTATATACTGAACAGCTATACTGCTTCAACAAAATAGCCAAAAGAAGAAAGAAAAAATTGGTACAAGTTTAATATCATTTAAGATACACAAATATTTCTATATAATTTTCCCCCATCTTTTATACCCAATGTCATCTTAGTCTTAAAGTTACCTTTCTGGGAACGACAACTTGTTCTTCACTGGAATTTGCTTCCCCAGTTTCTTTATTATCTGTTTCTATATCTTCTTTACTTTCAGTTTCATCCTCACTGGTAATAGGTCCATTTTCACACAAAGGAGTTTGAAAATCATCATCCACTAGTGGTGGATAACTATACTTGAAAGGATCCTGAAACATAAACAATAAAATATCAGTCATTATCATAAAGATGTTAACAAGAAAAATACATTATTTCCCCCAGTGGATTTAAAATATACTTGGTCTTAAAGTGATATTTTAGAAACTGAATCATTTAAAAAAGCTTTTTATTATATTTTTAAACTTTCAGTTACAAAAGTTCTATGGGGAAATCATATAAAATAAGAAAATTTTAAAAAGTTACACTGTTTCTAATTTAAAGACTTAAGAAAAATGAACAAAAAGTTATACTACGTAGCTCAGTGGTTCTCAACCTTCCTAATGTCACAACCCTTTAATACAGTTCCTCATGTTGTGGTGACCCCCAATCATAAAATTATTTTCACTGCTACTTCATAACTGTAATTGTGCTACTGTTTGAATCTATCTGATATGCAGGATGTATTTTTATTGTTACAAACTGAACATAACCCACAGGTTGAGAACTGCTGATATAGATTTTTGGATCTGCCATTCCTTGGTTCTGTCACTATGATGCTAACTTGATAGGAAATAAAGTGTTTAAAAACAGTCCCTGCATGTTTTAACTGACACTTCCAAATAAGTACATACACTACTCCATAAACTGTTACATTTTTTAAAATGTCTTAGCACCACTACTTAACAACTTAATATTCACATAACTTGTGTAACATTTAACTGACATTCCCCTAGCCCTATGCACCAGTCAACCAGTCATAATAAAGGAATTGTGGGTTATGGAAAGAGAAATGGATCTGGTATAAGAAAATCAAGTCCTGGACCTTACACCCACTGCATTGCTAGGCACCAAATACTTTCCCTCTCTGAGCTTCAGTTTCTTTATCTGTAAAATGAGGCAGTTGGACTAGAATTGAGGTGGGGAACCTGTGGCCTCGAGGCCACGTGTCCCTTTAGGTCTTCAAGTGTGGCCCTTTGACTGAATCTAAATTTCACACAACAAATCTGCCACACCTGAGAACCTAGAGGGTCACATGTGTCCCTGGGGCCACAGATTCCCCACCCCCAGAAGATGATCTTTAATATTTCTTTCCTCACAAAACCTATGTCCCACTTGGCTGAAAATTTACAATTAATTTTGTTAAGGTCTTATACATTTCTTTTTGTGATGTGTAGTTATTAATTACATTTTAATAAATTCTTACTTTATGACTACTGGCTACCTATGATCTTCCTCTATATAATAATTATATCTTCCATTGCTGAAATGTTAAGGGTCCATCCCCTCCCCCAACTAAGGAAAAATACAAGACTTTATCTACAAATATTTCAGACTTGTCAACCACCATACTTACAGTTCCACCCATGTGTGGGGGCAAGTATTCTATGCTGACGTACTCCTGTACTTCATTTTTACCAGTAAACTTCAACATGTTCACTGCTTCTGGACCAAGCCAGCCTTTCACAATTTTAAAAGCAGCTAGAGAATATACAATAATTTCATTAAATTGTTTCTTATTTAACTTACTGCACACATCACAAAAGGCTGGTCTAAGATTTTAATAGTCTATTTTTTTCTTAAAAGATGTATTTATTACCATTTTCTAATGCTATGAGACAGTTATATCATTATTGTACTTTATAGTTTCTAAACGCCTAACATTCAGTAAGCCAAGCTGCCATAAACATCATTCAGTCTGCCATTTTCCCCAAGGCTCTGGACCTTGGAGAAATCCATGGTGACTCCAGCTGCTACTGTTTCAAAGATTGGGCTCACTAATCACAAGGGTGGAATGAAATGGACAGCGGTGTTAAGTAAACTGCAGTATTTTCACTGGCACTGCTTACCCATGTTGGGGCAGCTTGTGTAGGTTAACTTCATGTCAGAACATATCCCATGCATACCAAGACAGTACCTCAGGTGCACTGGATTGACATCATAATCAATCAACAAGCATTTAAGTACCTACTATGTGTCAAGCACTGTGAACAATCTGGGAACATAAGATTTTGGGCTCCAATTTTCTACCTCAATTCCAGATTTTCTCTCAAATAGCTGTAAGGGCAAAGAACAAGTTACCCAGGAAAGGGGTGGGAGGGATTAAAACAGCACGGAACCTCCATAAATGTGGTTGTTTGGTATTTCTCCTCTATAAGCCTCCATTTTGATTTAGCCAATATGGATTTTTTACTGGTCAAAACAGTTTGAAGCACATCCAGTGAGAAATGATTAAATATATATTTCCATCACTAGGCATGTGAATTTTAATCTATCATCTCTGAGCTCATTTTTAAAATGCTGAAAAAAACTTTCTAAATCTTATTAGCAAATATAAATAAGGTTTGCAAAACTTTACATAGCATAAATATTAAGGTTTCTTTATGAAGACCTTTCTTTGTATAGAATTTTATGTATTTTAATATAGCTTAAAATATATTTCAAAAATATATTCAAGATATGTGTATAAGTTATATGTATACATTTTAACCCATTCTAGTACAACTTATCTTTCTTAATATATGTTAAAAATATGTAACAAAAATATCTTAAACATATTTCAAATATCTATTTAAATATGTATTCAAAATATATAAATTATAAAATATATAAATTGTTTATTACAGTTAATAGATTACAAATATAGTTTAAAAACCGATTTTAATGTGTAAGATGGGCTAGGATGAGTTGACAAATATATAATATATGCATGCTAAAAAAGTTTTAAAAAAACTATAAGGTTTAAATATATTTCACATATACGTATATTTTAATATTCTCTCTCTATATATATATTTTAAGTAAGGTAGGTTGAGCCAAGATGGTTGAAGAAAGTAAGTGAAAAGATGTAGCTCAGAATATGACTATCAGAAATTCCATGCTGATAGGTGCTTACTTCTTTGACTGAGAGATTCCAGAGCTTGGTATACACCCCAAAGAAATCAAAGTATATGGAAATTTTTCTTTTCAAACACACTATAAATCCAAATAGGTAGGGCCAATTCACAGACTCACCAAAAGTGTATTAGTATATCTGACTTTCCTTAGCCCTTCCAATATTTCCAATCTTTCAACATCTTTGACACTTTTATGAGTGTGATAGGAAACTTTTCCAGGCTTATTTCATACCAAACCCTCTTCATGAACTGAAGAAGCTGACCTCAATATTCTGTTCTCATTCCTCTGTTTATATAAGGCGTTCATCATGTTGGAATGCAATCCCTCTTTTCTCCCCCCTTTTAAAAACTATGTCTTCCTTCAAGGGTCCACTTGGTAACCACTTAAAAATTCTTTCCTAATGTGTTTTGCAGACAATAGCAGTAGTGAGGATTTATTCTTCACGAAGCTTTCCATGACCATCCCATTTGTTTGTATCTCATTTTTATTACACTAAACTCTGATATGTGTTTTGCCACCGCGATAGAATGTAAGTTCCTTGAGGGCAAAATGAATTTCATTTTTGGTTTTGTATTCCCAGGACCTACTACAGTGATAATTGATGAACTGAACCAGTCTTCAATATTATTCTATAATAGTTTTAATCAAAGTTGCAGGGAAACATTTTTGTTAATTTTACAAATTTGAAACTGAGAAGGAAAAACCACAGCAACATGCTAAACCTTGGTTAAATGTATTTTTATGAAGTTTTTTCTGCAGACTATGTATATAATGTATATGCATGTGTATATAAATACTTTTTCTTGTATTTGTGCCTAAACACATTAGGCTCACTGACTTAACTTTAACAGAATGCTAACATTTATTTTTATATGCAAGATAAAGTCATTCTAAAATTTTTCATGTCATGGTAGAATGAGAATTGGGAGATTTGGAGTCCAAGGACACAGACAAATCATAGCTCTACTAATTAGCACTTGTAAGACTGTAAGCAAGATGTAAGCAAGTCACTTAAATCTTGTCAACCTTAACGCCACGACCCTTTAATACTTGTATGTGGGTGGACCTGCCTGGAGATGGATAGAGGAGAAATGTCTCGGTTCCTAAGACCATTGGAAATATGTGTTTTCCAATGGTCTTAGGCAACCTGTTGACCACTGTGAAAGGGTCGTTCGACCCCCCCAAGGGGTCATTACCCACAGGTTGAGAACCGCTGTCTTAAGGCCTTACTCACTGGGAAAATGAAGTGGTTGGACTGGATAATAGCTAAGGTCTTCTATCTTCAAAACCTGCTGTAATCTAAAATAAGTTACAAAAGTAACTGATTAAGTGATACTGTAAAGAGTGCTTTATAGACTTTTGTAATAGTCTCTGGGGTATACTTAGGGTTAAATCTATTCCAAGCATTTTGGTCCTAAAGAGAACTTTGGTAGAGAACAGGAATGTTTACAGCCTGAGACTCAATGGTCTCCATAACTGAACTGATTTTTCTGACATTCTAGAAAAGCCTCTGACCAGAGCTTCCCTGATAAAACTGATGCTTGTGGAGAAATGCTTCATGGGCTACCTCTGAAGTCTAGATAGACAGATAGTCCAGGGATTTCAGGAAAGTAATTCAACATTCTATAGGGCTTTAGATTTCAAGGAAGTTCATACAACTTATTACTACTGTATATATAAATAAGGACAAAATATGAAGAGACTATGTGAGGGTAAAGGGCATTTTTGCTATATGAAAATTCCCAAGTAATAAAAACTTACCATTCATTATCCATGGCATATCAAAGACTACAATTTTTGCTGAAAGATAAAAGAATGAATGAATTTGATAAGGCTTAACACTTCTATAGTAATACTAATTATCCATTTATATCAATCCTGAAAATGAATGGTCAAGAAGCTAAAACTAAAACCGGGAAGCTTACAAACTAGATGGCCTATTAGTAGGTGAAATGTCCAATAAAATGCCCAGTACGGAATATACAGAATCAACAACACTGGGAGACCCAACATGTCATAATGATGTGATTCTAGTACTGTCTCCTGGCAACTCGTATCCTGAATCTTCAACTGCTGCTGGTGTCTTCTAAGCATGAAGAAATGTAAGAAAGGACTGAGTAGCTAGCAACCTAATGCCAACTAATGATAAATGAGTAAATGGGCGGGGAGAGAAGAAGATAGGGAGATTAAAAAGAGGTATAAAGGAAGTCAGAGAATGAGAGGGAGAGGGGGCAAGGGAAAGAAAGGGGAAGAAAGTATACACAATGTTGTTTATTAGTAGTGGAGGAAAAAGTGAAAATTGGTCTATTAAATTTTGTGGGCCACCGAGGTTTTTGAAAAGTGATTTCCAAATCTGAGTAATATTTTGAAAATATTGAAATGGTGTCAAACTCTACTGATTATTTATTTTTAAAATGAATATGTTCAAGCAAGCAAAAATAATTGATATATTTAACATTATGCACTCTAAGAAGACTCTACTTCCTACCGCAAAAATATAATTTTCATACTGAGATGAATCTACTATCAAGAAAACATTTATAAATGCGAGAAAAGATCAGAATATACAAAAGAGAATTGGTATTATAGAATTCAGATGAATAAAAATGGACCATCATTCTCTCAAGCATGCAGAGTTCTTGAAGCACACATCTGTATTACAAGTGAAGAACAAATAATCTGAGGACAGATCACTGTAGTTAAATCTCTCAGATAAATGTAAACTAAGTTTCAAGTTTAAGATTTTACAATCACAATTTATAGAATTCCATAAAAATTGCAAATACTTCATAAAATTATTTTAAAAATATTACATGCATACAAAACTAAATGGTGGCTATAACAATCTTACTTTAAAGTGAATTTATGCAATCAAAATACAGTACATAGAAAACCTTCAGAGAAGACTGTTGTAAAACTTTGATAAGATTAATGTGTGTCTGTATATACAGACACACATATACACATGATACACACACACACACACACATATATACATACCATATCACCCTAATTATAAATGAATCTTTCAATTTAATTCAGGTCACTGGCATTCAAATTCAAATTCATTTTGCATAGGTTCTTTCTCCTTAATGTGCTTTGGTTACTTCAAAAAGCAGTCAAGTATAATTATTCACAAATATTCAAAGCCACTGGAAAGCCTAAAACACTAAATAAACTATTCCCTTTTTTTCTCAAGAACATTAGGAAAACAAGAGGCCAAATTGTAAATCAACATAGCCTCACTGACCACTGAAACTGACCTACATGCCTTAATGAATTAAGTGGATAAAATGAACTCAGGTGAAAGCTAGAACAACTTCAAAACTGTGGGCTCCCATCCTGGATACTAGCCAAACTGGCCTTTTGCTTAAGACTATGAAGATGACCAGAATGCTTCCTGGAAACAAAGTTGAAAGGAGAGCTGTTACCATGAGATTATATTACTGAATATAAATTCAAAAACTGAGTTAGAAGGAGAAAAATATGATCACATAGAGCTTTCTTTTCATCCAGCATTTCACATTAGAGCAATAGTTGGAGGGAAATTGGGAGTAAGTCATACCATAGTATCTGAGCTATAGTGTCCAAAAGAACACTGGTTATAGTGTTATATGATGACTTAGATGGTTGTCGATTTGAATTTTTAATTTCTTGATCCTTCCATGTCCACTCTTCCCTTTTACAAAGATCTTCCTTTTAAACTTAGCTTTAAAATGTTAGCATTTAGTTGCTGAAATGATATATGCAACAAATGAGAATACCCAAGTTGCTACCCAATTTTTTTTTCTTTTAGGAAATTAATAGAAGTTAAAGTACAAAAAATGTGATTTCTATATACTAGCCTCTATGATCAAAAACTTTGTGTGATATTCTGTGGCTGGGGGTTAACTGAAATTTTGCAAAATGCTGTCTATTCTTCCTTCAATGGAAAAAAAAACACAACAAAGCACCAGCACAGTAACTAATCAGGTGAAACTTTCCCTAAGTGCCAAAACATCTTCTATAGCTAAAGTATATAAAGTCTGTAAAAAGAAACCAGTTACTTACTGAGATATTTAGGATAATAAACCTTAAAGCAGTTGATGATGAACCGAACAATTTCCATGTCCTAAAATAAAAATTACATATTTAATAAATGAAGATTTCTTCAGTAAAGATCTTAAATGCTGGGCTGGCTAGGTGGCACTGGGAATAGAGCACTGGCCCTGGAGTCACCAGGACCTGAGTTCGAATCCAGTCTCAGACATTTAACAACTACTAGCCATGTGACCTTGGGTAAGTCACTTGAACCCTAATTGTGTTGCCTGCCCCCCTTCCAAAAAGAAAAAAAAAAGAATTTAAATGTAACCTGTTGAAGAAAATGGATGTGCTGACCACAAATGAAAAAATGTAATTCAGAGCTATCATTGTATACTTCAGAAAGTGAGTTGGTATCTGAACACAACATTAGTCATACCAACTTCACAGAACTGTTGTGAGGTATTCTATGTAAAGAGTGCTATAAACTTTAAAGCTCCATTACTAATATAAATTATGATGTAAACAAAACAAGTCTGATTTATTGCTGTGTCAAGCTGGGCAGAGCCACCCTGAGCAAGTCTCAAGTTCTCTCAACTGTAAAATGAATGGTGGGGACCACTCTGGCCCTAAGGGTCTATGACAGCATGTGTGTGCGCATACCCCAGATACTCCACCTGTCTCAAATTGTGCTGTGGTGGGAACTGAGTGATATGTAACTATGAAATATGAAAGAAATATCACATCCTAATCTATAGGCAAATTAATCCTGGATTAATAGTGTCATTTTTATTACATAAAGGTGGCATATGAACTATCTGTTGTAAAGTTAGGATTTTCCTACATATTTGCTTTTAACTGGAATATACTATGTAAATAAATTGAAAAAATAAATTCCAATTAATCATAATAAAGCACCTCCATGTAAAACAATCATCTCAATTTGACCTACAACTATTTCTGCCTTGAATTTTACCATAAGTAAAAAGGAAGGTTCTAGAAATAACTGCCTATGTCTTGATAGTAAAAATGAAAAATGTGGGAATCACATTCATCACAAACTTAACAAGTTTACATTTATCTACCAAAATAAAATAATGTGGTATGTGAAATTTTTGGTAAAGTTTACGCTACATATTGGAAAGAAAATCTCAACTTAACTTTTAAGACTCAAATTCCATTAAATGCAAAAGGCATGTAATTAAATCAAAGTGCATTAACATAACATTTTCTTGGATTCCGATCTATGGGAGTGATAAGACAACATCTTTGGCATTAGTTGTGATCAAAACTGGTATGTTTATCTTGAGATATTAAAATGAGCAATTCTAGCTCTGGAATTTAGTATCTATATATCCTGGAGTCACATAAAAAGTATAAAATGTCACATGATACTTAAAACTCTTGAGATTTTAAAGAGAATATTTTACTAATTGAAGGATCAAAATAGCATTTATTGGTATTAGAGAAAAATTCCTGATACTACAATTCCCTACCATTAATGACCTCAAATGATGGGAGACTTAAAAACAAGACTGATTTTTAACCTTCATTCATGCAATTATCTACACCCTGTCAAAGAAGGAAAAAGAAAAGTATAACAGCAACCCTCCTACTCTTCTGTGTTGATATAACCCTCAAATGCTATAAAAGGAGCTGTAAAGTCTTATACCATTAATAATTTTTTCAAGATAGCAAATAACTTAAAAATTATGAAATATAAGGGAAGCTTAGCTGATAAAAAGCAAAACCTAATTCTCATCCCTCCCTCTTCAGTGATTAGGTATGAAATCATGACATTTTTCTTGCACTGGTTTGAAGATGAAAAATTTTAAATATAAAATGAGCAGATGCATAACAACGTCTTCGAACGCCGTAAACTACAGATTTTAAATGTTATTTAACCTCCCCCAAGCTGACACCTATGTCAATGTTTATCTATTTGTATCATTTAATTTTGGTCAGAAACTTATCTTCCTTTTGCTCAATCTAGGATGACTAACCTAAGGGGTCAAGGAAATATAGTATATGAGAAACTTTCAAAAAAAGACTATTTTAAAACTCCTCTAAGATTAAAATATGAAAAACAAAAACTAAAATATTCCAGCTGATCTCAACTGCTTTTAGGGCATATAAGATATGTAGAAAGCTTTAAGGCAACAGAAGACCAAATCTGAGACTTGTTGGCTTTATACATTAAACAAGGAAAAGTTCATAAGAAGAACCAACCCAAAAGAATATCAGCAGAACTCCTGTCAAGTAGTCGAAGAGAGTGTGGCCAATTTGCCACTACTAAAATATGCCTGGAGAAAAGTAAATTTATATCACAACCAAATGAAGATATTATCCTTTGATATAATAAAAAAACTTTTTTTTTCCTGAACTTTATCTCTATCTACCAGGTTGACTGGTTAAATATCATTACTACTGGTAGAGGTGTTTTTACTCTTGAGTATAGCCAAGCAAAAAGACTTTTAGACTAAATTTATTTTGTATTATAAATGTACTGTTTTCGGGAAAATCATATAAAGAGGAACAAAATAAATCTTTTGCTCTTATATAGTAAACTTTCCTATGAAGTCTGCCACTTTAATCTGAAACAATATAACAGGGCCTGAATTCAATCACTTACGTATAAACTGCAGTAATAATTTTTGAGAAATCATAGCTTAAAGTAAATCAACTCAATACTATATCACAGCTTTTACTGGGGGTGGGGAGGGAAGTAAAAGAAAGCTTTCCCCTTTATAGGTATAAACTTTACTACATCAGTTTTGATGATCGGAAAATAAGAAAATCTCTAAACATCATGAAATAGAGCAATTATTCTAAAAGTTAAAATTATAATGTCAATGAAAATACTTACTATGTTACTCAGTCCAGTTTCTGACATATCAAACATCACTGTTAAAGGCTTTCCATTCTCTCTTTTGGCATAACGTTCTAGCCAGAAGGCTACAAGCTTCTTTTTGTCCAAAATAGTTTTATTGTCTTTTGTATGAAACTTCACTCTGAACCAGACTTGAACCAGAAGAAAAAGTAGAAAAAATTTGTAGAAACATTAACATTTTCCAAATGCAAAAAGAGTACAATTAATATCATTAATTTTCCTTGACATGTTGCTTTCTATTTCATTTTCCCAGAGATGAAGAATATTATTTCCTTCTAGTGAAGGTAGTATAGTAGAAAAAACACTGTGAAACAAAGAAAAAGTCCACTGAAAAGTATTAAGTGGTAAACTCAATTTTGCTTTGGGAAATTAATAAATTGCTTCAGTACTCTTCATATAATTTTATTTTAATAAATTTGGACAAGTTTTTATAACATAATTAGGCATATACTTCTCACCTACTGATAATTGGAATTCTAACTCTAACAAATGTTGCCATTTCAGTAATGTTCTTCCAAATAAATAATATTCTACTGAATTCAAGCTATAGCTTCCCCAACACTGTGTTTGCCACACAGATTATTAAAAACAAACACTAAATCACTGAATAATAATTGAGCTAAAATGATCCTGAAATAACTGAACTAAAATGATCTTGAAATGCAAAAAAACAGATGGTATTTAATGGGGATAAATATAAAATTCAATCACACAAGCATAGGATAAAGGCAACATGGTAGGTAACAGTTCATTTAAGAAAAAGAAGCTGTAGAGTTTTCAGTGGTTTGCAACTTGAGAAATTGCATCAACAGTGTGATGTGGTGTGGTGCCAAAACTTTTGATGTTCAAAAGTAAAAAAATGTGAGATCCACATATACTTACACAATTTGTTGCCCTCTTTATCATACCCATGTAGATATACAGCACCAACTTCAAATATCCATTTTGGAAGAGTGGATTCACTCAGGTCTAAAAGTTAAAATTAGTTGATAATTATCAGTGGTTGTACTTTAGGGGCCTGCCTAAATGAAACAGAAAACTAACAAGACAGGAATGATTTTACAAAACAGCTTGAATAAACCTCAGTAGTCTTTTTCAAACTTATAGTGCTTTGTACATAGTAAGCACTTAATACTTTTTTTTTTCCCAATTCATTCATTCAAATTTGCAAAGATAAAAAACCCCACAAATTTATACTAGGACTAAAATCTTTTAATTACTTAAAGATGATGGAAATGCCTAAGGTAGACTATCATGGTCTTCAGGACATTATTAAAACAACTTGCATGTAATTAAGTAGCAGAAAAGACATCATTTCAGAGGCGTATCATTACAAAAATGAGCTGCTATAGTAATAGATAAGAGAAGGGTAACAAGTAATGTTAAACTACCTAAGGAAAGGCTTTCATCATGTTGCATAGACCCACTGTGATTTTTAAAGGTATTTCCTTCCATCTCTCTAATTTTTTATCCTGAAGTAAGGTATTGTGGTATATGGTATAGCGCTGTTTCATGTAATGGCATGATAATTATGACCTCCAAATCATGCAAAATAAAAACAAGAGCCAGATAATTCTTATAATAACTAAAGAAAACCACTATTTTTTCTAGCAAAACATATCACTTTATATGTCAAAGTATCTTCTTCCTTAAACATTTTAATATATATATACATTTATATATTTTTAACATATTTTATAAAGTTGGTCTTACCAAAATCATCTTATAAAATCTTGCATACTTTAAAACCAAAGTCTTACTGCCATCTTAGTCTGATTACCAGGAACCATCTTTTATTCTATTAGGTATCCTTCCCTTCTGCTCCTAGTCCCTACTAGGGTTACTCCATCTGCTCTTAGTTCCCCCCTCCCCCAATGGCATTCCGACATTTGTACCACTTAGCCCAGTTTTTTGCTAACAAAGTAAGTCTCCTTCCTTGTCTGGCATGCTGAGTATAATAAGGGGAAGGGCATTATCTATTTTAAAATTCCAGATTAAAAAAAAGAATTATCCATACATGTATTACCTTGGATCAAGTGGAAACTACTTATTAAACTAAGAGGAGGCAAATCTGTAATGGACTCAAGAGCTCTGAGATAACCTGTGGCACCAAGGATGAACAGTGTGGAGAAAATGGTCTGAGAGGAGCGAGCTAACAAATGTAAAAAAGTCTACCTGATTTACTTGTCATTTCCCAAGAACTTGTGAAATTTTCTGCTTTGTGTTACTATGATATTAATCTAGATAAAACACATTTCATATCTGAATGAAAAGACTGATTCCAATTCAATCTACAGCTAAGTGACCCAGAGATAACCATAAATTAATATTATGATTGCCTCTCAATGACTGATAACTTTAAAAAAAAAGCTTTCAAATGCTTTATTGTTTTTTAGAACCTACTTCTTATTTCTTAGAATTATAATCAGAATGTTTTTGAAATACTTAGTTCTCCTAGATTCATGAAGCTTTAGGGGAAAAAAACCAAAACACAAAAAAAAATTGATGTTGATTTTATTTTGGTAAACATTAGCTTTGTATTTTAATAAGGCCTCTTTCCAAGTAAATTGACACTGTGATTAATGGCCTAGCTTTACACTAAAGATTTATAATGGGAAAATGAGAGAAAACCTAGTTTCTACAGTTTTCCAGTTGACAGAGTACAAGTTTATCTATCCGCCTATTGTTAGGACTACACTTAAAGCATGTGACATATGAAGAATCTATCATTTTTTTAAGAGGCACTAAAGACACTTTGAGCTGATTCAGTCAAGGGATTCTCCCTTGTCTGAGCTGACCAGACACATATTAGAGAGCTGGCCTGGGCCTTCTAGTGGTTGTTTCATGCTCGGATAAAATGAGTAAATGACATCATTTACTTGAGTAAATGAGATCATGAGTAGTCTGGGCCAAGCAAGTGTTAAGAACGGTCTCAGTATATTTTATGGAAAAACTATTCTAATTTTATTGTGATATGGAGTTAGGATACTATTCCTACAACCCTTGGAAACCTAACCAGCATTTGCAATGTTTCTGTGTAAAAGTCTTCAGAGCACATCTTTATCTATTCACAATCCAGGGCAGCTATGGGAGCTAAGATAAAGATGCAAAAAGGGAAAAAGTTTTAATAAAACTGGGGCTACAGAAATGTGTGGAAGAGCTAAAGGGGGCTAAGTTTCCATTGACTCTTCATTTATGCCACAGGAGCCTACCTCGTAAGTCTCCTACCACCCAAACCCTGAAGAAAAGAAAATGTCCTTCTTTCCTTCCCTTTTTGTCATGGTCAGCAGGTCCATAGTTATTATTATTATTATTTTTCATGTATACTTAAATACCACCAGCAACAGGAATAGAAGCCAAGAGCATTTATTAAGCACCTACTGTTTCTTTCCCTTTAATGGAAGTTACCTGGCTGGGAGAATACTTTTTGCTGTGTGGTGTTCAGGGGAAAATCTCCTCTATGTTTGTGATTCATAAATCAGATATTCCTTTTTCAAAAAGCACCTGTGTAAGCCTGCATTAGTCCTCTAGTATATGACCTGCCATAAACATTTCATTTTTGCCTTTCTTTGCATAACTTTGGCTATATTATTAGTAATGAGGCAAACATTTTTTTGACCTGAATCAGATGACCGATAATGGAATTTCCCTTATTTATGATCCTTCTTTGATTCAGGGACTCTTAGTTGTGGATTAAAGCTTTCCTTTTTTAACTACTTTAACCATAAAATGTCTTTACTGCAGACCACTGGCGAACCCAATGAAAGCTTGCTTCCTTCTAAGGATTTATTACCCTTGGCATCACTAAGACATGTTACGTGAAATTTTCCCAGGCCTAAATGAAAAATGCATGTCTATATCGTACTTTCTATAACAAACACAAGGAACATTTTCAAACATGCTAAATAAATATAAGACATCAATATATTATCAGCATAATTATAGCTGAATAAGCTTACCATTGACAGCAAATTCTTTCCTCCACTGAAAACTTTCGTCAATCATCTTAAGTGTTTCATCTACTACATCACGCCGCCAACACAAAAAACTTTCAACCCAAGCATCATCCTGTTGTAGTTTTTCCACATCTCGTGAATCATATTTATCTGACTTATCTGAGAAAAAAACAATTAATGTCAAAAATAGGAAAAAAACTTATACTGTACAATTAGATTTACTGATGTTATAGCATATTAATAGGTTATTTGTAGAGGACAGATGAATGTATTAAGTTCAAATGAAAAATCAATTTAAAGGATAACGAACATTATTAAATACGGAAAATACAAAATTCTTCATAAGACATATATTTAATTCATAAGATTTAGAGCTGGATGGGACTATGAGGCGAAGCTAGTCCAACAACTTCATTCTGCAGATAAGGTGTCAAAAAACCTACAGAGCTAAATACCATCTCCAAGGTCACACAGATGGCAAGTATCAGAGCTACTTAGCACTGTTTCAATTGCTTTGACCTAAAGTTCAATTTAGTTTTGTTTTTCCCCAGCATATCATAATGCCTCCCAAGTTGAATTACATTGACTAGTACAATACTTTAAAAATAACATTTTGCATTTAATATTAGCAACTCTGGAAGAACCTGAATTATTTTACATGTATTCTCTCTCTTAAGACTAGTACAGTATAACTGAATATTTAATGTTTCCTTTACCCTAACTATGAAGAGGTTACTTTACCAAGCAAACCTTGAATGAAATATATTTTCGATTTTATTAAGCTAAATGTTGAGTATTTCTATTTTCATGTATTTTTATCTTTTTAACTTCAAATAATTTTAAACTGATGCCTTTTATATAACCTCTTCCCTGTTCAGCTGCCAAATATACCCTTCCCTGACTACAATACAAGGAATCATCTCTTATAATTTCTAATCTTCCTCTTGGCTAAGTACATCAGCAACAGCTGTGAAAGGTCCCTAATCTATCTGGTGTCTTCTTTTTCTAATGGTATAAACTTTCATATTCATGCTGCCTATTCATTTTAAGTTTATTTTGGCATATAGTGGGCTAAGTCTAGATGCTTCAACTAATCAGTTATGGGCAGTGATGACTTATAAATATCCCAATCATGAGTCATTCTTTATTTCTTTAAAGAATATTTTGTAATTATATTTATATATATATATTTATATATAAATAATTTATATTTTTATAAGTGTTTGGTAGGTTGATTCTGCATATTTCTTTTGTAAAAATCCTTTTACCACTAGAACTAAAAATTGTGAGATACAAAAAGTTCTTGAAAGTCAAAGTTTCAATCATTATTTAATTTAGATTTAAGTTCTCCTGTAGCTTTCTTCTTCCTATTAAAATCTGTGACCACTGACTGACTGCTTTCGAAGAAGCTCAAGCTTCTAAATTTGATAAAAAGTATGGTTACTACAACACAAAGCTCTTATCCTAACTCAGCTCTTAGACTTTTTGAGCTGTGGTTTTCATATGTGTAAAATGAGAATAATTAGACTTATAGTACATTCCTCAAAAGATACTATAAAGATCAAATTAAAGTTCTTTAAAACTGAGCTCTGGTTGCCTTGATTATCCATAAGAACTACACAGTGTGCCTTTACTAGGTAAATGTGATAAATGAAAAGGAAGGGCTTGGATTTAACCTCACTTGCCTTTATTTTAAATTTTACTCATTAAGAGTTTTGCCTTCACTCCCCAACATACACCTCCTCATTGAGCTTATACTAAAAACAAACTAAAAAATTATATGGTAACCTTTTAGAAACAAGCTAACAATGTTACTACTTCCCTTTGGAAATCAAGAAGAAAAGGAACATTCTGGCAACGTGAGTAACAAAGATGAAAGGAGCACCAAAGACAAACTTCATTTATTCAAATTTTGGCTAAGGCCCAGTGGCCTTCAAGTACTTGCTCTGTCATAGTATGCTGATGCTGGCTTGAAGAAAGACCTTAAAGAATTTGGGGTTTTGGGGGTTCCAAGCCACAGGCTCATGTTTCAAATTCATAACAATGTCTTTTTTGTATTTGTCAATATCCTTGAACTGAGTCTCTGACACTGTCAATACTGCCTTAAATGCAGTGTGTTGGAAGGTTCCAGTATTAGAATTTCCATTTAAAGGTATGAACTAGGGAAGATAAATGTGGGCCCATTTCTTCAAGTCTAAAATGGAAATAATACATGCCCTGCCTACCTCACAAAGTTTTTATAATGACTAAATGTGATAACATTTATAAATATGTTTTGAAAAAATTAAAAGCACTCAAAAGACACCGATCACAATTTACAAATTTATGCCGGGCTGTGTTTTCTTGTGCCAAGTAGTACCTCAGTGGGCCTTATTTTCTTCATCTGTAAATGAATTGAGGGAAACAATGCTAGCCTAGATTATGTCTAACGTATATTTCTTCTATTCTGTGGCTCTGACTATTACTTAACAAAACTTGTTCATGACAGATAACTTTAATGAACACCTTTGCTAGACCAAAGAACATAAGAGTTCAGTAACTAATGTTACCTTTAATATTTGGCTTATACTTTGCCTGATGGAAAAGCAATTTTTGCTAGCACAGGAGCTTGGGCAGGTAATATAGCCTGTGTTTCTCCTCTTCATTTTTTATGGGGTCCTCAAAAGCAAACTTTCCATTCAACAAGTTTTATTAAGTTTTGTAAATGAATCCTAGAAGCATTCATTTTGATTATTCTCCTCTATTTCTATTTTAGATGTTAACATTAAGACTTGGAGTTGGTGAGTAGATTTTTAAAATTCAAGATCTCAAACTGTGAGATAGTAATGGTTCCACATTGAAAAGATACAATGGTATCTACATGGATATGTAGGTACATGGTTGAAGTGAAAACGAAAAAGGAGATAAATGAACAGTGTGAAGAATTTGTGGTCTTAAGGTTGTAGGGAATCCTCAAAGATGATGGCAAAGAACAGTGCAGAGAGAAAATATAATGAGATAAATATCTGATAGCAACAAGGATAAAAGGTGGAAATAATTGGTAATATTGGTTTCAAAATAAATTATCCCACTTTATAAAATGAAAAAAGTTTCAATGAATGTGATATTCTCAGTGTAAGGCCAGGTTTCATATCCTAAACTCATTTAAGACAAACATTCAGAACTGAGAAGTGACTTTAGAGGCATCCCATTTTTGAAAACCTATTTTACAAAACAGAAAACTGAAAAACAGGGAAAATAACTTGATGTTAGTCCCAAAGTCTGATCTAGAATCTATGTCTCCTTGGCTTTTAGTTCATTGTTCTTTACATTATATCATGCTGCCTTCTTTCAAAATAATATAGTAATGTTCTCTGGAAACAGGAATTCAACTTACAGGACCACCAGGCAAGGTTTTAGGAATGTCTGTTTTGCTTTAGTTGGCTGCTCCCTTGTTGGTACTTCCCCTTGCCTTGTACTGAAGGATTTCTTTAAAGGCACTTCCAAAAACAGTACTATTTTTCAATTAGGTTACTTAAGCCTAATATGGAATATAAAGTATAGTCTAGTTTATTGGTGTCCTCTCAGTCCCTTGGCATACGTAAACTTACACTGTTCTGCTTAAAGGGTTGTCAAAACTGAGAAATGAGAGGGTTCTTGTTTTCTCCCTCCTTTTCCACAATGATTTATATGTACAACCTTAAATGAGATTTTTTTCTCCCTCAATTTCAGGCAAAGACTTCCTTCAAACTAATACCTTACTGGTGTACCTTATGGACAACCTTACTGCACCAACTACATCTTAAGTCTGCTAAGGCTTCTGCATTCCAAATTTAGGCCAGTCACCACTGCTTTCCTCCTTTCCACTCTCTACATCAATTAAAGGCATTTTACAATGGATTTAAGACACTGATACAAAAATTCTTTGAGAGGACAACTACAAAGATCATACAACAATCTAAAATAAATATAAACACAAGTACACAGAGCATTTAAAATGAATTAATTTTATACCAAGCTTCTGTCATATGACAATGATTTTTCAGAGCATATTTCTATAAACCATATTTCCCATACTGAAAGTCATTAGTGATTTAGAAAGATTGCTTTCATTCATATATATCCCTGAAACAGATTCTGGACAGCTCCTAGCTACAAGTTTTAGATTCACCAAAGCATCTGATTATTTAAGGAACAATTAACTGCTTAAGGGACCCAATATGCAATATTTTAATTAATGCTATTTTCCAGTTGTGAAACAAAGTCACAAAACTTCAAATCTTTTGTCCTATTCTCCCTTTGCCCATTCTCTGCCCCATTGATTCTACTGTGTTTAAATAAACATCAGGTTTACAGTACTACAAAAGGAAGAAAGAAAGAAAGAAAGAAAGAAAGAAAGAAAGAAAGAAAGAAAGAAAGAAGGAAGGAAGGAAAGAAGGAAGGAAGGAAGAATGGAAGGGAGGAAGGGAGGAAGAATGGAAGGGAGGAAGGGAGGAAGAATGGAAGGGAGGAAGGGAGGAAGAATGGAAGGGAGGAAGGGAGGAAGAAAACATACTATCTATTATAAACATATCCCACATTATTAGTGGAAAAAGAGGTGATTTAGTCTCTAGATACATCAAACAGTGATTAATATATGATGAAAAAGAAACAACTCTGTGGCTAACCATCACAGAAAAATCTGGTACTGACGTGGAGCAGATTTTCAATGGGAAGTACAAAGCTGAAAATGGACATTTTAATTCAATAAATACTTATTAAGAAGCCATTTGCAAGGCAATAGATAAAAAGATGAAAAAGGATGCAACTCTTGTCTTCAGTAGGGCATTATATGATAAAAATTAGAATGTGATAAAAGAACAGGGGAGGCATGAACTTACAATTAATATCAGAGGTCTCAGGAAGGAAAGAATAGTTTTACCTATGGAAAAAGCACAATCAGTATACTACACTGAAGATAACATCAGTTCTACTGAAAATAGATACTATGAGGCTGTCAAGTAAAGAGATACTCTTAATTAACTGGTACCTACAGTGGCTCAAAGGTCCAGGTAGGAGTTAATCACAATTTCTCAGAAGAGTTGAAGACAGCATTGGGAAGTTACAAAAGAAACTTAAAAGTCTTAGGACAAAACCTTCAGAATCCAGAAGCCACTTTGAAAGACTTTTACCAAGGTTAGTTAAGGTCACTGAAGATCAAGGTGTAAGTTTATTGTGCCACTCCAAAGGCTTACGTACCAGTTTGAGGCCTTTGGAAGTGACAACGTCCTGTTTCAACACATTTTATAAATAACATTGGTTGGTTCAAGGCAAGGTAAAAGTTTTAGCTAGAAAGGATTACGTTAAGACGCATATTAACAACTGTCATTTTTATAAACCACTTTAAAGTTTACAAAGTGATTTACTCACAATTACCCCGTGAGGAAGAGAATGCAGTATTACTTGATTTTACAGCTGAAGAAAACTGAAATCCAGAAAGGTTTAAGTGACTTGCCGCTGGTTACAGAGTCAATGTGGGGTTTTAATCCCAACCCTGATTTCACATCCAGGGTTGTTTCCCTTGTTTAATGCAGCCTGTTTCCAAGAACTTGTAAAATCTTCAACCTAGAGAAAGCTTATCAGCCTTTTCTGCTAAAAAATAGAAAAGCAATTTGAGGTTTATATTACTGTCTCTCTACAATTAGACTATTATAAATATATTAATTTAAAATATTAAATATACTAATTTTTAAAAATTACAAAATTTCTAATCAAAAGCTTTATTTAAAAGAAAATACCTACTGATATTTTTTTCATGGCCTTCTAAGGTTGCTTAGAGAACAAAATCTTTCCTTCAAATTTATTTTACCACCTAGATTTATTTTTTTGTTTCAAGTTAGAAACAACTTTAAGTTCACATATTTATAGTGATTATTTTCAAAGAATACTGATTCTCTGTTAACTGAAGATGTATGCTCAGAAAAATAATATTTCTACAAAATCATAATTACTCCTAAACATATAGTGAAAATCTAACAAGATAATTCATCAATGAACTATAAGTTTTATGAACATCCTATTTGCATTACTAAAAGGGATACTTACTTGCCCTAAGAATTAAGCTAAACTTCAATTAATCATTAAACAAAAACATTTTACATTCTTCAGCTATGCCAATAACTAACAACTAAGTATTCCTTAAAATTAATCAAAAGGCAAATGTAAACATACAATGTTAAAAGGAAAAAAAGAATGAAAACTGTGGAAATTAAAGTGATGATATATAAAATAAAGGGAGATATGTTAACAGATAGAAGTTCTTTCAGAGAATTTCAGATAGAAATATATCCTTCATTTCTATGGATTCTGATCATATGAAACTTCTTTAAAAAAGTAATATGAGTTAACGTGACTGTAGGGTAGGGTTATTGTTCTACTGAGTAACTATTTGGTGCCAGAAACACAATTAAAATTAAGAAGTTTCCTTAGGGGCTAAGCCAAGAGAGCAGAGAAAGGCAGATTTGCTTGAGCCCTCCCAAATTCTGCTTCCAACAACTTTAAATTATGCACAAAACAAATTCTGGAGTAGCAGAACACACAAAAGGAGGGGTGAAACAATTTTCCAGCCCAAGACAACTTTGAAAGTTGGCAGAAAAAATCTACTACACTGGGGTGAGAATAAAGTACAAGCCAACAGCAGGCTTTGGAGGCAACTAAATCTGCAGAAGCAGCTTCCAGAACTCTCAGCCCACCATCAATAAAGGGGTCAGATAACTGTTTAGAAGGTGATTGCAGGGGCCCTTTGCTGGCACTGGGTATAGGACTCTCTTGCATTGCCCATACATGTATTTGATCCCCATCTTGGATTCCAATCCCATGGCAAGGGGAAACACTAGCACACTTGTAAACAACACTTGTAACTTATAAACACAGGGAGTGGGGGACCTTGCTCAAAATTCCACGGTGGAAAAGACTTCTTACGGTCACTGACAGACCAGGAAAGTAGTAAACACATCTCTTCTTAAATCGTACCAGTTTGGAAAGACTAAAAACTTAAAGTCCCCAAGAGTTAGCTCTGAAAACGGATACACAATTGGAGATGCAAGCCTAAAATTTAGGAGTGAAGTTAGGGCTGGACAAACAGACCAAGAATCATCAATATAGATATAACTGAAACTACTGGAGCTAATGGGATCATGAAGTGAAGTAATACAGCAGAAGAGAAGTGGGCCCAGGACAGAACCCTGTGGGATACCTATTGTTATAAGGTATGAATCATTAGGATCCAGCAAAGAAACCTGAGAGTCAAGTAGATAGCAGGCCAGGAAAGAGTTGTGGCCTGAAAACCTAGAGCAGCGCTTCTCAATCTGTGAGTCACGATCCCTTTGGGCGTCGAATGACCCTCTCATTACAGGGTTACAGGGGTCACACAGTGCTCCTCCATTTGTCTCCACGTGGGTCTGCCCACATGCAAATACGCCCTCATACGAGCATTAAAGGGTCAAGACATTAGGAAGACTGAGAACCACTGACCTAGAGGGAAGAGAGTAGCAAGGAAGAGACAAAACTTTTAAGAGGTAGAAAAGAACAAGGATTGAGAAAAGACTACTGAAAGTGGTAACTAAGAGGTCACTGGTAACTCTTTGGAGTGAGTAGTTCTGGTAGAATGATAAGGTCTGAAGTTAGGATTATAAGGATTAAGAAAAGAAGAGAGAAAGTAGAAGTACCTGTTGTACCTTCTGAAGGAGTTAAGCCACAGAAAGTAGAAGAAATATAGGACAATAGTGGGGATAGAAGAATCAACTGATGATTTTTTAGGAAAGGCAAGACATGGACATGTTTGTAGGCAAAAGGGAATGAGCGAGTAGACAGGGAAAGACTGAGGAAGATGAGGAAAGAGAGAAGAGAGAGCTCACAATGAATTCAATTTTTTTCAATTCAACATTTAATTTGATCAAAATATGAAGCAAAGTTCTCATCTGCGTAGGAGGGATGGGGGAAGGGGAGCCATGGAAGGTCTGAGGAAGGATGAAAAGATTTGGAAGAGCTGCTATGAAGAGAGGGATAGTTAGTTGATAAGGGAGGTATAGAAGGACTGCCTAGCAACAGTGATGGCCCATTTGAGGTTGCCTGTGTAACATAAATGTTTATGTGATTTTTCTCCACCTATATTCATCCATCTATCTATCTATCTATCTATCTATCTATCTATCTATCTATCTATCTATCTAGGAGTGAAGATGGCAGACAGTGGCAGTCACTCAAACTTGAGGTTTGGCAGGGCATAACTGGTGATATAAGAGAACCAGGAACTCAAGAGTAAGGTTTAGAATTGAACTAGTTCATCAAGGAGTCAAGATGATGAAAAAGGAGAGTTACTAGTGCAGGAGAAATAGCTTGGGAGGAAACTAAAGGAAAGAGGGATTGGAGGTCACTGTGGACAAAGAGCTGGATTTGGTAATGGAAGGGAGGAGAAGTAGGATGGCAGTACATTAGGTGGTGTACTTGAGGATAAGGGCAAGACCAAGGGTATAACCATCTTTGTGTGAGGCTGAAGTATGGTAATGAGAACTGAGATGGTTAAGAATATTTGATGAAGAGTTAATATGTATGTTGAAGTCCCCAAGTATGAGGGTAAGAATTTGAGAAGACAGAAATACTGTGAGTCAGGTACCAAAATCATTGAGGAAGGAAAGCGAGAGTGACCTGGAAGTCTGTACACAACAACTATCAGGATTCTGACTGGGTGATAAATAGGAAGAGCATAGTCCTCAAAGGAGGAGAGGATACTGGATGATGGAGGTAGGTGGCGAGAACCTGGAAGTAGTTGTGGAGAACATGAAGTATTACAACTCAACCAGTAAGGCGATGGGAATGAGCAAACAGGCAGTCAGTACACAAAAAGCATGGCTAGGGAGGCTATGTCATCAGGGGTGGAAAATTTCAGTGATAGCTAGAAGGTGGAAAGAGTGGAAGAAGAAAAGATTTAGATGAAGGGAAGTTTGTTGCCCATGTAATAGGCATTCCAAAAGCCACAGTGGAAGGGTTGGGTGGTGTTTGCCTAGGATTTTGGGGTAAGAGAGTTGAGAAGAAGGGAAATAAAGAATCAAATGGTAGGGGATGAGGAATGAGGATTTAGCTGATGATGAATTCATAATTACTGGGTTGTATACATTATGACCAAGTGTGAAAATATTCATCATTGAATGGAAGGTACCATTCCTCTTAGAAGTCATGTTTTCTGAGGGTGGTGAGTTGGCATAGTGAATAGAGCACTGGCCCTGGAATCAGAGGACCTGAGTTCAAAACCAGCCTCAGACACTAAACACTAACTAGCCATGTGACCGTGGGCACTTAACCCCAATTGCCCTGCCTTCCCCCCTCCAAAACGAAAAAAAAAAAAAAGTCATATTCTTCATTAATTTTCCTCTTTCTTTTCCCTCAAGAGACAGATGCAGTAGGAGATAGAAGGCCTAAGGTCAAAAGGAAGGTTGCTCTTCTTGCACCAAAGATCAGGCAGGTCGGAGACAGAAGTTGCTTTGGGCTGGTGTAAATGGAAGCAGAACTTCTGGCTTCTAGCAGTCTTCTTTCAGTAGGTATGAGTAGCAGGAAATGGATAATCAAAGAAGTTCTCAAGGTCTTGCTCCTCTTCTTACCTAAGGTTGGCGATCAGACAGGCCCAGCATGAGGTGGAATTCTTGCTTACCACTGATACTGAAACTGGTCTGATCTCTAACTGCTGTCCCTCAAAGCACATATGCAGCAGAACATGAAAGTTGAGTGGTCATAGTAAGGTCTTACTCTTCCAGGCACAGGGAGCAGAGAGTGCAAAGGGAAAAAGAAATGAAATGTGTGTGAGGTGCAAGAAGGTCAGTTTGACTGACTGCAAAGGAGGTCGAGGAGAGCAATGTGTAATAAAACTAGAACAGGGAAGAGGGGGCCAAGTTGTATAGTTTTAAATTGAGACAGAGGAGAGAGATCGAAGAAAGAAAAGAGAGAAAAAGAGAAGAAATGAGAAAGATCAAAGATGGAGCCTTCAGAGATATGCCAATTTTGGAGAGAGAACTACCAGAAAAGGAAACAGAGTATCCAGAAGAAGAGGAGAAACAGGATAGAATAGAACGAAATGAAATTCAAAGGGATAGAGATTAGTAAGAAGGAAAATGTAAGCAAATCATCAAGCATTTAAATGTTAGTAAGTCATCAAGCATTTAATAGGCATCTATTATGTGCTTGGAAAAGTGAAAGGAACAGTGAAAACAGCTGTCCTCAAGGAGTCTCACAATTTAATGAAGGAACATCACAGAAATAACTATGAAGAAACAAGATATATACAGAATGAAGTGGAGATAATCACAGAGGGAAGACTGAGAAAGGCTTCTTTCAGAAGGTGAAATTTTAGATGAGACTTGAAGGAAGTCAGGAAAGCCAAGAGGTAGAATCAAGGAGAGGATTACAACCATGGGGGACAATCAATGAAAATGCAGAGTGGTGAGACACTGTATCTTGTGCAAGAGAACAGCAAGAGAAGTGGATCAGTGTCACTGGAAAATAAAGTACGTAGAGGGAGTGAGCTCTTTAGTATGAAGACTGGAAGGGTATAAAGGGAACCAAGTTATAAAGAGTTTTTAAAGTCAGAAAGAAGATTTTATATTTGATATTTGAGTTAATAAGGAGCTAATGGAATTTAATGGAAATGAAGGCAGTGGAAGATGAAAAGATCTGACCAGGACTTTGGGAAGATCATTTTTGTGGTTGAGTGGAAGACAGACTAAAATGGGAAAAAGACTTGAAGTAGGGTCTATTGTAATAGTCCAGGCATAAGGTGAGTTAAGAACTGCTTTGGCAATCTGGTAACACCTATCCTCACAATAAAATGTAAAAAATAAAATATATAGTATTTACAAAGAAAACTAATTATATTGAAATACAGTTATCAAAACTTTTTTTTAAACTAAGCTCATGAATCCTAGGTAAAAAATCCTTGTGCTAAGTGATTGCTAAATGTCTCTTTCAACTCTGAATCTCTGATTCTCTTATAAGTAACAGAGATGCAGTTACTAGCTTCAGTAACTAAGAACATTAAGAATGTATTAACTAGTTTTCGGGGGCGGAGCCAAGATGGCAGCGTAGAAGCAGCAAAGCACCGCAGCTCCCACACAAACACGCTAAAAAACTCATAAAATGGGACGCTAAACAGATTTTCAAGCTCCAAAACTCTCCACAAGACAGAAAGCACTACAGGCAGCGCA
>CM053600.1:25711004-25744748 GCA_028646575.1 Pseudocheirus occidentalis
GGGAGGGGTCTTACAGTGGGATCAATGTTCTGGGCTGGGGGGTAGGGACAAAAAGGGGAGAAAATTTGTAACTCAAAACCTTGTGGAAATGAATGATGTAACCAAGAAAATAAATTAAAATTAAAAAAAAAAAAGAATGTATTAACTAAGAATATATTAAAGTATATCAATGAGATAGTATAAAAGTAAGATTCAATGGACATCAGTATGGCTTCAAGATTTCCTCCAGTAACACTCCAAAGTATAGTTGTGGGAAGGAAGAAGTAAGGAAGAATGGAAAACCTAAAAAGTGTGGCACTAAAATGGTCAATAATATTGTTACAGTTGAAATGAGAAAAATGAATCCAGAATAGGCAAAATGTATAGAACAAAGAAGCATCATAGGGAAGTAGGTCACATTAAAGTTTAAGAAGTTCAACAGGAGTGAAGGCACGAAATATAAGAGATTGTTTTCAGACTCTTCTACCAGGCTTTTCAAGCTCTGATAATCTGTCCATACATAGTTTATCCAAACTTATTTTCCACTAACAACACAATCTCCAATTCTATCAAGCCAGTCTCCTTCTATGCTCAATTAAATTATGTGCAATAAAAAATAAACTACAAGTCTAGATATATAAAGTAAAATAATTCAGAATTATATAAGTACTTAAAAAAATTACAATTTTGGTTTTTTTTTTTACACATTACCTACATTTCCCAACATCTTCCTCATTTCAGAGAATTACCCCTTAATTAAGATGCTGAAGTGGGAGCAAGGGAAAACAATTATGTAAAACTAAGCAATGTATCAATTAAATGTCATATTCATAATTCCTCTACAACACAAGGTGAAGGGAAATGTCTTTTCACATGCCAGATTTGGTCAACACAATTTCAAGGTATTTAATTTTGATTTGTTGTATCTATTCGATTTGTTATAGTCACCAGGTATATTGATTTCTGGTTCCGCTTACTTCCCTTTTCTTCAGTCCATGTATGGCTTCTCTCATGCTACTTTGTATTCATCATTCCTCATAAAGCAACAATACCCAATACTAGCAGAGATCACAAACTTAGCCAATTAGCAGGTATCTACTTTGTTTCCAGTTCTTTTCGCCTAACAAAAAACGACTGCTATAAACACTCTGGTGTTAATGGCGCCTTTCTGTTTTTGTCCCTGAGCTCCTCCGTCCAAGTACTTTTGATATAAGATAGCATACAAACTGGAAAACACTTTTTTTCATGAGTTCAAGTCCTTTTAGTCGCTTCAAGAACAAAATAACAGTGCTCTCCAAATGAATCTGCATACAAATGTGTAGTACACGGGCAAGTTTGTTTGTTTGTTTGTTTTTAAGAAATGGCAAGTAGAGTAGTGCCCGGATTTTCTCAATTAAATATAAACTACTTGCATTAAAATGTGAATTCTTAGTAGTTTAGTATTGCTTGTTTCTCCATCCTATACAGCAATTCTAATAGAAAACAGTTTGCAGTCAGTTCTCAATAAAGACTAAATAACTGCATAAGAGGGGGAAGTACTAATTACACAGATTTCAATTTAATTTACTTAGATTTTATTTTATAGTGGCTATGAGACTACTGAGTAAAACAATCCTAGTCACCCTCTGGCCTATATTACTGCAAAGTTTTCTGGTGGGTCTCTACCCTAGAAGTCTCTCTCCAATCCAATCCACCTTGAAGCTTAAGCTTCCAGAGGGATTTTCCTAAAGTATGTTCCTAAAGTAGCTGGGTACTCAAATTCCAATGACTATCTCCAGGATCAAGTCTAGTCAAATCTATGTATTATGAAGGTCATTTTAGAAGTAGTGTGATGAACTGAGTCCAGGAGACCACTTAGAAGACTTGCACTTAAAATAACAATCCAATTATGGTTTCATTCCTTAAAGCAGGGCTAAAATAAAAAATGCTGCAAAACTAGTCTATCTTTAAGAGGAAAAGAAAAGAAAAGCAGAAAATTAATTGAGAATATAAATACTTAGGTAAGGCTTAGACAAGAAGGGCAATAATAACGTCTTCTATAATTTCTCTTTTCTCAACCACAATACTTGAAGTTTCAAAAGTCAGTTCACCTATGAAATCAAATAGTGGCATTGATACAAACTGTATTTTCAAAATGCTTTTGTACGTAAACCAGGTAGCTTATTTATCTCTTTATTTCATGGTGCCTAGCATAGTGCCTTCTTGTGCGTAGCAGAGGCTTAATGAGTATGGGCTGAATTGAAAGTGACTTTTAACTTGATTAGTGATATTTTGCAAGGCAGGGGGGACATAGCAAGACAATTATCCTCTGAGTTGTGTGTATCTAAATTTCCTCTAAATGTAAAGATAATAGGTAATCTAATGTAAAATGCAAATGAAGAAGACTGCTGAAAGAAACCTTAAGAATGAAACAAGTAGCACTACTTGGGGGGAGGGGAGAATCTTTTTTGTTCAAGTTCAAAGTAATAGTTTTGTCACACAAACCTTTTTAAGTGCTAAGCATCAACTAAATATTTTACAGAAATTTCTTATATGAGCCTCATAACAATCCTAACAATTAAATGTAAGTGATTTGCCTATGATTACACTAGTATCACACTTCTCTTCACTCTCAGCTCAGAACTCTTTCTACTCCACCACACACACACACACACACACACACACACACACACACACACACACACACACCATCTCTCCCATTTTCAGTTGAATTTCTAGCATATAGCTAAAAATAATTACAAGTGATAACTGTGAAAATCTTTCCCAAAAAGTTGTTAAAAAAAAATGTGGCTCTTACCACACTGAAATTGATTACAGAGAGGAAATCTTAAGTGTTGAGAGAAAAAAAAAATACCTATCAAATAACTATCACATGTCAGGACAGAATGAGTATAATACTGTCAATACACCTAATGCAACAGCTTTCAAATGACCCAAAGACAGACTGGAAATTGATAATGAAAAGGTGACAGCACTCTAGTAATAGTCTCCTTGGTTTTCACATTCCATTCTATAACCAAGAAAATCATGCACTTATAATTACAACATAGGCAGCAAGTGAAACAGGAGTCCAAACACAAATGGATACCAGGTGATCAGAGTAAGAAATAGGAAATATATTTTTAGACTTAACTATATGTTGATTTGTTTTGACTATACTTAATATTATATAGGAGGACTTAAGGAGGGGGGGTAGAGGAGGAAGAAAATAGAAAGAAAAGGAGAGATAATGTAATACTAATAAAAACATTCCAAAACCAAACGTGAACCATCAAACCGGCCCGATTCAGGTTTATTTTACAACACATGCCATTTATCTTTTCCTATGTAAAAAAAAAAATTAAACACTAGAAGACTATTAATACTCTAGTAGAATTTAGCTAATTATGATAAAATGTACTTCTGTGAACAAGTCCAAACCCCAATCAGTTTCTACTGAAAAACATTTCAAAAGGAATATCCCAGTTTTAGGTCAAAGACTGTGTGTACCTTTGATTCGAAGCAGTTTTTCAGTTTGCTACTATTAATTCTTATAACTGATTCTCAAAACACTTCCATCTTCCCATCTGCTTGTATAGACTACTCAGACAACAACATGGCAATTAAGGCAAAGGAAAGAAGAGAGCAAGTTACTGAGAATAGATAGGAATTTCTCAATGGCAGAATCAAAAACACTTTAAAAAATATTCTTTTCCTCAACTAAGTTTGTTCAGTCCTAAACTTCAGGAAATAACTCAAAGATACACCCTTAAAGAACATGATGGATTATCATTTTCCTTTCCTTATTTGCAAAAGAAATTATGTATAGTAGGTAGATTAATATTTTTACCTGCACATACTAGATGAAAACAAGAGACCTACTGGAAGCCTAAACCATGATCTGCAGGGGCCTACGCCATGGGATCACAGAGATTTTAGGAAGGGATTTTAGGGGTCATCTTGTTTAACTCCCTCACTTTCCAAATGATGTTGGATTAGATGATTAGATGATCTCTAGAGCATTGTTCTAATTATAATTGTATTAAACTACATTACTGGATACTAGAGTAAGTTAGATTGCATACCATACTCACCAGGGCATCACTTGTAAATTTTAGCCATGACTTATTAAGTCAAGTACTGAGATCCTTTATAAATTAAAATTAAAAAATTAAAAATTTCTACAAAATGTTTTAGTGACATAAGTGAAAGCAATTCTAGAAAGAACATAAAATGATCATGCATCTTCCCCAACTTTAAAGCCTCTTGTACACACTCCACTCGCATATCAACCTATTCATTTACCCTCTCACCAATATTATTGCAAGTCTTCTGATGCGACTCTATGCTAGAAGTCTCTCTCCAATCAAACCACCTTCCATTAAGCTTCCAGAGGGATTTTCCTAAAATATGTTTGCTAAAGTATGTTCCTAAAGTACCTGTGTACTCAAATTCTAATGGATAACTCCAGGATCAAATATGAAGTGTTTTGGCATTTAAAGGTCTTTATAACCTGGCCTCTTCCTATCTTTGCAGACTTTTTACACTTTATACTTCTCTAAGCACTGTAGGAGCCAGCTTACACTGGTGTACTTGCTGTACTTAACACAAAATGCTTCCTCTCCTTTGCACTGGTTGTCCATCATTCTTTAAATACTTGCCCTCCTCATCTGTCTCTTGGATTCTCTGGCTTCCATCAAGTCAGTCCAAATCCCACCTTCTGCAAGAGACCATCACTTCCTATTTACCATTGTAGCAGCAAGCACCCGACCATGCCCAGGGCAGCTGCTAGCACAGGTTCTTAGATCTGCTTTTCTAAAAGAAAGCAACTCAAAACGGGTTAACAATTTTACTTTAATCAAACATACATCATTTATCTCGTTCAGGGGAAAAAGTCAGCACCCTGAACTTCAGAGAATAACCCTAACTTCACAGAATACAAGCAGAAGTTACAAGTAGACAGAGAAACAGATCAGCAGACAGGGCTTTCAGACATATGACCATTATATCCATACCTAGTTAGTTACTGGAGAGGAGAGCACCAACATCTGGGTTTTCAAAGGGGGGGGGGGGGAGTTTGCTCAACAGCTTCCCAGAGTCTCACATCTGGCCAAATCACATAATTCTTCCCAAAGTAAGCCCCAAAACAAAAACTCACATCAGGGTATATATAGCCTTCTCCTGGATCAGAGAATGTCACAACCCTCTTGACCCACTGCCCAATCACAAAGTAATAAGGTGTGGGCATTTCTGAAAAACAAACTTCCCACCACAGGCTCCATGTGACCACATTAAGCCTATTAGGGGACAGAGTACATTTTCTAATCAGGGAAGGTTCTCAAGAGTCACTTAAGTCCATTGAAGGGCTTAGGGTCAGGGAAGATCTTCAGATTCCCATAAGTCTACATTATGGAACCCCAATGCAGATTCAAAGTGACAGTGGGTCACATTTCAAAGGTAATGAAATGAAGAGATATTGTATACTAAACAATATAGAATGGATACTTCATATTCCATATTATCCACAAGCATCTGGGTTAACTGAAATAATGAATAGATTACTAAAAGAACATTTAAGGAAATTAAATTCCAACAATTCATATCAACACTGGAAGGATAATATGTTCACTGCTTTACATAATTTGAATAATAGACCACTGGGGGAAAGTGCACCTCCAGCCAGGATGATGACCTCAATTCTGCAAATTAGAAAACAAACACATAAGATCCCAAATATTGAGTATTGGACTTTGAGGCCAGATGTCCCAGCCCCATACCTACAAACATCTGGTTCAGTGGGGTATGATTTACACTGTTTAGAGGACTTTTGGTTGGACAGAAAAGAAACAAGAAAAATCTCCACTGGAATATGCGTAAGAATCCCTAAAAATAACTTTGGCCAGATTTTACCCAAATCAGGATTAGCAGATGAAGGAATACACTTATTAGCTGAAGTAACAGATTCTAATTATCAAGGAAAATTTGTTATGACATTCCATAATTAAGGTGAAGGGCCCATATAGATTTGTAAAAATGACAGGATAGTTCAAGTGATTATTGTTTCTTGAAAAACAGTACCACTTGTAAAAACTGACCCTCCTTCCAAAATAACTATCAAAGGAACTGAAGGATTTGGTTCTACTCATAGAATATAATTGGGAGCTAAAGTATGGGTAAAACAGAAGCCAGATGATGTCCCAAAGGCTTCGGAGATTATAGCACATGGGAGGGATAACACTGTAACTATTGTTTATTCTGGAGAAGATGATTATAAAACTGTACCCTTAATTCATATTTTCTGCCATTGATTGAGGCTACAATAGTGAACTTATGGACTCCAGCAGCATGGCTAATCCTATATCTACCTTGTTTCTGGTTATTATCCCCTTCCTTTTTCTTGGCTTTTTGTCTGTTCACCTTATTTGCTAGATTTGTTTCCACAGGCTTGTTACCCTCCACCTGTAGATGTCACCCCCTGTCCACAACTGTGATGTGTCACCCCTGGAACTGGCATCAAACACATTAAGAAGACTTCTCAAATGGGACCCCTTGGGACAGGGGCAGCTTTACATCCAATTTCAGCAGCAAGGAGCCATGGAAGAAGACCTTTGCCCCTTACCCCAAGATTTTGGGACCCCATTTTTTGGGGGGAAGGGAATGATGGGGAGCTTGTGCTCAAGCCCCACCCTAAAACATTGTTTTCTGTGTTTATTGTGTGCTATCCTTGTTATATTTTGTAAAATCCTGTTGACACCAGTTACTCCTAAAACTCCCTATTAATCTACGTAATGAAATGTATTGTTATTTTTGCCAAGTAAAGGACATGAAAGATCTTGGGGCTGAATGTAATGGTTATGGGATTTGAAGATCTTCCATGCCCCTTGAACTTGCTGATGTAGCAGGAAGGGGTGGAGCAAGAAGAAGCAGGAGCCAAGCTAGAGTCAGGGAGGTGACTAGAAGCAGCAGCCTATGCTGTGAACTCCTTGTTTTGAGCCACCCAGAATTTTTGCTAAGGACTCCTTCTGAGGACTAACAGGGACAGGAACTGGGGGATGTGGGGAATGCGGAGCTACTGGGAGCAACTAAGTGGACGCTGAGCCGTGAGTGAGGAGAAGAGGATCTTTGCCTGAGGTAGCCTGTCCTATTTTGAAGACCTGAGAATGTGGGTGTTTACTACATTAACTACATGTGTCAACTTCATAACTACTGTGATGGCTTGACTTTCTGGTTTTGGGACTGAGCTTTCTGGTATATGAATAAATGTTCTAGCTGTATTTCCCACATAGAGAGTCTGTTACATTAGGTGATTAATAACCATTATCACCATATTTACAGTTATTGTAGGCACTGTGAATACTGCATTGTTGATACAATTATGCATATTTCTTGTAAGTATTTATCTAT
This sequence comes from Pseudocheirus occidentalis, assembly GCA_028646575.1. Classification (NCBI taxonomy): domain Eukaryota; kingdom Metazoa; phylum Chordata; class Mammalia; order Diprotodontia; family Pseudocheiridae; genus Pseudocheirus; species Pseudocheirus occidentalis. The sequence goes on from CM053600.1 coordinate 25,718,367, forward strand.
ATGCTGTCCCTTCCATTAGAACAGAAATCTTAAGAAAGCAGGAATTTTTTTTTTTTTGCCTCTTTTACCTCAGTGTCTGAAACAGTAATTGCTTAATAAATACTTATTTACTGGTTCTAAGGCAACTGGTTGTATCTGTAGTAAGATCTATGGGCTAAAGGTTAAAGTTCTTTCAACTTTCTTGAGAAAAATTTTGGGTGAGAAGAGAATAGATGCTAAGAAGAATGTACAATATTCCTGAAATATAAAGGTTGTTGTTAAGATTTCAATCACCTGTTCAAGGTCATTAGCAAGTATCTAACCCAGAACTGAATTTAATAACATGACACAACCTCAACATTAGTGTTGAGCTCTTAAAGCTTAAAGCATTTCCTGATAAAGTGGGAAGCTAAAGCAGTACAAATGAGAATTTCCTGTCTACAAGATATATGCCACTTGCAAATACATAACTAATCATTCATTACCATGACAACTGTGTTACCCAGGACATAAGTATTTATATGGCAGCAACCATGGGCAATACAGAAACATAGGCTCTCTTTCAAAAGAGCATACCCATTTAGAGGCATGCTATTTTGTAACACCACTGATTATTTTCTTGTAAACTGATGAAATTATCAGCACAGAAACCATTTGCAGAGTAGCGTTAAGTATTCTAACAAGAAGCACTGGTACAACCTGCTTACCTCCATCAGGGACACCCCAACAAAAAGGCTGAAAGCATCCAAAAAAACCACAAAATCTCAACAACAACAAAACCCTAAAACAACAAAAAAAAATCCTCAAACACATTTTTGTCCATTTAAAGCTCTACACTAGCACCTCATAATAATCAAATCTAATTAGCACTGCCTTTGCAGTCAAGCTCCAATCCTGACTTAGTTATTTACTATGTGTTATCAGGGCTTACTTACCCTTCGAGTTTAAATTTCCTCACTGGGAAAATGAGAGTGTTCTAAACTTGTGCTTCATGAATTTTTAAAAAATAATCTTTACAAGTGTATTTAAATACAACTGGTTCATTTTGCATCCCTATATATTTTATTTTAAAAATAATTTTATTTTTTAATGCATTGAAATACATGATCCTGAAAAGGAGCTTTATTATGTTAGACTGCCCAAAGGGTCCATAGACTTAATTACCATGTCAAAGGGGTTCAATGGCTTCATCAACCTGCCAAACGGCATCATCAGATTTCCAAATGGGTTCATAGGTTTCTTTAAACCTCCAAGGAGACCATGGCACTCAAAAAGGGTTAAGAACCCCTGGACTACGTGAACTCCGGGGTTCTTCCAACCTCTTAAATCCAAGGATTATACTGAGCAACACAAACCCGACACACCTACTCCTAGCTCGGGTGACTCGGTCAAAGGGAGAAGTGAGATTAAAGACACTGGGGAGGGGGGGAAGGAGAGGGGACGCAGGCTAGGGGAGGAGGGGGATCCTAGGGGAAAGTGCCCCCAAAGTGAGACTCGAGCTGTATCCAGGGGCGCCCCGGGGACCCTCGAGGAAAGTTGGGGAGAGAGACACAATGTGACATCCCCTCGTGGTACCCACCTGCCAAATACTCGGCTTCAAACCTCCTCCGGGTCTCGCTGACAAGCTTAGATTTCTCCTGGGAAGGAACCTGGGGAAGGACACATGAGCCCATGATGAGCCAGGCGGTCGCCTCTCGGGCACCCTGCCCCGGGATCTCCCCACTCCCGGGTTCTCTTCCCCTCACCCCCTTCTCAGAGGAGCCTCTTAGGCCTCGGGAGGCACCTGAGGCCCAGCCGGGCTCGGAGCCCGCTCGCCGGTTCCGGCGGCTGCTCACCTGGGCCATGGTCCCTGCTGCTGTCGCCGCCACGCTGCTGCCACCACCGCCGACACCCGGCCTCACATCACCAGCCCAGGATCCGCCGAGGCAAAACAGGAGACTGGGCGACAGCGGGGGACGGAGCCAAGGGTTTGGGCGGTCGGGTCTCGTGACACAGCACGGAGGTTGGAGGGAGAGGGAGGAGGAACCTTACAAGCTGTCCAATCCACGGTCTCCGCCTCCGGTCTGGGGGCGGGACCAGAACGCACAGAGTCGCGTTTCCTTCAATCCCGGCCTTCTCCTGTCCCTCCTCCAGAAACCAAGACCCACCCCAAATGGAAGCCCCGCCCCTGCCCCTTACTGGATTTGGCCACGCCCTCTTCCTCGCGGCCCTGGACGCATTTTTGTTGTCAAACTCACCATGCTCCTCGACCCTCCCCTCTTCCTTCCAGAACTCCTCCCTGAACTCGCGGCTTCGTTTCCGGGTTAGGAGGAGTCCCCTTCTCCCCTTACTTCCCAGGATGCTTTGTGGGCGCGGGACTTTTCAGAGTGGGAGGTGGCCGCTGGAAGTGTGGACATCCGGGAGGCCGAAGGTAGGTGTTGTAGGGGAAGGAATGAAAACTTAACCTCTGATCTCCCTGTGCACTTGGGAAGGGGCGCTGCTGAGGGAGGGGAAGGCAGGGACCTCCCTCTTCCAAGACCTCCCCCTGGTGCGGTCCAGGAGATTGTCCAGCCCTAGAACTCGTCGTCCAAGCGCGGCCGTAGCCGTGCTGTGTACCCATTTTCCAGATTGGTAGTGGGCGTCGGACATATACAGTTATTATCTCTGTTAACAAGCTGTTCAGGGGCAGACTTTGACTCGTGCTCCTTTGCAAACGGGAAACCTGAGCTTAGGTCCCGAATCTGATGCTCACCAATCCAGGGGGTTTGGACATGCTGCTTCACCTCACAGAGTTCCTGGGAGTAAAGTAAGCATTTGTTAGGTGTCTGCTGTGTTCCAAATACAAAAAAAAAGAAAATGAGCATGCATGCTGGCCCAAAAATCTTAGTGCAGTTTTGTTTTAGTTGCTTGAAACTTAAATATGTTTTAAATGTGAACAAAATGTTAACATTTAAAAATATTGAAGCTTAATAGTTTCATAACAAAACCAGTAAGACTTTTGGGACACCCTGTATGCTTACCTATATGTATCATTTATATGCTAATTTGCATACATTTACATATAGAAATGTGTGTATGTGTGTATACATATATCTACATACATGTATATATAAAATATGAGAGCCACGAATCCCTCTCCTTTTCATTGGCCTCCTTCCACTCCCTCCCCAGCTCTTTTTTATCCCTTCAAAGAAGGGACTACGAGGACCTGTGTGTACATGTGTATATAGGTTGCATGATTTGCCCCCTGATCTTCATTGGCCTCTCTCCACCTCCCCAGCTCTTTTTCATTCATTCAAAGAAGGGGTTACTAATATTAGGCCAAGCCTATTTCGACAGGCATGAAAAGTGCTATAGAAAAGTATGTGAAAGGCAGCTAGGTGATACAGTCCAGAGAGTGCTGGACCTGGAGTCAGAAAAACTTGGGTTCATATCCGGGCCTCACACATTTGTTAGCTGTGTCTCCTTGGGCAAACCACTTAACCGCTTCTTAGTTCTCTCTTCTATAAAATGGGTACAATAATAGCACTACTTGCTTTGCAAACTTTACATAAATGTTAGTTATCATTCTTGTTTTCGTTATTTCCCTCCTTAGACCTATGATGTCATCTGTGTAGGGTGTTCTAAGTGAGGAACTTCCCTCTTTAACTACAGGTTAGCTCCTCTTTTGCAATATATGGTATTGAAATTTGCTTGGGGAGCTAAGGATTGTAACTTGCCCAGAGTCACCCAGCCAGGATGTTAAGAAATGGGACTTGAATTCAGAAGTGGGCCCTCAGTCCACTAGATCGTGCTGCCTGTCTGCTGGGCAGTGCATACAAAAACACAGTTTGATACCTTGATGCCCACAGGGAGGGGATGTACAGTATGTAAGTATAATATAAGATGTGCAGTCTGATGAGGGGAGAACCTTTTTACTTGGGATACCATGAAAGGCTTCACAGAGGAACTAATAATAATGATAATTACAGTGGTTTATATTGTTTAATAAACTGTTACATAGTTTGTAGTTTTTTCCAAGGCTAGTGGATAGCAAGTGGGCCTTTGGAATCAGGAAGAGCTGGTTTCAGCCCAGTCTCTGACATGCAATCTATGGTGTAACCTTGGGCAAGTCACACCCCACCCTGTAACTCCCCATTGACATTCCAATATTCCTTTCCCCTTTTAGTTAGGTGCTAAACTCTCTCCCTTAACACAGTTTACACCCCTGGAAGGAATCCTGAGTTTTCCCTCCTAAAGGTGGTGTTCTAAACGCCCCCCCCCCCCAGCATTGCCTCCTTCATTGCCAAGAAGATATGGCTACTCATATACCTTGAATGAACAGAAAATCATCCACGACCTTTCTTCTAATAAGATGGTGGATTACTATGCCTTACTATTTTCCCTGCTCTCTTATGCTTTATAGACCTTTGGCAGTGACATATAACCTGTCATGAGAGCCCATGAGAAAAGAGAAAGGGTCTTTCCTGCTAACTTTAGGCTCAGATATAAGTCCATTCTATTACAGTTTAAATAAAAACTCGATCTGTTTGATTATTGTTTTTAATAAGGTAGAGCTAGTGGCTACCTTTTGGGGTTAATAAAGTAAAGCTGAGAGCTCCTCTTGCGAAATGCCAGGTACTGAAATTACCCGATTCTTCTTGGGTGGAGTTAAATCAGAAAATTGGGTCATCCCCACAGTAACCTTCACATCTTAAAAAAAAATCTCTTGGCACAAAAATTATATTAAGTATAATAATACTTAAATAGCATCACAGAGATGTATCAGATCAGAGAGTGTATAAAATGCTATTTTCTACATTGAAATAATAGCAGCTAATCCCTATCAGATCTTCATTCAGAATGTACTATTAGGATCTTATCTATTCATTTCAACAAATGAATTAAATTTTTAAAATGAATTTAATTAAAATTTTAAATTTAATATAAAGCACTTTGTTAGGCTAGTGACAGTTTTCTCTGTTAAGTGAAATTATATTTTTGTTAATGTATTTTTCAGTATCCTGTGTTTTACTTTAAAGAAAAAAATAAGCATAAAATAAGCATTAACACCCTTTCAGTTTTCTACTTAAAAAAAAACATAGTGGCCTTTGTAGTCCAGCTTCCCACACCTGTTGGCTGTGAGGCTTTGGCAAATCACTTAATCTTTCAGTACCTTAGTCAACTTTTTAGTACAGAGATTCATACAACAGTTGCTTATCTACTTTGCTAGAGGCAATTTCAGAATTGGGAGTTAGTTTTGTAGGCCTGTGAGATCCCAAGTCGGGACCAAAGTAACCACAACAATAAAACAGCCTTCTCCAGGCAAGTTACATTTGTTAGAAGATACAGAGGCATCCTGAAATCAAAGCTGAATGGAAGGAGCACCTATAAAGCAATCAACACTTTATGCAATGCCAGTCAATGCATTTTTTTAAACTTCAAAATGTACCATAACAGATTTGTAAGGTATCTTAATACTAATGAAACACGAAACCCATTACACTGAGGCACTTATAGAGAGATGAGTATTTCCTTGCCAAAAAGAAGAGGATAAATAGACATTTTTAATGTATGAGATAAATAAGCCGTTATGTTTGGAACATGTGTATATTATTTCACTAAGCCATGACGTAAAGTTTGATAACAGGTATACCTTGAATTTGTTGAATGTAACTAAAAATGGCTACTCTCAGAATGGAATTTATGAAATAGCCAAAGTCTAAGAAAGGAATCAAAAGGTCTTTCATTGGCAATATCCGTATGAACTCAGATGATATGTTGACAAAAGAAGCATTGAACAAATGACTGACTCATGTGGATTTTTTTGTGCAAATAGAAAGATTTATTATGACAGTTCAGGACCAGGTTATTGCCACCATAAATTATAGAAGGATTATCCTTAAGAAGGCTTTATGTATTGATCAGTGTAGATTATACAGTGAAACGGTAGAAACTTTGCTTCAGCTTGTAAAAGTTTAGCACTTAGTAAATACCTAGAATGACATTAACTCTTGGCTAAAATTAATAATCTTCCATGAACATGCATGACAAATTCATGCCACAAATGCCGGCTGGAGAACTCAGCCTATAAACATTTTTGAACTGAACCATTATCATTATTCAAACTATTAGCCAAAATAAGCTGTACATAATGTTGATAATGTTGATCCGTGAAAACTTAAGAGCAATGTTTTTAGTAAATGTTGCCATCCCAAATACTCAATCTCCAAGCTAAGTGGAATAAAAAACTTTAAAAATATAGAGACCTACCAGGGATGTCAAAGTCGTATGGGAACAGGCTGAGGTATACATCACCCTTGTTCTGTCATCAGCTGAAGCTGTACCAAGAATGCTTTCATGAACTGCCAGTGAAAGTGCTTGTATCATAATAGTTTTACTTAATTCATTTATTTTAATCTCCTGTGCTGTGTTTCATATACCATTAGAGTATAAGAATACCAGCAGGGTATTATCTCATGTCTCATGACCATATATATGTGAGCCCTGTCAAAATGATGAGAATAAGAATAACATTTACATTTCACTTTAAGGCTTACAAAATTTTCATTTTTACCTAATAGTATTTCATTTTTTCCAGTTACATATAAAGATAGTTTTCAACATTCACCTTTATAAGATTTTGAGCTCCAAAATATTTTGTCCTTGAGATGACAAGCAATCTCATATAGGTTGTACATGTACAATCATATTAAACCTGTTTCCACATTAGTCATGTGAAAGAAGAACCAAAACAAAAGGGAAAATCCACAAGAAAGAAAAAAAAAAGAGAAAACTATGCTTCGATCCACATTCAGACTCCATATTTCTTTCTCTGGATGTGGATAGCATTTTCCATCACCAGTACAAAGTAATTGCTTTTTTTTTTTTTAAGTGGTTTCTTTACAAACCTATGGAGTAGTACAGAAACCTCCTGAGAGGCTGTAACTTGTCCATAGTGTCACAGTAAGTATCAGGGGAAGGATTAAAACTCAAGTCTCCTAAATCTCAAGACAGTCAGTTTTCTTGCCTTTCATTGTAGGTGCTTACTTAATGAATATTTATCGAATTGAATTCTTTAACTGAGATTTTACACTGTGATATTGAAAAGTGATACCACATCCCTATATGGCTCATTGGTGGCAGAACATGGAGTTTTGACCTGGAAAAGGCTCAGAGGTCATCCATCCCTAACCTCCCACATTTTACAGACGAGGAAAAAGACCTAATGAAGTTGTAGGATCCTCCCAGTGTCCCAGTGGGTCGTAATTAAGTATGAGAACCAAAACTTGTACTTTTATTCTCTGACCACAGATCCGTTGCCTTTTCTACTACTGGTGCTCCTTCCCACCTGTGTGCACTTATTTTCCAAATATTTACTTTTATTAAATCATTTTTAGTAAGTACAGCTAGGTCACTTCTAGACTCTCAGCCTATGGAACTATGGGATCATTCACCTGGCTTCTGTCATATTTGAGGTCATCTCCCAGTCCTTCTAGTAATTTTTAATAGGTATCATTTCTGTTTCGTGCTTGAGGAAACTGAGACCCAAATTGTTTAGATAGATCAGGATCCCATAATTGATATGTGAAAGCACTAGGACGTAAACCCAAGTCTTCTGACTCCTGTCCAAACTTCGTTTCCTGTGCCAAAGTGAATTAATTTTCATGTGAAGGAAAAGCCCAGATATAGTACCAAACAGTATTAAATCCTTCTGGAAGGATGATGTCAGGAGAGAGACATGGGATAAATGAGGTGAATAATGAACTTCCAATTTATCATATTTTGATTAGTTCCTATTAGTTTGTTTTGAATATTTTCTTCAATTACATGTCAAAACAATTTTTAACATTCCTTTTTTAAAATTTTGAGTTCCAGATTCTCTTCTTCCCTCTATCTTCTCCCCCCCTCCTTGAGACAGTAAAGAGTTTGATATAGGTTATACATGTGCAATCACGCAAAACATTTCCGTTTTAGCCACGTTGAAAAAAAGCCAGCCTTCCAAAAAGAAGAACAACAACAAAACGAAGTGGGAAAATAGTGCACTTCAGTCTGTATTTTCCATCAGTTACTTCTATGGAGGTGGACGACGTGATTCATTATGAGTCTCTTGGAATTGTCTGGCATCATTGTGTTGCTGAGAATAAATTATCTGCAGTTGATCATTATACAGTGTTACTGTTACTGTGTACAATGTTCTCCTGGTTCTGCTCACTTTATATCGGTTCGTGTAAATCTCGCCAGGTTTTTCTTACATCATGCTACCGGTCATTTCGTATAGCACGAGAGTATTCCCTCATAATCGTACACCACACCTTGTTCAGCCATTCATCAATTGATGGGCATCCCCTTTTCCAATTTTTTGCTCCTGCAGTAAGGGCTGCTATAAATATTTTTGTACAAATATGTTCTTTTCTTTTTTTTTTTTAATCTCTTTAGGATATAGACCTAGTAGCGGTATTGCTGGAACAAAGGATATGCAGTTTTAAAGCCCTTTAGGCTTAGTTCCAAATTGCTTTCCAGAACGGTTGGATCAGTTCACAACTCCACCAACAGTTCGTTACTGTCCCAATTTTCCCATATCCCCCTCCAATATTTATCATTTTCCTTTTCTGTCAGATTAGCCAATCTGATAGAGGTAAGGTGGTACTTCAGAGTTGTTTTAATTTATATTTAATTTATTATTTATTAATTTATATTTAATCAGTAGTGATTTAGAGCCTTTTTTGATAGCTTTGATTTCTTCTGAAAACTGCCTGGTTATATTTGTTGATCATCAATTAATGAATGAAATGCCTGTTACTTTTTATAATATACATTCATTCCTAGTTTCATTTTCACCATATAAAGCATAATCAGCTGGCACCTATGGTCATGAAAAAAAGAAAGTCCTGATAATATAATTTCACAGGTATTGCCCAATATACATTCTAACTTCCTCTCAAAAGTTTTTGCTACAGAATTTTAATTGTGAAGCAAAGATTTTAGATTTGTGTTTTATATGTTCTTCACTTACTGGAATAAGGAAGAACCAAGAACCTATTGCCCAGAAAGTCAGTGTCAAAATAATAAAGGGCTCTTGTCAGTGGCCTCCCATAAATCCTTTGCAAGTGCCTTTCTCCAGTTCTGTAAACATTTTGTGTATACCAGTAACTTGATCCTAACCCCTTTCTTATGTCCAAGCTAGTTAGTTCACCTGTTATTTTAGTCATACTTTTCCCCCATAACATCCTTTATACCTTTTCCACTTTGTCATTCCTTTTTTATATGTTGTAACTGACTCATGCCCACAATATAGTATTCTATGCCACATAACCACACAATATCATGGGAAGAATCCTAGCATTAAAGAGATGAACCTTTGCTTCAGGAAAGTTGCCAAAAGGCAACTCAATCAGCTCTGCCCCCACTTATTAAATTCTAGGTTCAGCTCGTCCTCCATGTGCAGGCTCTATACTTCTTTCTCTCTCCTACCCCCATTTCAGAGAGAGAGAGAGAGAGAGAGAGAGTGTGTGTGTGTGTGTGTGTGTGTGTGTGTGTGTGTGTGTGTAAAATAAAAATTTCCTCAAACATAAACTTACCAAAGGATTTATCTCCACAACATTATCATACTCCCAATCCAAGAGATAAAGAATTAAGAGCTGCTTTTGAGAAAAGAATGTATTCTATTTCAGTCACATGTTCTCTCCAGGATAACAGAGATCCTTTGACAATAACTCTTGTAGCAAAAGCACTGGGAAAATAGGCATACCTTTTTAGTTTCTAGAATACTGAGCACTAAAGAATATGTAGTAAAAGGGAAAATTCCACCAAAGGAACCCCTACATCATTTTCTTCTGAGTATTTTTCAGTGCTTTTTATTTTTTTCTTCTCAGAAATTCCACAGTGACTGGCAGATTTGAGTTATAGACATATGTCATCCCTACAGTTGTTTGTATGATCAAAATATTTTATGGTATCCTTTGAGAAAAAAAAATTGTGAGTTAATTATATTTGCCAAATAATCACACCTTTGAAGTAACATCTTAAGAAACTAAAACTGTTTCATAAATATTGCTTAATCACTCTGCATATGTTGCCTAACAACAAATAATTAAACTTCGTTTAGTTATCTTAAAGACTATCAAAATTCTCTAAAAAAAGAATCAAACTTTTTTTATTTACATTTATTTTTTTTTTATAATATGTTGGATATATGTGATTCATTGTCAAGAAATCAAACACTGATTAGGGAGTGAAAAAAACAAAACAAAACTTGGTATTAGCATAATCAGTCATCTTTCCACTGGGGTATTCCTTCTGGAAATGACACATCTGCAAAATGAAGGCTAGTTTCAGATAAATTTAGAGTTTATCTTGTGTATTTTCCTTTTGAATGCTGACAAATTTTTAATTTAATAAGATGAAAAGTTTTTTGGAAGCTACCTGGCCTTTTGATCTAGTTAGGGAATTTTAAAATGATCACTGATCCAAATTAAGATGCCTAATTTTTTTTCCATTACCTGGTCATCAGTCCTTTTGAAAGAATTGAATTTTCAGCCCCATCTCTCTCCAAAGTTACCCTGAAATTCAAGTAAGTATAGCAGTGATTGTAGGATAAATCATATAAGACAGAGAAAAATGTAGATATAGAGTTCTTTCCAGGGGGAGAAAAAAGACATCTCTTGATATTCACAGATCACTTAGTGTATACTTATTTCCATATACTCATTATACTTCTATTATATTGGCAACCACTTTGTCTTAGAGATGTTTTACTTCAGTGTCATTTTTTGTGACTGATGTGTTTTCATTTCTAAGAATGTAGTTTCAGAAGAGTCGACTACAGATTCAAATGCAAAGAGGATTTTTTCCCCCATTTTCTAATGGCTGATTAACATTAAAATCTAGAGACATTATTTTCCAACTAAAGCAAGACTTTTCATTCACTGAAGTGTCTGTAGCTCTACTTTAATTTTTTTAAAAGCACCTGATTGCCTTTATGTTTCTTACAAGTGATTTGATTAAAAAGGTTTTTTGGTATTTAATTAAATCACTAACTTTCATTGATTTCTTTTTCTTCTTTGAGTAGAAGTAGTGATAAATTCATTTAATACTAGTGTGTTAAAATTCTTAGGGGTTTACCTTAGCTTTATTTCCTTAAGTTTATATATTCATGAATTATGGCGCATTTTCTGATTGTCACTTGCATTCTAATCAAAAGTTTAAAAAACATAATTAAGAAAGAAACTACATCAACAACTTGGTGCTTATGGTGCTTATTTTTCTGTAAATGTGAATGTTGCTATAGGGAGTACATAACATTTTTTTTAAAAATAATCTTCTTAATTAATGTCAACATTTCTTTTGTTGTTTTGTTTTAAAGATTGGAATCATCCTCTTTGGGGTCAGGTTGCACCTCAAAATCAAATTCACATAAGGACTTGGTATTGTTGAAAGACAACAGCAGAAGAGCAATGTCATCTAATGAAGAAGAGAAGCTTTTATCTTACAATGGAGAAGTCCTTATTTTTCAACTGTCACAAGGAGACTTGGCAGAAGAAAGGACTGCAAAAACATGCAAATTGCATGTGAGAAGAATGACATTTAATAGAAGTACAAGAGCATTTATTCAGAAGTCCACTGGTATATTTAGCATGCATGGAGAACGCTCAAGTTTTGAAATGATTTGTTGCAGCTGTGCAGCAGACTTCAGAACAGGAATTAATCTTCCTTGTGTTTTGATAAGAACAAAAAAAAAGAAAAGTGTTTTTAAATATTTTTTATTGTTACTTCACAGTTCTAATGAATTTGAACAGCAAATGAATTTTACATTAGACTATGAGATGAAGAATGACATAAAGATACTTAATGGCCCATCAGTCTTGTGGAGACATAACAGAACTTCCTTTTATATTTCTTCCCAAAATGGCACAATTGTCAGTGCTCCAGTTAAATTTTCTTCCATCAAGTGGGCAGGGGAAGTTGAAAATCTAGGTACTATTTTACTTGGAGTAGGAGAACCTCATTCCACTGACAGAGAAAGTAGTGAGAGGTCTTCAAAATCGGATTATGCAGTTTGGGGTACTGAATTTTATGCATATTCTGTTGAAAATCAAAAAATATTAAGTGGTGCATATTTTTTGCCTCATGCTTATGGCAGTGTGGTAACTTGCATACATATTTGTGCAACTGAAGTAGTGAATACTGTGTTAAGAATTTCACTGATTGCTCTAACTCAAAAGAATCAGCTTATTTGGTTCCAAGATGGTATCCCTAAAAATTTATGCCAGCTTCCATTTCAGGATCCCTGTGCATTACAAGTTATGGCTTCAGATGGTGGAGACTTACTCTATATTGTATCGTTTAGGTCCAGTGATGTTTGTGCCATCTGGAAAAAAAGCTTTCAGGTATAATAACTGTTCTCATAAAATTTCTTTTCTTTTGCTTATAGGGATGGATTTAAAAAAAAAAAGTTCTTTCTGTCTATAGAATATAGCTTGGTATATTTTCAATGAAGGGCTTACCTCTTCAAAAGAAAAACTCAGCCATCGGTTTTATCTACTTTGTTACATGGCTTTCATACCTTTATTTAAATGCTACCTGATCTTTTATTTTACTGCTTATGTTTGTTTTGTAGGTCAAAACCCTTTTTTAAAAAGGGTATCTAGTTGGTATTGAATTTAGGCTAGTATTTTTAAGGTTTTTTTTTTAGAGGATGGATTTTATTTTATTTATTATTGTTTTATTATTCTCATAATAACATGCTATGGTAATATATTTAATATAGTGATATATTTATTATATTTATTTTAGTATTTTTTGTAAGATGGTAGATTTTTTTATTTATAAGAAAATATATGGACTTACCTACTACAGAAGCAATGTTATAGGACCAAAGTAAATCAGATGTCCAGCTCAAAATGAATGATCAGCTTACATGGAGTTATTTATTTATTTTGCTATTCTCTCTGAATATAAAGTACTTGATGGAAACCTAAAGAAACTTACTGTGCAATCTGTTATTTATGGTGACAGTTGGTTAGTGTTAAATATTTCTCCAAAATTTTGCTAGGAGTATTTTCAATATATATATATATATTTAGAAAATGTTGGACAAGATTTGTATACCTATTTAATGATTATCTGTACATCTTCATGTTTTTTAACACAAGGCTTAGATATTTACTAAAAATAGTCTCTCCTCAGAAGTTAAATGGCTGTTTTGAGATGTAGAGAGTTAGAACTCTGTGTTTGGGTATCTACTTCTGCTTTGTACTTAAGTGTGTATCTGCTTCCTATATTTCATTACACCTAATATTTAGGTATTCTTGTGATGTATTATTGAACTAGGCATTTTATAAGCAGGTCCCAGCCTCCAGAAATGATATCCCAAAAGCAATGTAAGGTATGCCATATACATGTTCTCCTTTGTATCCCAGGAAAAAAAGTCAAAATGCAGACAACATGATCTTATCATTTATTTAATGCATGAGAACAGTTTGACATTGATAGAGGCTGTGTGATACAATGGAAAAAATGCTGAATTTGGAGTTAAACATGGATTTGATTCCAAGCTCTGCCACCTATGGAAACTTGAGCGAGCCTTTTGTGCTTCCTAGGCCTCAGTTTCCTTATTTATAAAATGAATGTTAGTCTAGATAATATCCATGTTCTCTTCTACCTCTAAATTGGATCCTACGAATCTACTTTAATTTGATACTGAATATCATTGACTAGTATGCTAGAGCAGGGATAGGGAATCTGTAGCATCAAAGCCACATGTGACCCTCAGGTTCCTCAAGTATTTTCCTTGGACCGAATCTGTAAAGTTTGGATTCCAGAAGGGCAGTACCTGAGGACCTAGAGGAACACATGTGGCCTCCAGGCTTCAGGTTCCCCATCCCTATGCTAGAGAATTCCAAATGCACATTTTACTTTTTCAGTACATTTTCCTTGTGATGATAACAAGCTAAATCTTTTACTGCTTGGAAACTAGCTTTACAATGCATTTTATGATAATAACAACTGAACCAAATTCATGACTTCTGAAGATGCTAAAAGTTCTGTTAAAGGCCTTCTTAAGAGCATAAAATATGTTAACTGTCTTAATCTACTTTTTAAACAAATTTGTAAAAGATACAAACTTTATTTAATAAATCATGTCTGGCTGTAGATATATGATATACTTTGCATTGCTTAGGAAGGTAACTTTATTGACAATAAATGATGAATATTAAATGTTATAAGTAAGGATGTAATCTCATTTTTTTAAGTGTAAGTTAAACTACCACTCCTGAAGAGATAAATGATTAATAATGAACTGTTAAATCTACTAAGTGCCCCCTTCAAAGCCATTGTAGTTGCTTGTATTTGGTTATCCAAAGTCAGGCTTAATTTTTATTTTTTTTTTTAGACGATATCTGTCATTTTTTATTTGTTATATTTGGTGGACCCCTAAGAGTATTAAGTAATAACCCAATGAAGCCGCGTAGTGCAAATGTCCTTGATTTATCTGGTCCAACCCTGTACCTGAAACAGGAATATCCTCTCCAGTGTCTGACAGACACTTTTTAAAAACCTTAAGGAGTGATGTCCTCACCATGTCCTCAGACAGCCCTTTGCACAGCTCTAATCAATTAGGATTTTGTTTTCATATAGAGACAAAATCTTTCTCTCTGAAACATCTGCTCATTGTTCCTAACTCTATTTTTTAGGACTAAGAAAAACCTATATAATGCTTATATGTAGTCCTTTATGACAATCTTTCAGATATTTGAAGACAGTTATCACACCTTTCCCTCTTGTCTTTGCCAAGACTTATCTTCTCCAAACTAAAATCCTTAATTCTTTCAACCAGTTCTCATGTGACATAGTCTAGTTTGTTGATATTTATCATAAAAAGTGAGTTCCAGAAGTATAAAAGCTGTGTTATATTGATCATATGGCATCTGGTCAATATGAAATTGTCCCCTCCCTCATTCTAGACACCAGATCTCTGCTGACACACCCCGAGATCCTCTTGGTTTTGGGTGCTGTTAATGTGCTCTAACCATCACCTTCTTTTCCTTTTGTCACACTGAATTCTCTTTGCAGGTTGCATCCAAGTGGCAGAAAGTTAAATCAGTCCTGGTAGATGATTTTATTGGCATTGGAACTGAACAATTGTTGCTAATTTTTAAGGATACATTGAATACAAATGGTCTGACTTCATTCAAGATAACGGATCTTGTTAATGTGAACTATTCAGTAAGTTGTATTTGTTGAAGTTTTTAAGCTTTTTTGTGCTCGTTTTTTTTTCTACTCACATTTTAAAATGCCAATGAGTTTAATAGTGAGGGGGAAGAAAGCTTGACAATTTTAAAATATATTTAAGGCAGATATTATTTAATGCCCTCTGTTGACTCTTTGATATAGTATAAAAATTAATCTTAAGTGAAATAAGGGAACTACTGTGGACACCTGTATAACGGTAAGATTTACTTATTAGCACTGTTATCTTACTGTAGCAATGTAATTATACAGGCATTTGTCTCTGATAACATTTTGATACTTTATTGATAATTGAAGTAATTGTCATGAAGGTTCATGGTTATACATCATACTACTAATATTAATCATAGTGCTTATTTTCTGGTTACCAGAAGATGGTCAAGAAATTGTAAGATCAACTTTCAGATTGGTTTATATAATAATATCTAAGATTTTTTTCATTGTTTCCTTATCCATAATAATATTTGAACTACTGGCTTCATGGGTTTATGAAAATACAGTTCGTTCATCTATTTAAAGCTCTTTGTACCAGAAAAATATTTTTATGTGTAGTGATGTAGTTATTATAATTTTACTGTATCTCCTTTTTTAGAATGATGCTTTTGATCCCATGGAGAATGACTTAGTTGAAGAAAACCTGCAAGAGAATTATTCTCTTACAGTCCAGGCTCTGGAAAGAAGATTGCAAGTTAGTCTATAAACTTCCTTTTTTTGCATGTATTCCCTTGTGTAGCTGCCTCCTGGTATAAATGGAAATATTGGCAAAGGCAAGGGAGGGTAGGGGGGAGGATGACTGCTGTTTTCATGGTGTAAAGGAATTCCCAATATGGAAAGCACCCCTACTGGTAAGATCAGCTTTCATCAGCTTCTCAGTGACCTAGTCTTAGAGAATTGCCTAGGTACCTGACAGTGTTGAGTGATTTGCCCATGGAGAAACATCCAGTATGTATCAGAGTGAACTTATGTTTGAACTCAGGTTTTACTGACTCTAAAGAAGATCTTCAGAACAAATAAGTCATGGTCATTGGCAAACCGCTTTACTGACCTCTGTTTCTTCAGCTCTGTAATAGGGAAAATGCTACTTACAGTTAATCTCAGTTGTAGTTCTAAAGTTTATTTGATAGCAAAACACTCATTTCTTGAGGAACTCTTAGTTCAATACCTAAAAATTTATGTAGGTGTTCAATATTGAGACCATTTCTAAGATGAACTTGAGCCAATGCATGTACCATTTGTAAAACTCTTAAAATTTGGTCTGTACATCATTTCTAGTAGATTATTAGAATTCGTAATTCATATTCCATGCTATCTTGGGACTGTTGAACTATGTTATTTTAAGCCATCTTTATAACATATACATGCTTGTTTTTGTTGGAAAGACTGTGAAAATTTGATGTTTTTAAAAAATAATTGTTTTTAATCTATCCCGATGGTCTGGATGTTCTCACAGTGGTTGAGTGATATAAAACTTTGATAAGAGTACAGGGAAGTTCTTTTTCATATTTGTGTATTAAGAATGGATGTTTATAAGATTTTTCCCTTTTAAATAAAAATCTTAATATTTTTAATCTAAAGATTTAATTATGAATCTTGCTTTATCATTTCTCTTTTCTTATGGAAAATAAATTTGTGCCACTGTAGGGAAAAGACTTCATGAAAATGGCAAGAAATTTTGGAATTACAGCTGTTCACTTTCCATTTACTAGTATCAGAGAGGAAATCATTCTCTTCTTATTAAATATTTTAAATAATTTTTTTCTTTTACTTATTGAGTATATTCTTTGTGTAAGATTTTGTGCTATGTAGTGTTGGGAATTCAAAGACCAATAAGATCTTCTTAATCTTCTAGTTTTATCATCAGCTCTTATTTTCTAGATCAAGGGTTCTTAATTTTTTTGCATTCCTTTTGGTAACCAGGTGAAATGTATGGATCCCTACATTGAATAGTGATTTTAAATGGATAAACAGTTGCACAAACTAAATGAATTTTATTGCAATATATTTATTAAAATAGTTTTAAAAGTTCACTGATAACCAATTCAAGAGCTCCTGTTCTAGACATCTACAATCTAACAAAAGAAGTAAGATGTATGCAATAATTTAATATGTTACGTAGAATGTGACAACTTGTGTGAAAGGTGTTTGGAATGTCAGGAGGGAAGAGATTAGGGAAAGCTTTGCAAAAGAGATTTTTTTTATCTGGGTCTTGAATTAGAATTTTAACAGTGCCTTTTTTTCGAAAAGTCTCTAATAACAGAGAAAATGGTAAACTGAGATATTGATAAGCAATTCAGTTTAGCTGAAGCAGAAGGTCTGGGAAGAGGAAATGATGTTGATGATGGAAAATAAGTTTGGAACAATAAACTAGATAGATCATGGAGGGCTTTAAATGTCAAGCTAAGGGATTTGGACTTCATTATAGACAATCAGGAACTATTTAATAGTTTTGAGCAGGATAATGATATGATCAAAGCTGAAGTAGGAAAATTAACCAGTAGTATGTAAGGTGGATTGGAATGGGGAAAGACAGGAAGCAGGCAGACAAGTTGAGGAACTGTTGCAAGTAACCAGGTGAGAAATAATGAGAGCCTGAAATAGGGTGGTGGAAGAAATAGAAGAAAGGGGGCAGATGTCAGGAGATTTTGTTTAGGATAGACAGTAGTTGTCAGTTGGTTGAATCTTGCCATGTATCTTTTGCATGACATTGAGCCTCGTTAGGGAAGAAGAGAGGTGCCATATCATTGTGCCAGTCACTTGTCACTGTAGTGAGAGTGCCACTCCATTCTGCCACATCTCCTTCCCTGTATCCAGCCTTTTGCTTAAAGAGAAGAAACACTATTCTATTAAGTACCAGACTCCTCCCTTTCAGAAGAGGGGAAACACCATTCCTAGTTGCCAGCCTAGTGTCCTACTTTTCTGCTTGAGGGAGGGAGGGTAACACCATTCCCTCAGCTCCAAGTACTTGCTCCTATGATTGAACTTCCTAAGTCCCTGCCTAAGAGGACTCTACCCTGATGCCAAAGCCTGTGGTGGACATAGCAAATCTTTCTAAAATCTTCCCAAGATTCACAACTTCCTCCTGGTCATAAGTGCTTCTGAACTCCCTTTGGTTGTCCAGACCCCATTCCCTGTCCCTCACTGTTTAATCCCTAATTTCCATTCCCTTTACCACCACCACCCTTCTCAGTGTCCCACCCCTTCCATCATGCTCTCCTGAATGCCTCTCCATGGGTGGAGAACCTTCATTGTAAATCTCTTCCCTTCCCATTTTCTGGCTCTCAGTGAGACTTGGCTTCCTCCTGATGACACAACCCTTTGGCTGTCCTCCACAGTACTTGCCGCACAAAAGTATAAATAAAAATTCAGTACCCCAGTTCACTGGTTGAGGTAAGGGAGCGAGATATTCCTACTTTCCCTTTCCATGTTTTCCATTTTTACCTTCACTCAATAACTTCTCCTCCTTTGAAGTTCACTCAATCTATATCTACCATCAAATCAAAATTCTGGTAGATATTGTTTACTGATTTCTAGGACACTCCCTTTCTTTCCTCAGTGAGTTCTCAGTCTTTCTGCCAACTTCTGCCCTTATAAAGGGGAATTTCAGCATATATATTGATAATTCTCTCAAACATCTTAACTTCACAGTTCCTCATCTTAATTTCACATAACCTACTCCTGCCCCACGTCTCAGTCCCACACAGATGGTCATACTCCTGATCTTGCCATCACCCACAAATGTACCACTTCCATATTCATAAACTCTGAAACTTTCTTACCTAATCACAATCTAGTGTTATTCTACCTCTCCCTCTGCCTTGCAGACCCAAACCATGTTCTTCGTCCATATTGTCTCCTTCAGACCTTCAGGCCATCAATCCTGCACTAAATAAACTGTCATTCTTTCTCTGTCCCTATTAAATTCTACACTCTCTTCTTGAATCCCCTGCCCTTTTATCATATATTATTCAACTTTGGGTCAGTCATAACATCTGCTGCTGAATTTAAGGCTCAGAAAATCATAAAAGTGTGCTAATTGGCCACCTTAAATTTCTGTTACATATCCTCACCTGGGGCTTTGCTGCTATAAGGCAATCCTTTTACATGTCTCTAATTAACTCACCATCCCATTCTCCAGGACAACTTTTCCAAACCTTTTCTCCAACCTCCCAGGACTCTACCTTTTCCTCCCATTCTCCACGACAACTTTTCCAAACCTTTTCTCCAACCTCCCAGGACTCTACCTTTTCCTCCCCTTCTCAGCTGACAATCTTGCCCCCCTACTTTACTTAAAAAAAAAAATTTGAGGCCATTTACTAAGAGCTCTCTCTTCTCCCTGTTTCCTCCCAGATACCTCATGCCACTGTCTTCCCCAAATCCTCCCCTCTTCCAAACTTTCATGTTAGTGTAGAGGATACTATCATCCTCCCAATCACCAAAGCTCAAAACTTAGGTGTTATCCTTAACACCTCACACTCTCTCACTCCAGTCATTTGTTAAGTCTTGCTTTTCTGCCTCCCTAACATTTCTCAGCTATGCTCCCTTCTCTTCTCTGATACTGCCCCACCATGGTGCAGGCTCTTATCACCTCAAGTCTTACAGTAGCCTACAAGTTAATCTTTCTACCAGAAATATTTCCCTGACTCCAATCCATCCTTCATTCAGATCACTGTCACCGTGATCTTCGTAAAGCACAGGTCTGACTGTGTCACTCCCATATTCAGTTAACTCCAGAAACACCTTCTCACCTTCAGGGTCAAATATAAAATCCTCTCTTTGGAGTTCAAAGCCCTTAATGATGCTCTCCTCCAAATCTTTTCCTTACATGCTCCTTGCACCCTCCCTTGGATCCAGGACCAGTGGCCTCCCTGCTGTTCCTTGCACAAGACATTTCTTCTCCCTCATTTTTATTGGACATTTTCATTGACTGTCCCCTATCACGCCTGGGATGCTCTCCTCTTGGCTTCCCTGGCTTTATGTCAGCTTGTTTGTACATACTTATATTTATTTCGTCTATTTCCATTAGATTGTGAGTTTTTTGACAGCAGAAACCGTCATTTCCCCAGTGATCTGGGACATCTTGGTGTTTAATAAATGCTTATTGACTGACAGAAAGATTCTTCAAAGATGATGTGAATGACTAGATAAATAAAGGGTTTTTTAATATGGAAATGTTTGAAAAATGGTACAATAAAACTTTTGAACTCTTAGTTTTGACCAAATCCTCTACCTTCTATTAAAGTTGTAACTATGGATAACATCTTTTCTTCAACCTTACAGATTGGTTTGGCTTCTATTCAAGAGTTGCAGAAGCATCTTCTACTTAAGGAAAGAGTTCTTTCAAAATCTTGTAAAGCTTTAGTAGACCTTGTTCAAGGGAAAGAATATATTCCACCATGTGAAGAAAAGGTAAAATTAATCATTTGACTATGTTAACATTTTATAAGATGGAAAATTGAGATGTGTGAAAGAACTCTAGTACTTAGGTGAATTGCTATTTGGGGAGGATATCAGAAAATACTACTTTTTGGATTGAGAAGCACAGTTGTTGACTTTTTACTAATAACTTACCTTATAAGCATTAATGCATTATGATTGCAGGTCCTTCAGGAGAGCTATTGTTAGAAATAATCAGATTTACTGGAGACCTGAGAGGTCATTCAGTTAAGCACTAAAAAAAAATTTAGCTGTTGTCCATAAAAAAAGCTTTTTAAAAATATATTCTGCTCTTCTTTGTCTTCTTAAAATCATAAAATGACTAGAATTTATTCTTGATTGCTCAAGGGCATCATTTTGAACATCATTTATTATGCTACGTAATAATATAATGATGTCTGCAGGGCCCAAATCCCATAAATTCATTTGCCTTTGTGCTAAATGACCCAAGATTGTCAGATGTTTTTTTCCTTATTGTATCTTTATTATTTTGATGTTTTGGTTTTTTTGCTATTATCTGTAATGATGCTATTAGTATGCTCGCTTATAAACACCTCTTTCCCCCTTTCTAATTTCTGTTGTTTCCAAATCTTTTGTGGGCCAATAAACCAAGCATGCATATAAACATCAGATTTTTTCAGTATGTTGTTAAGATTCCTGAACTTTTATTCCTCTTATTCTTTATTTTAAAGGATAGTTCTCAGGGAGGAATATGAGAAATTAATATACTGGGAACTATAGGAGATGTAAAAACAAAACATAGCAATAGCATTTTAAAAAAAAAAGAAAGCCAAGCATATTAGGACTGTGTATAAAGAAAGAGTAAAATTTTTTCTGAGTGAGGGACCCTTACTTGGGGCAGCTTTAGGATATATGGGCCATTTTGACTTCTTTTGGGTCCTTTTTTGTTTACACTTCTGAATTTTAATCACAATTCCAGAGAAATAAAGTTGCTCACTATGTGACTCCAAATTACTTAAATTGTGATTGTGTTGTTATAAACTTCTTTGTTTTGCCAAAGTATTGTAATCTGCTTTTGCTTTCTGCAGTTATACTCTTTGTAATTAAATTCAGAAGTCTTAAAAGGAAAAAAAAATCTGCAATCTGGAAAAATTACTTACTGCCCAGAAAATTGAGATTTAAAATGATAGAATGCATGAATTGACATCTAGTAGTTTTGGGGATTCAATTTTCAATTACTTTAACCTTTGCAGCCTAACTTTATATCCTTTGGGCCATATCATGATTCTGAAGAGAAATTTCATTAGGGTAAAGAGATGCCTTAAGTCAGTCTTCTCTAAGGTGTTTTGTCTAAAGTAGTTTCCCATGTCTAGATCTTTTAAGTAATTTTTCACAATTATCTTTTTTTGAGTTGACAAAGCTATAATTTCTGAATTCTGGCAATTTCCTTAGATCCCAGACCTTGTAGGTTGGTTGGTCTTACAAATTCACCAGAAACTGAGTTATGGAGCACGAGAAGTCTTTTAGATCAGCCTTGACTATTCCCTCAAGAGACAGACTTTTCTCTTTCTCTTAATTCCAGTCCAGAAAACATTATGAGTAATTAAGTATTATTAATTTATCCTCTTATATTGAAGGATCTGTGCCAGAGTCTGGGGATACAATGATATGTAAAAAACAATTCCTTTAAGGAATTTTTATTGTAATCACTAAAGTATTATAATATAATTTAATATATGTACATTTTTAATAATCCATTAAAGAGATAAGAGAAGACAACTCTCGGAGCCTTTTAAGGCACCAAAAAACATCACATCAATATGTAAACCTCACTTTAGCACTAAACTTGTAGGTCCAAGCAACACCCTGCAAACCTTGGGAGGCTGAAAGGAAGCTAAGAAAGTAGCCAGGAAACCCACAGGAACCTTTTAAGGTACATCTTTTGTAGGGATTTTTTTGTCTTTTTATTTATACGGCCTGAAGGCCTTGGCAACTTTCTTTCAACTTTGCTCATAAGTTGTCCATCTGAGGATATTTCTGGTAAAGTACCTGGAAAGAAAGTTTCCTAGGATGTCTAATCATCTGGTCATAGAACCTTATTAGCTTACATAAAAGTTTTTTAAATACTCTTATGCTAATTTGGGGATAACTTTGTATTTTAGACCTGATTAGCTTCTAAGATAGGTTTTACTTTGAAGAAATTGTTACAGTTGACATTGATATGAGGAGAGGCCTAGGTGAGTAGAGAGATTAATTACGTGGAAAAGCAGGTAACTTAGTGTTAAATTTCATAAAATAGATCGATAGCTAAAATTTTGAAAGATTAAATCTGTGTCTTAGTCATCAATATTGGAATATTTTTATTCCACTTAATATTATTTATGTGAAAAAAGTGTGTCTCTTTTGAATTTTTATACAGCTTTTGTACAGCTTGTATTTATATTAGCTTTCCTGATAGATAAAAAAGTCATCAGACGTTGATGCCTTTTCTCCTTTTCCCACGTTCTTTCATTTTTGTCACTCTGATAGAGATAACGTATTTGACTTATGTTAAAATCTTTAAAGAAATTAAATATTGGACAAAAAATAAATTGTTTTAGACTATAAGACCTAAATAAGTTAGTTGCTTTGAGTGTGCTAGATCTAAGGAGATGTTTCTTTTTTTTTCCCCCCCAAGGACATTCTTGTTTCTCTCTGTGGTGATAAAAAACAGCTTCCCCATTCCTTGAAGGAAAAACTATCAGACACATCTCATGATTCAAAGCATATCGTAGAGAAGATGTGGTATCGTGTGCTGGATGACCATTTGGTTGTTGGAGTAGAAATCAAGAATTCTTTTATATCGTAAGTTAATATAGACTATGATATCATCATGTTGGACTGATTCATATTTGAGGAATAAGTTTTTTTATACTAGGATTTTTAGATTCAGCACATTGGTAATTCTAGTAGAAATTGCTGAGTCAGTTTCTCTGGGTCTAGAACAGTGGGGTAATAATGGTGCTACAAAGATAGTTTATTTAGGAAATTTAGTGATATCACCGGTCTTTAAGATATTAATGACAGGACAGAAAAGCAAAGCAGTTATCAAATTTATCCCTGAATTAGAACATTTTCCCTTCTTTCTGTTGCTTTTGTTATAGTGGACAGGGTGAGAGTTGCTGAACAACTGTAGTGTGGTTAGTGGAAGGAACTAGCTATCAGGAAACTGTACTAGCTATCAGGAAAACTTATTGCCTGTGTCACTTATCTTTGTTTCCAGTAAAGTTAGGAGATTGAATTGCATGACTTTTGAGTATCTTTCCACCCCGTTTCTGTTATTGCCTATACTATAAATTCTTGTTAGTTATTGTTTAGTCTATGTCTGTTATATTTACCTGCCTTCATTCCCATCCCATAGTATTACTGATAGCCTATCAATAGATTTTTAAAATTAGTTTATTTTTAGTTTTCCACATTTGCTTCCATAAGTTTTAAATTTTCTCCCCCTCTGTTCTACCTTCCTCCCCAAGAGGGTATGCAATCTGACATAGGCTCTACATATACATTCCTGTTAAACATATTTTCACATTATTCATGTTGTATAGAAGAATTATAATGAATGGGAGAAACCATGTGAAAGAAAGTGAATTAGAAAAGTCTGCTTAGCTCTGCATTCAGGCTCCATAGTTCTTAATCTGGATGTGGATTGCATTTTCCATAATGAGTGCTTCAGAATTGTTTTAGGTCCTTGCATTGCTTAGAAGGGCTAAGTCTATCAAAATCATTCATCACACACTGTGACTTTTACTGTGTACAATATACTCCTGGTTCTCACTTCACTCAGCACCACTTCATATAAGTCTTTCCAGGTTGTTTTGAAGTCCTCTTGTTCATCATTTTCTATAGCACAGTAGTATTCCATTACATTCATATGCCACAACTTTTCAGCCATTCCCCAATTTATGGGCATCCTGTCAATTTCCAGTTCTTGGTCACCACTAAAAGAGCTGCTATAAATATTTTTTTACATGTGGATCCTTTTCCCATTTTTATTATTTTTCAGGGATACAGCCCTAGAAGCAGTATTGCTGGATCAAAGGGTATACATATTTTTATAGCCCTTTGGGTATAACTCCAGATTGTTCTCCAGAATGTTTGGATCAACTCACAGCTCCACCAACAATGTATTAGTGTTCCCACTTTCCCACGGCTTCTCCAACATTTACCATTTTCCTGGTTTGTCATGTTAGCCAATCTGACCAGTGAGATGTGGTACATCAGAGTTGTTTTGATTTGCATTTCTCTAACCACTAGTGATTTAGAGCATTTTTTCATATGCTTATATTTAATTTCTTATAGATTTGACTCAGTTCTCTGTATATTTTAGAAATGAAGCCCTTATCAGAGACACTGCTTGTAAAAATTCTTTCCCAATTTCCCACTTCCCTCTTAATCTTCATTACATTGGCTTTGTACAGAAACTTTTCAATTTAATGTAATCAGAATTATCCATTTTGCATTTTCTAACTCTTGTTTAGTCATGAAGTCCTTCTTTCTCCATAAGTCTGACAGCCAACACTATTCCTTGCTTTCCCAGATTGCTTACAGTATCAGCCTTTATACCTAGATCATGCACCCATTTAGACTTGATTTTGGTATATGGTGTTAGATGATGATCTCTGCCCAGTTTCTGCCATATTATATTCTAGTTTTCCCAGCAGTTTTTGTCAAATAATGAGTTCTTATCCCCAAATCTGGGGTCTTTGGGTTTACCAGACAGTAGGTTACTATAGTCATTGTCTGCTGCTTCTCGTGTACTCAGTCTGTTCCATTGATCCGCTACTCTATTCCTCATCCAGTATCAAGTAGTTTTGATGACTGCTACTTTGTAGTACAGATTAAAATCTAGTATGGCTAGGCTACCATCCCTAGCTTTTTTTTTTCATTAATTCTCTTGATATTCTGGACATTTTATTCTTCCAAATGAATTATGTTACTATTTTTTCTAGCTCTATAAAGTAATTTTTTGGGTAGATTGATTGGTATGGCACTAAATATGTAATTTAATTTAGGTAAAATTGTCAGTTTTATTATATTAGCTCAAACCAGCCATGAGCAACTGATGTGTTTCCAATTAGTTAGATCTGACTTTATTTGTGTGAGATGTTTTTTTGTAGTTGTGTTCATATAGGTCCTGGGTTTGTTTTGGCAGGTAGATTCCCAAATATTTTATAATATCTACAGTAACTTTACATGGGATTTCCCTTTCTATGTCTTGCTGTTGGATTTCATTAGAAATATATTAGGAATGCCAAGGATTTATATGGGTTCATTTTATATCCTGCAACTTTGCCAAATTTATTTATTGTCTCAAGTAGTTTTTTACTTGATTCTCTAGGATTCTTTAGGTATATCATCATATCTGCAAAGAATCATAGTTTAGTCTTGTCTTTGCCTAATTTGATGCTTTCAATTTCGTTTTCTTTTCTAATTGCTACTGCTAAAATTTTTAGTACCAGATTGAATAAGAGGGGTGATAGTGGACATCCTTGTTTCTCCCCTGATCTTATTGGAAATGCTTCTAGCTTATCCCCATTACATATAATACTTGCTGATTACTTTTTTTTTTAATTTTAATTTATTTTCTTGGTTACATCATTCATTTCCACAAGGTTTTGAGTTACAAATTTTCTCCCCTTTTTGTCCCTACCCCCCAGCCCAGAACATTGATTCCACTGTAAGACCCCTCCCACAATCTGTTCCCTTTTATGCCCTCCTCCAACACCTCTCTAGCTTTCTAGCAGGGTAGGGAGCTCC
>CM053600.1:25745248-25785228 GCA_028646575.1 Pseudocheirus occidentalis
ACAAGGAGGGGAGGGAGTGCAGGATAGGAAGGAGGGACATACAATTAGCCTCTCACAATTTGCCCGCCATGGAGATGTCCTGTGTATTTACACAGGTACTGCTCCTCCCAGTGGGAGTGGATGACAGGGGAGGAATTGCAAGAATCTAGTATTTAAAGCTATACAATCAAATGCAACTGGGAAATAATACATACAGGGACGGGGGCCGAGGGTCCCTCCCTGCCCTGCTAGAAAGCTAGAGGGGTGTTGGAGGAGGGCATAAAAGGGAACAGATTGTGGGAGGGGCCTTACAGTGGGATCAGTGTTCTGGGCTGGGGGATAGGGGCAAAAAGGGGAGAAAATTTGTAACTCAAAACCTGGAAATGAATGATGTAACCAAGAAAATAAATTAAAATTTTTTAAAAAAGTGATACCTTAAGCCAATTAGAAAAGTATGGAATAGTTTTTCTGATAGATCTATGGATAAGGGAAAAATTTAGGACCAAAGAAAATATAAAGAGCATTACATAATGTTAAATAGATAATTTTGATTATATAAAATTGAAAAGTTTTTTGCACAAACAAAAGTAGTGAACCCAAAATTATAAGAAAAGCAGAAAACTAGGGGGGAAATTTGCAATTAGATTCTCTGATAAGACCTCATTTCTCAGATATATAGAAAACTGAGTCAAATTTATAAAAATGCAAGTCATTCCTCAACAGATAAATGGTCAAAGGATATGAACAGGCAGTGTTCAGAAGAAACTGAAGCCATAGTCAATATGAAAAAAAAATACTCTAAATCACTATTGATAGAGGGGAGTAAAATATAGAGACTAGAAAGGTAGGAGAGGGTCAGGTTATGAAAGGCTTTAAAATCCAGACAGATTTTCTGTTTGATCCTATAGATAACAGGGAGGCACTAAGTTCCTTGAATAGAGGGGGTGACATGGTTAGTTCTGTGCTTTGGGAAGATCCCTTTGACTGAGGAATGGAGAATGGATTGGAGTGGACAGAGACTTGAGAATGGGAGGCTAACCGTCATGAGGAGGATCAGTCACCAAGGTGGCAGCTGTGTATGAAAGACAGTGTGAAGGAAGAAAGAAAAGTTAGCAACACATTAGGTTTGTGGGATGAATCAGCCAGTTGATAAACATTTATTAAATACCAGTGAGGATTCAAGGATGACACTGGGGTTGCAGGCCTGGGTAACTGGGAACACCATTGGTGATGCATTTAGTGTTAATAGGGAAATTTGGAAGAAGGGAGAGCTTGTGGGGAAAAATGATGAGTTCAGTTTTGTATACATTGTGTCTGAAATGTCTGTGGGACGTGTAGGACTGTAACTCAGTAGTGAGACTAAAGCTGAATATATAGATCTTGAAATTGTCTATTTAGAGATAATTAAACCCATGGAGGCTAATGAGATAACCATATGTGATTGTATGGAGGGAGAAAAGAAGAGACATTAGGACAGAGATGTGGAGGATACCAACAGTTAATGGAAGTGACCAGAAGGAAGTTCCAGGAGGGGAACCAGTGTCATGAAAACCTAGAAAGGAGATAGCATGCAGGAGAGGGTGATATGGACAGTGCCAAAAATTGGGATTTGGGGGTTAAGACATCATTGATAACTGTGGAAAGAGTAATTAGGTCAGAAACAAGACTACAAAGGGTTTAGAAGAAAGTGAGAAAAAAGGAAATGGAAAGATAGCTTCTAAAGGAATTTAACCAGTAAAGAGAAGTTTCCTAGTTATTGAATAAAATATTGAAGATAATACAGCCTGTGTGAAGAGACTAATGAATAGGTAATCACCCAATTGGGGAAACAGAAAATTGGGCCATTTTGCAACTTAAAAAAAATAACAAAAACAAAACTTTACTCAGCTGCCATTATTTTGCTTGAGAAGATTGGAGACAATTTTGCTTCTTGCTCACCATTGATCCCACTTGAAGTTGCTTACCTAAGTACCTATGATTATTGATGGAAGAAGGTTCATTAGTTTTGAAAGAGTTGCTATTGATGAGAAGACACCCCTATTTATGTAAGCACATCCACTACATTTTTAGTGAAATGCTTAGCAGAATTTGTCAGTTATTCTTCTTTGGATATGGTTTCAAATGCTTTTTAAGCATTTGGATGGCAATTTTTTTTTTAATTCATCCAAGTTAGATAATAAACACCTAAGTTTTCATGGGCTGGGACTTTGAAATTCCAAATTATTGCCTATTCCAAATAACATCTGTTGAACTAGCTACTGTTGTACTTCAGAAGGAAAAAGAAAGGTTTCTATATTCTAAGTTCCTACTGTGCTTTTGGTTTTTTAATGTGCCTTAATGCTGACACATGGTCTGTTGTGGTCTATGCTGCTGTGCTTTATCATGAGACAAAGTTGGGGAAGGAAGTGTTGAGCTATTAGCTAAGCTGAAAGAGTAAGAAATCTCTAGTTTTTAGAGAACAATAGATCAGCTTTTGTTTTTTCTAAAAAGACACTGATGTTAATATTTTAAAAAGATATTTATACAAATAAGTATAATACAGAGTAAAATGGGATAGAAGCAGATCTATAGACAAAATGCCTTTCCAAGATAGGAACTTTTCTTCCAGATTTTATGAACTTAGAACTTATCAAAAGGCATCTACATATAACTGGAAAGATAAACTAGTTAAATTTAGCTGATTCAGAATTTAGGAAGTCATTTGTTAGATAATCAATAGCAAGATTCAGTTGTATTTTACCCATGCAAGTCTTATTTGTATTAGCAGCCTACAAGTATATTATGTTAGTTCTCTTCAGTATCACTGTTTGTATTATCACCACCAATTAAAATTACTAATTATTAATTATAAATACCAATGATAAATTACTAATTGAGAATTTGTAATGTGTTAGAGATACAGGAAACTAAAATTTATGATTTTTATAGAATATTTTTTCTTCATTCCAGGAATCAAACAGCTTTGTTCCGGTGTCTTCGTGATCTCACCCAGGTTCTCCCTATGAACTATGTGATAAAACAACTCAAATCAGGAAGCAAGAAATCCCTTACCAACCAGTTGGCACTTATTTTAGAGAAGGAAATCGTTACCCTTAAGAATTCTTTTTCTTCAGCTGTATCTGAAGTTGAAAGCAACTTAGCACAAAGGTGTGAAATTATCAAGAAAACCAGCAGCAGCAGCAAGCCAAAGGCTTCCTCATTGAGCACAGAAGAAGCAGTACGGTGGATGAGAGAAGAACTTCAGCAGGAAAAGGACCAAATCATGGGGGGCATGAACCTAACACTGAGCAGTGCTATTTACAGAGAAATTACTTTGAAAGTAGCAGAGGTACAGCTGAAATCAGACCTAGCTGCTCAGAAATTGAATAATTATTAAGTGTTATAACTATAAATATTTATTTAACTGCCACAATAATTTGTGTTCCATTTGTTTTTGTTTTACATCATTGTGGGTAATCCCTTTGGAGAAATAAAGAGAAATTTTTTTCATCTCTTTTATTTTTTGGTATTACAGAAAATAGCTTGTCAAAAATCACTTTCTAAAGTAGTATGAGATACATGATGTTAATGTTTGTTTTAAATTTTCATTATGTTTGACATCTAACCTTTACTGTTATCCCACTTACCAACAACATTACTTCTTTGTAGGGAGTATTTGCAGGGAGTAAAGAACTCCAGTAAGTGTCAGATTTACATGGAATGTGATGTCCTTGTTTATAGAACATAATCTACTTAGCAAAGTGACTAAATAAGAGCTTTAGGACTAAAGTCTTGAAAGCTGCTGTTAATGTCAGCTGGAAAGTGTCACTGAAAATGTCAGTCAAATCTTCAAAAATTTAATGTAATTTTCTTTAGATACGTATTATTTTAAATGGTTTACCCACATAATTTTTAATTTACTTACTAATTGAAAATGTCTATAACATTTAGAATTATAACTATAGGCAGAGCAATATAGTATTGCAGTTAAAATAGCTTAAACTATATTGAACTCCTTGAGATTTTAAGTAAAGGAAGATTCCATTAATTGAGAATTTATGTCAAAAGAAGCAATGGAGGAAGACATTCCAAGAGGCAAAATTTAGTGGTGTGGATTAGTGAATAGAGTGCTGAATTTGAAATCTGAAAGACCCAGATTCATATTTGCCCATATTTAACAGCTCTGTGACTTTAGTCATACTTGGTAACCTTGGTCAAATCACTCAAACTACTCTGGGTTTCAGTTTCTTCATCTGTAGAGGAGTTTGAACTCATGGACTTCTAAGATCTCTTCCAACTTTAAATGTTATCCTGGGAGCCAGTCTTTTGTGGAAAAAAATGACATCTGGAGATATAAGAGAGAGGAAGATGAAATGGGAGAGGGAGAGAGAGAGAAGAAAGGAATTACACAAAACGTAGAAGCCACAGGAATGTCTCTCATTTAGTTGTTTTTGAGAGAAATAGTTGTCAATGGTAGTTAAAAGAAACCAAAGTAGCTGTGAAATCTGTCTTGGAATTCTGTTAGCTGTTTTCCCCCTAAGCTCTAGGAGCATTTATTCATGATCCAATGGTGCAATAATTTTTAAAAATATTTTTTAAATACGTACTGTGTATAAAGCAATATGCTGAGTACTGAGGAAGGCAGGGACCCCTGATCCTGCCTAAGTAAGCTTCTTCTTTGGTTTCATATTGTAGGCTTTATGACTGTCATCATTGTCCAAAATATGCCATGTTTCTTTAGGAATCTATAGTGAATTAAGAACTATATAAATCTATTATGGAATATCAAAGAGAAAAATAGCTTTTCCATAAATAAAAAAGAAGATAGTTTAAAAAAAAACTAGGGAAAAATCTGCATAATATGACGTTAGAATACTATATTGAAGGAGAACAATGTGAATTAGAAGATAAATTAGACCTGCCATGAGTCCAAATGAAGTATATAAATTAAAATATCATGTATTCAATGTTTAAATTTGAGGGGAGTTGTAAACCAGAGCATTAGGAAAAGTATAAGGAAATTACAGAGAGGAGAAATAATCAACTCTCAATCTGAATACATCATAAACAGCTTGTAATGAAGAGATTAACCTTCCAAGAGAATGTAATCATGGTTCAGTTGGCAAACAACTACTGTATTAACAGAAATCTTGCACCAAGAGTAATACAATGTTTCTGAATTTTACGAAGGATAAAGAAGATGATGACAGGATACCACAAATGCATAAATACAGTTGAAAATAACATTTGAATTGAAAGAAAGCATTCATCTTTCAATTCTGAAGAACAGATCCAAAATAGCAGTGAAAGATGGCACCAAACTGGTTTGGGGGTTTGAAACAAGGGAGGTCTGGCCTACCTACTTAGGTTGAAATTTGGCTGGCATAGATAAGAAACATGACAACTAGGGAGAGTAAAGGGAGGCATATATTTGAATATTATTTGCATAAGTTATGTAATTCCCCATCCATGTCAGTTGATGTAATTCAAGACCATAACATGACTCAGTTCAAGACAAAAAAAATTCAAAATGCAGCTAAAAGGTACGAACTTGAAGAATCTAAGAATTTATCTTCCAGTAGAAAAAATTATCACGTGTTAATTTTGATGTTATGGAATGTTCAAGATAATTTCTTATAGCCAGTTTTACTAAAACTAAATAACATTGCAAAATAAAAAAAAATTATAAAATAGAATAACAGAAGTAAAACTAAATAATAGAACAGATATACTGTAGAAATTTGGTAGTGATACATTAAATACCCTGGTAAACCTTTTTTTTACACTTAGAATATTTATAACTTAAAGGACGTTCACACATTTATGGCAAAAGCTTTTTTCTGGATGAACTTTGTGTCCCAGGGTATTCTTGCATTCACTAGATATTAAAAAGCTGCGGGACTAATAAATTTGCCATCTATAATGCCCATTTTGGATTTTAAATGTTTGTAAAGACATATCTGTTTGAAAATTTGCTCAGGCAGGTGGCTTCATGTAGCACTTTGTTTTATATCTCTAAATCAATTATCATACATTAAATGAAACAGTTTGTATTTGCATCTTTCCTCGTTATTAAACTCCATCAGGGCAGGGACTAAACTTGTTCTTCTCCCAAACCTTAATACAACATTCTGTGTTCATTGTGTGCTATTAATAAACTTTTGTGGCATTAATTAACTGGAGGCCTAGCTATCAGCTTGGAAAGAGTTATCACCAATTCTTAAATAGACATTGATAAAGAGAGAAGTGTGAAATTAATTTGACATAAGATGTGAGAATGCCTCTTGTTATAATTTCATTTTATTTCAAAGGACAGAAGAAAAGCAAATCTCCTGAAAGAGAAAAGAAACATTTTTATAGATCTTTTTGTTAGTGTGAGATCATCTTTAGGATCTCTGAAAAGGAAGACCAGAATTATTAATGATGCCTGTTTAAATTTATCATACCTTCTTATCAGAAGTTTGTTTTGGGCGGTCAAGTTCTCTTAGGACTAAGCCTAATCTCATGAAGCCAGTACTGAAGTCTAAACCCAAAACAAGTTGGACCTTTTAGAAGAGGGAGAGAGCGGAGTGCCCTAACCCTTTGGGCCTAGAAGTGGTTTTCATTGTTAAGAGTAGGATTTGTCAGGGACAGTTAGGTGGTGCAGTGAATAGAGCACCAACCCTGGAGTCAGGAAGACCTGAGTTCAAATCTGGCCTCAGACACAACACAAAAAATTAGCTGTGTGACCTTGGGCAAGTCACTTACCTCCAATTGCACTACCTTCCTCCCTCCAAAAAGCAAAAAAAAAAAAGTATTTGCATTTCCTATTGCAAGGAGTCTTAGGGGTGGGGACAAGTACTCAAACAAGGGTAGAGTTGATATCACATCCACAGATATCTAGGGGTGGATGAATATGAAGAATGGTTTGGGTCAAGCTAAATGTACTCAGATGAGTTTGCCCTTTTTCACTGGCCATTCAGCTAAGCCCTGGGGTGTAATTCCAAGTTTATATTCCTGGAATATACTTCCTCCTCACCTCCACCTTTTAGAATTCCTAGTTTCCTTCAAGACTCAGCTTAAGCACCACTTTCTACATCAAGCCTTTCCTGATGTCCCCAACTGTTACAGCTTTCCCCACCCCACCCCCATCAGTATCTGGCTATTGAACCCAGATGGTTCCAGAGGAGAAAGGCTGGTGACTGCACAACCCTCCCTAACTCACATCCAGTTCACTTGCATGCCATGGCATCACCTCCCTGATGTCTTGGTCCTCTTCTAGAACTAAGAACAAATATCAAAAAGTTGAAGACTTCAGTGCATGGTGCACTGAAGAAAGTGTTGGATTTGAAATCAGAGGACCTAGCTTTGAACGTTGTCTGTGTCACATACTAGTTATGTGACCTTGGGCAAATCCCTGGACTCTTCTGGGTCTCACTTTCATCATCTGTGAAATATAGGAATTGGATTAGATGACTTTCATAACAGGTAACTTTTATCTCTAAATCTATAATCCTAGGAAGCTTTAAGTTCCTTATAATACACTGAGAACTTAAGATTCTTTTTTTTTAATTGGTTAATTTTCATTTCCATACTGTTTCCCTCTCCCCATCCTGCGCTAAAGAAGGCCACCATTTCACACACACACACATCTGTATGTATGTGTTTATGTCTCTACATATATGTATATATGTATATATTATATATATGTGCACATATATAAAACAATACTATGCATACTTCTATTTATCAGTTCTTTCTCCGGGGTTAAAATGAGCTGGAGAAGGAAATGGCAAACCACTCCAGTAACTTTGTCAAAAAAACCCCAAACAAACCAAAAACCCATATGGGCTCATGAAGATTGGACACAACCGGAATCACTGAATAACAACAAAATCTTAAAAGTACTGTACTAATGTGAATGATTATAATGATGATGCCTAATCCTATGAAATATGTATTCCTACAGAAAATGTCTCATAGGTTTTTATTGAATTTTAGAGATGAAAGAAGCCTTAAAGATTATCTAGTCCAATTACCTCAGTTAATTGAATCCCAATACTAATTTGGTACATGAAATAACTAAGACTGGCCAAATAATCATGTTGGTTCTCAGTAGATGAGAATATAAATCAATTTCTGGTAATGTAACTTTATTCTAAAGCATGTTGTATTGTATAAAATTTTTAGCTAGAAGGCATAATTTTTGAACATACAGAAGATTTTTATAGTGAGACTAAAATGAGAAAGAACCTTCCCGTACTTATCTGACCTGTCTCCGGCTGTAGATACTTTATATCTTCAACCTACTCATTTCTAATGCCCCAGAGCTGCTTGTGCCATTATTTATTTAGATCATGGGACTCTCCCCTCTCACCCCAGCCCTCCTTCCTTTCCATTTTCCTAGTTCTAGAAGTAGAAGAGAATGGCAGTTCCATTTTTAAAGATTTCAGCAGTCAGAAGTTGGGGCTATATAAGCAAAGAATATTATGATTTTTCATGCTGGTGATCTGTATTTGATATTCTTTATTTGATCTATTTCTCATCTTGTTGGAGATAAGTAGAACTGGGAAGACAGAATATTAATATCAATTGTGTGAGTAAATTCAGTGGAATTATAAGTTTATGCATAAACTCAAACATTAAGGCTGGAAGGAACCTTGGCACTCTAACCTACCAGTCTTCTTTTATACTAGAGGAAACCCACAGAGAAGTCTGTCCAAGGTAACACGTAGGAGTTGTTTTGTTGCTCAATCACTTCAGTCATGTCTGACACTTCATGACCCCATTTGGAATATAGTAGCAGCAGTATCCTAAACCCTCTGCTTTTGCAAATTAGGCTGGTATTTCCTTAAAAGTTATTGAGACTTTTCTAGAGACATATTTGGTTCAAGGGACTCAGTCTGTTTGTCACTTGAGCACAAAACAGACAAGATGGGCTCTACCAGTGCTCTGGCAACTGACTGGTAGATTATAATTTAATATATACTAACAATTTTCTTCCTGCACCCTCTGCTTCAGCTTGAAGTCTTCTTAAAATTAAATTTGTGAGACTCTAAAAAGTGTTTTTGTCCTTTTTGTGCTTGTTACATAGTAAGTTGTTAAAACATGGTTGTTGACTTATTGGTTGATATAATCTATGTGACACTTGGCCTGTATTACTTCTAAAAATGGATCCCATTAGTATGAGATGTGTACACTATGTATCCTAGAATCTTCTGTCTAATCATACATCTAAGGGCTTATGGGGTATTCAGGAGAACTAGTCCATCTAGTGTGAGATCTTGCCAAAGCATATTTCAGGGTTGTTTATCCACCTTTGGTATCCACCTATCATCACCCAATTCTCACCTTTGATTCCAAGTAGCTGTAGCATGTACAATGGCCACACTTCTGTAAAGCTGTATCAGCAGACAAATGAAACCAGGGTGAAGGTTACTGACAGTTCTCAGACCCATAGATGATCTATCCCAAGCATATAAAGATTATAAAGACGTCCTCCAGCAGAATGAGCAGATTAGAACAATTTATTCCAATGGCCATGAAGGTGGCTGAAACAGTTGTTGTGGAATGCTTGGAGTTTGGTTAGATATCGAGGATGCCAGGGTCATCCACTGTGTCCTGAGCAATTGTCAGTCATCTCTCCTCTTATCTTGCCACTAGACATCAGTGATTCCAGAAGAGTATATGCACTTTACTCATAAAGGGACCTACATGATTCATAAATTTTCTTAATTTTTTTTAACATTTTAAAATTCATTTTGAACTTAAATAGAAAATAACAAAAACAAAGAATATTTTCACGTACATAGAGCAACATCAGAAGAAGATTCAGTATAAAACCATGAATTTCCATTTCGCACTGTATACAGCATAATTTTTAAATGAGTAACTGTTATCCTAATCTGTAGCAGATTAGGTAGAATGGGCAGGAACACCTGCAGTAGGAAGGAGTGACAAACTGACCACAAAGGAGATCAGGAAAAAAAAACCAAATAAATGAGTTAGTAATTTGGGGGCAGTTAGGGTAGGGGCAAGCTTCTCTATTGAGAGACAGTATAGTAAAGTGAAAAGGCTAGAAATCATGAAAGACTAGGGGGGTGAATCCTGGCTTTAACTCAGCCTTAGTTTCTTCATCTTTAAAATAAAGATGATAACACCTATCTCAGTGGGTTGTGGATCAAATAAAAGAATGAAAGTAAAGTCCTTTGCAAATCTTAAAGCACTATAAAATGCTGGTTATTATTGTTTACTTCCATTGCTCCTGGGGATGTTACACTGAAATATAACAATACATGTTAATGTGTGTTTATAACGGAGGTAGCTGGCCTTGAAATCAGGAAGACTCATCTCATGAGTTCAAATGTAGCTTCAGAAACTTCCTAGCTGTCTTAACCTGGGCAGGTCACTTACCCGTTAGCCTCAGTTCCTCATCTGTAAAATGAACTGGAGAAGGAAATGGCAAACCACTCCAGTACTGCCAAGAAAACTCCAAATAAGTACGTGACTGAAAAACAATTCAAAATGTTTATAACCAGTTCTCTATTTCTAGTTAGTCAATCTGGGTTTGAATCCTAAGTCTGTGTTTGGACAAGTCATAAGACTTTCTTGAATTTGGTTTATTTATCTGTAAAATGAGAGGCATAGATTCTCCAAGTTCTTTTCTAGCTTCAAATTCCTTAATCCCATGTTCTTGAGTCCTTTTCACTTTGTTCCCGCCCATTCTACCTAATCTGCTACAGATTAGGATAACAGTCACTCATTTAAAAATCCCTGGCCGAGTAAATGGAGAGGAAGGAAGGAATCTGAGATAAGATGTGAATTAAAATTTCCTAAGACTTTTTACTGATTGATGTATAGGTCAAAGAGGAAGAAGAGGGGAAAGATCACACCTAGACTTTAAACCTGGTAAGCAGGGAAGATATCAATCAATTAGTCAACCAGTATTTTTTTAGGCATCTGCTACATGTTCAATGCTGTATATACAAGGACAGAAATGAAATACTGCCTACCCTCAAAGAGCGTATTTTCTTTTTGGGGAGAAAACACATATGGAGAATGCAACATAAATTTTTACAAAATAAATACAAGTGTTAAAATCTCAGCAGAAAATGTAGCTCCTCAACTCCTGAGTCCAGGAGAACACAGAGCAATTATTGACAATGTAAACAGGGAGGGTTGGGAGGGGAAGAAGGGTAGTTTGAATTGAGTCTGTAAAAGGAGAGAAAGAGAAAAAGAAAAGAAATAGAGAAGACCTTGCTTTTGTCTCTGGGAGCAGACTGACCCCCACTGAACAGGGCACATTGTGTATCTTTTTCCATTAGCCTTGGCTCTTTCAGAGGAGACTGAAAAGGAACTTGAAGCAGTTTTAACAGGAGCGATGCTAAGGACAGTGGCTTAGATGTGATTTCTGCTCCCAGGCATATTAGGACATTTGAGAGAGTTCATTAGAGAAATATAGAGATTACTCCTTATCAAAGACACTTACCTTTAAGGTTGGAGTTCTGGTAAAAGCAGATGCATTGCAGGTAAGATAGAGACTGAGATGTCTTTGATCTTCCCTCCCTTTCCTCCTTTGGACCGAATGCCAAAGAACTTATTCTCTGACTCTATTACTTTTATTCATTCATTCATTTATTTACCCATTTATTTATTTGTTTTTTTATTGGCCTAGTTTTATTTCATTCATTTACCTGTTTATTTATTCATTTTTTGATTTATTTATCTTTATATGTATTTATTTTCACTGACCTATTTTTATTTCTTGCAAATAACTGTAGTGGACCCAGACAACTGTATTTTCTTGTGTCTCTTTTCTTGAGGTATGAGTATACAGTGGGACTGTTGTAGTTTTATCCCCATAGAAAGAAATGAGGGTTGGAGTCCCAAGCCCTGGTCATTGTTACAGTCTTTCTCTTTCATTGACAACTTATTTTATTAGTCATTTATTCTGTTATTTTTATACCAGAAACTCTCAAAAGGAGAACTTTACATGGGAAGTTGGCATATTTCAGTTCCTAAGACTAAAAGAACCCAACTTTCAGTGTTGATTCACTGTGGATGGAAGTCATTAGAAGCAGCAGGGATGGAAGAGGCTTCTCTGGATGAAGAAAGAGGAGAAAGGAAGAAA
This sequence comes from Pseudocheirus occidentalis, assembly GCA_028646575.1. NCBI lineage: Eukaryota > Metazoa > Chordata > Mammalia > Diprotodontia > Pseudocheiridae > Pseudocheirus > Pseudocheirus occidentalis. The sequence continues at coordinate 25,757,316 of CM053600.1, forward strand.
AAAGAAGGTACTAAAAGATAAAGTCCTACTTCTGAGCTAGCCCAGTAGGCATACTCTGTGAGAATTGCAATTCTGCCCCTTTCTCGTTGGAAGAGGGAAATGAATTGGACACAGATTCCTCATACTTCACAGAAATACTTGTGTGACATAGTTTCTGGGTAATTAATCATTTTATTAACCCTGCCAGCAATAATGAATAAAAAAGCTCAGTGGCAAATGCCAAAACCCCTATGTGGAACCTACTCAGTGCTTATATGCCCTTGGAAGAATGGGAGTTCCTAAGAGTGGCAATCGACTCTGATTTGTTAACAATTACTAAGAATGAAGATTATAATGAGAGGCAGACCCCATTCGGGGCTACCCCAAGCCTTGGGCAGTCTAGACAAATGATCTTACCCCTCCACCCCCAAGCCTGAGTAGAATACAATGGTCTGGAATTAACCTTAGATTAAATTCTTTACAAGATTCTTTAATTGGGTGGGGTCTCCCACCCAGGATGGAAAAGCATTTACCCCCCAGGATTTGGCCTTTCTTATCTCATCCCTCAACAATATCATTCTGTTCAATGTATGACTATTAATATAATAGAGAAATGATGACTTCATGTAGAAGGTAGTAGCTGAGCCAAACTTTGAAGGAAAGTAGGAGTTCTAAGAAGTGAAGATGAGGGAATACCTTCCAGGAATAGGGATAACCTCTACAAAGGCATGATAACAGAAAATTCAAATAAAATAGTGGTACTATATGAGTGGGGGACCTCAATCTTCTCTCAGAACTAGATATATTAACCACAAAATAAAAAAGAAAGAAGCTAAAGAGATGAATAGAATTTTAGAATAGTAAGATATGGTAGACCTCTGGAGAAAATTGAGTGGGTATAGAAAGGAATATACCTTTTCTCAGCAGCACATGGCATATATACAAAAACTGACCATGTATTAGTGCATAAAAATTTCATAATCCAGCACTGAAAGGCAGAAATATTAAATGCATCCTTTTCAGATGATGATACAATAAAAATTACATGTAATAAAAGGGCAGGGAAAGATAGACTAAAAATAAATTGGAAACTAAATAACCTAATCTTCTTTAGAATGAGTGAGTCAAACAACAAACCATAGAAACAATTAATAACTTCATCCAAGACAATGATGAGACCACACTTATGGAGTACAGCCAAAACAGTTCTTAGGGGAAATTTTGTATCTCTAAATACCCACATGAATAAAATAGAGAAAGAGGAAATCAACGAATTAGGCATGCAAGTGAAAAAAAACTTGAAAAAGAACAAATTAAAGATCCCCAATTAAATAACAAATTAGAAATTCTGAAAACCAAAGGAGAGATTAATAAAACTGAAATTAAGAAACCTATTAAACTAATAAATAAAACTAAGGGTTGATTTTATGAAACAACAACTACAATAAAATAGATAAACCTTTGGTTAATTTAATTTGAAAAAGAAAGAAGAAAACCAAATTACCATGAAAAGGGTAAATTCACCACCAATCAGGAGGAAATTAAAACAATAATTAGGAGCTATTTTGCCCAACTGTATGCTAATAAATCTGACAATCTAAGTGAAATGGATGGACATTTGCAAAAACATAAATTGCCTAGATTAACAGAAGAGGAAAAAAAAATACTTAACCCCATTTCAGAAAAAGAAATTGAACAAGTCATCAATGAACTCCCTAAGGAAAAATCTCCAGAGACAGATGGATTTACAAGTGAATTCTACAAAACATTTAAAGAACAATTAATTCTAATACTATATAAACTATTTGGAAAAATAGGTGAAAAAGGAGTCCTACCAAATTCTTTTTTTATGGCACAAATATAGCTAAACCAGCAAGAGCCAAAACAGAAAGAAAATTATAGACCAATTTCTTTAATGAATATTTATGCAACAATTTTAAATAAAATATTATCAAGGAGACTATAGCAATTTATCACAATGTAGCATATCTACAATAGCACATATCACAATGTAGCATATCTAAATTATGACCAGGTTGAATTTATACCAAGAAGGCAGGGCTGGCTCAAGATTAGGAAAATTATCAGCATAATTGACCATATCAATAAGGAAACTAACAGAAATCATATGATTATCTCAATAGATAGAGAAAAAGTTTTTTTTCACAAAATGCAGCATCCGTTCCTATTAAAAACACTAGAGAGAAAAAATAAAAATAAATAAATAAACAAACAAATAAATAAATAAACAACACTAGAGAGCACAGGAATAAATTTAAGTTTTCCTTAAAATGATAAGCAATATCTATCTAAAATCATCAGCAAGCGTTATGTGTAATGGGGATAAACTAGAAGGATTTTCAATAAGGTCAGGAGTGAAACAAGGATTTCCATTATTACCAGTGTTGTTCAATAGCATACTACAAATGTTAGCTTTAACAGTAGGAGAAGAAAAAGAAATTGGAAGAATTAGAATGGGCAATGAGGAGACAAAACTATCACTCTTTGTAGATGATATAATGACTTAGGGAATCCTAGAGAATCAACTAAAAAACTACTTGAAATAATGAATAACTTTAACAAATTTGCAGTATATACAATGAACTGAATTTCTGTATATTACTAAGAAAACCCAGCACCAAGAGATAGAAAGAGAAATTCCATTTAAAATAACTGTAGACAATATAAAATATTTGGGAATCCGCCTACAAGACAAACACAATAACTACATGAACACAATTACAAAACACTTCTCACACAAGTAAAGTGAGATCTAAATAATTGGGAAAATATCAGTTGCTCATAGGTAGATGAAGCTGATATAATAAAATGACAATTCTATCTGAATTAATTTACTTATTTTGTGCCTTGCCAATCAAACTACCAAAACTTATTTTATAAAGCTAGAAAAAAATAACAAAATTCATCTGGAAGAACAAAAGTTTCAGAATAACAAGGCAATTGATCAAAGGAAAAGGTTCAGAATATCAAGGCAAAAGAAATTCAAGGGTGGCCTAGCTATCCCAGATTTAAAACTGTATTATAAAGCAGGAATCATTAGAACTGTTTGGTACTAGGTAAGAAATAGCATGGTGGATCAGTGGAATAGGTTAGGTACGCAAGAAACGGTAGTCAATCACTAAAGTAAAATCTACTGCTTGATAAGCCTACAGGCTCCAGTTTTGGGGATAAGAAGTCACCGTTTGACAAACTGCTAGGAAACCTGGAAAACAGTATAGCAGAACCCAGGCATATACCAACATCTTACACCCTATACCAAGATAAGGTCAAAATAGATGCATGATTTAAACATAAAAGGTGATAACATAAGCAAGTTAGGAGAGCAAGGAATTGTTTACCTGTCAGATCTATGGAGAAGGAAAGCATTTATAACAAAACAAGAGATAGAGAACATTTTGAAATGAAAAATGGATAATTTTGATTACATTAAATTAAAATGTTCTTGCACAAACAAAACCAATGCAACCAAGATTAGAAGGAAAGCAGAAAGCTGGATACAATTTTTATAGCCAGTGTCTCTGATAAAGGTCTAATTTCCAAAACATAGAGAGAACTGGGTCAAATTTATAAGAATACAAGTCATTCCTCAATTGAACAACTGTCAAAGGATATGAATAGGAAGTTTTCAGATAAAGAAATTAAAGCTATTTATAGTCACAAAAAACCACTCTAAATCATTATTTAATAGAGAAATGTAAATTAAAACAACTCTGAGGTACCACCTCACACCTATCAGATTGGCTAATATGACAGAAATGAAAAATGATAAATGTTGGAGAAGACATGGGAAAATTGGAACACTAATGCATTGTTGGTGGAGTTATGAATTGGTTCTACCATTCTGGAGATCAATTAGGAACTAGGCTCAATGGGCAACCAAACTGTGCATCCCCTCTGATCAAACAATACCACGACTAGTTCTGTATCCCAAAGAGATCCAAAACAAAAAGGGGAAAGGACCCACATATACAAAAATATTTATAGCAGGTCTATTTGTGGTGGCAAAGAATTAGAAATCAAGAAATTAGAAATTGAGAAAATGTCCATTAATTGGAGAATGGCTAACAAGTTGTGGTATAATATTGTTCTACAAGAAATGATGAGCAGATGGGTTTTAGAAAAACTTAAGATTTACATGAAGTTATGCTGAGTGCAAAAAATGGTACACAGTAACAGCAATATGGTGCACTGACCAATTTTGTCAGATTTAACTGTTCTCAACAATACAATAATCTAAGTAATTCCAAAAGACTCCTGATGGAAAAATGCTATCCACATAACAGGAAAGAACTATGGAGTCTGAATGCAGATTGAAGCATAGTTTTCTTTTTTTTCCTTCTCACGGTTTTTTCCTTTTGATCTGATTATTCTTTCACAACATGACTACTGTGGAAATATGTTTAATATGATTGTGCACATGTAGACTATATATCAGACTGCTTGCCATCTTGGGGAAGGAGGGAGAAAAAAATTTAAAAAAAATTTTCTTGAAAGCTTTTGGTGCAGGAGTTCTGACTGTGTTGTCTTCCTCCCTTTCCATTCTTTGATCCTTTTTGTCCCCCAAAAAGGAATCTAAAGTTGGATTGCTGTGCTTGCTTTGCTTCTCTTGCTTGCTTATGTTGCCACTCAGTTACTTGACTTTTTAGCTCTTTGTCACAGTAAAACTCTGCTTCCAGAGGGGAGAGCTTTGTCCCAAATCACTGGGGGTTTTGCAGCTGCTAGAACTATTAGGATGGTGCCGTCTCTACAGCCCCCACAAGCTTTGGCTCACTGGTCACACACCTCAGGACCACCACCCACGACCGTGATCCAGATCCAGGCAGGTTAAAGTAAGAGCAATTACCCCTCTGAATGGTTGCTTGGCATCCCTACAATCTGCAGGGCAGGAGCTCTGAAGCAGCCACGGGACAGCGGCTGCAGCCACCATACCTCCTCCACTTCTCACTCTAGGGGTAGCAGCCGGGCCATGCTCTTCTATCTCCCCTTGAACCAACAACATTCCACCCTGACCTTTTGCTTTGTCTTTGGCATTTATGGATTGAGAAGTCTTGAAACCACTATACCTGCTGATGATTTACTCTCATGAAAGCTACTCCACTCGTGACTGGTTGGGGCTGCCCAGGGGCTAAAACCCTGGCTAAGGCAGGACTGTGCTTAGCTACCAGCATGCTGTGATGGACCCTTCTTGCCAGCCTGCTTGGCTTCCTTCATTGGGAGATTTGTTTCTCTCTGTCATTTTGTGGGTTCTATAGCTCTAAAGTTTGTTTAAAGTAATTTTTTTTTTACATGTATTAGAAGAGGTGAAAGCTGGAGCAGTGTGGAAGTGCTGTTTCTGCTCCACCATCTTAATAAAAATAACTCCTAAAAAGTAGTGTTATTGTGGACAGAAGTATAGGTATAGGTCATGGGAAATGATAAATCTGATTTCAAATAAGTTGAGTTTGAGGTAATAGTGTGATTTCCAAAGGAAATACCCTGTAAGCAGGTGACTATACTAGATTAGATTTTGGATGAGTTTTGCCTTCTGAATTCCATAGAGGATGATGTAGAGGATATGGAGAAAGAAGGACAAGTTTAAGCCCAGCTAATTGGTTGGTCTTTGATTGTGTGAAGTGTTCAGCTCTAGGTAACTTGGATTAAAAAAATCTTTCCCCCATTAAATTCATATATACTATCTAGAAATTGAAGGATTTCCTGAATTTGTGTTTCAGCTGTTTTAACTATTGTTTTCAGACACTACAAGATTTAAATTTAAATCTCTCCTCAAATGCTTACTATCTCTATGGCTCTGGGCATCTGTAAAATGGTTATTATATTTATCTTATCTTATCTTATATTTAATATGTTATATAATATATAAGATAATTATTGTATATAATATATCATATGACATATGATATATTGTATAGTGTTATATAATTTATTATATAATATATTATGATATATTATCTAATTTAACATATATGTATATAATATATATATATATATATAAAATAACAATGTCTACTTTGCAGGATTGTTGTGAGGATCAACAAGATAATATTTATAAAGCACTTAGCCTAGTACCTGGCACATTCTCTTCCATTTCCCATTACAACTTCAGTTAATGTAATTCTGCCATTTATGAGTGTAATGGTAATGGGAATCTGAAGATCTTCCCTGCCCTTTGGGCCCTTGATAGGTTTACATGAATCTGAGAACCTTCCTTGATTTGAAAATGTACTCTGCCCCCTTAATAGGCTGAATGTGGTCACATGGAGCCTGTGGCAGGAGGATTGTTTTTCAGGAATGCCTATACCTTGTTATTTTGTGACTGGGCAGTGGGTCAAGAGGGTTGTGACATTCTCTGATCCCCAGGAAAAGCCTATATATACCCTGATGTGAGGTTTTGCTTTGGGGCTCACTTTGGGATGAGTTGTGTGATTTGGCCAGATGAGACTCTGGGCAGCCATTGAGCCCCCCAGGCTTTGAAAACCCAGATGTTGGTGCTTCCCTCTCTGGTAACTAACTAGGTATGGATGTAATGGTCAGATGGCTGGAAGTCTTCTGGTCTATTTCTGTCTGTGTATTTTTGTCTCCTTGTAACTTCTGTTTGTATTCTCTGAAATTCAGGGTGTTGACTTTTTCCCTTGAACGAGGTAAATGATATATGTTTGATTAAAGTAAGACTGTTAACCCATTTTGAGTTGCTTTCCTTTAGAAAAGTAGATCTAAGAACCTGTGCTAGCAGCCGCCCTGGGTATGTTAGGGTGTTTACTGCTACACTGAGTTTGTAGGTTTTTTATTCTTGACAATCAGTTTTTCTCTCTTGTTACTCCATTCCAGATTTGTTATACATTAGCAGGGATTACCTTAGCACCAAAAGATATTAAAACTGAAAGGAACTTTAGAAATTGTTCAGTCCAATGGCCTTATTCTATATCTTATGCCTAGAAAGGGAAAGTAACTTGACCATGATCACACAGTTCATTTGTGACAAAGCTAGGGTCTCTTCAAATATCACTTTGATCATGTCATTTATCTTTGAAACTTGGAGCATAGTTCTCAGAGTGAAGCTTAAAATCATGTTCTGTACTATGCCTTCTACCATTTGACCCTCTTTTAATATAGTATTTCTCAATAAAGCATTTTGAAATGACCAGTGAAGAATGTTTAATGGTTATTATTTTATCCACTGTTATGAAAGATATTTCTAAACTTATTCAAAGATAGATTAAACATTTTCTTAGCAGAACTTTTGCTGATGCCAAGAATATCACCAAAGCTGACAAATCATTCTTTGTCCTATTATACTACGGGCCTCTAGTTAATTAGAAATTCCCTTCTTAATCTCCCTTTGTGATTTGGTGCACATGGTACCTAGAGGAATCAATATATCCTGGAAAACTAGCATATGATACCTAAATTGCCTTTTTAATTCAAAGTGATTGATGTCTAAATCCTCCTTTGACAGAAGAACTGAGTAGCACCCCAACTATGGGAATACCCACCCAAGACTGAATATGGTAAATTTGGCAGACTACCATGTAGGTATTTTTGACATCAAAATGTAGCCTAATTGTCTTTGTGTTTTGACACTAGGATCATTGGCCATTATTCAGGTCTTATCAGGATCTAAAGACATAAAAAGACAGTGGATTACATACCCTGTTTCTGGTACCCTCCATGCATGGAAAGAATTCCAAAGAAAGCTTGTGGGTGGTCTTCATTTTAGAAGTTTTAAAAGAAAGGTCTTGTTTTCCAGGTGTTGCCAGTTATGGCTCAATAAACCAATCATGAATAATCACCAAGCATTTATCTGGTACCTACTTACCAATGTGCCAGCCTCTACTGGCTAGTGCTAAACACCAAACAAGAGCAACACAATCCTTGCTCTCAAGAAGTTTACATTCTAGCAAGGGAGATGATAGACACATGTATAAGTGTATATGAGACACATATGAGACAGATACAAGGTAACCTTAAAGGGAAGGTACTAGCAGCTGGTAGGCCAGAAAAATGGTAATGTTGAGCTGAGTCTATAAGGAACCCAGGGCTTAAAAATGGTGGAAGTAAGCTACGAACTGATTCTAGGCAGGGGATGATCTATTCAAAGGCATAAAGATGGGGAACGAGTGTTTTATGTGAGGAACATCAAAAAGGTCGTTTTGGCCACAAGTAAAAACCAGAAAAATAAGAAATTTGGGCCTAGCAGTTGGGTCATGATGTAGATATAACAGCCTGGACCTTCAGTGCTACTTTGTGTCATGTGGACTTGGTAGATCCTGAGGGAAATTGAAACCCACCAGAAGGAAGGGTTGCTTGGTTCCCTAATAATAATCCCTAGGGTATTCTACCATAATCTCCATGGAGGATCCCTAAACTAGTGGTATGCCGATAAATGTTTAACAACTAGCTCTCTGGTAGAAGGAAAACTTTGTGCCACACATTTTAAAATTCAATATGCATTCTTAACTTTTCATAAGTTTAGATATGGAGAAGGAAATGACAAATTGCTCTAGTGTATTTCACAAGAAAACTACAAGTGGGGTTAGAAAGAATAAGATAACAACAAAAAGTCTAGATAATCAATAAAACTGGGATATAGTTCAGAGATAATCAATCCCTGAACTATAATGCTGCCAATTTCTGAGGTATAAATATTCTTCCTGAAAATTTAACAATCAACTTTCTTGAACCAGTAGGAGCTGACTCCAGCACATCCCTCCCTTATACCTTGGGATATACTATAAATCAGATAGGTCCTGCATAAGTATTAAGGGAGTTGGAACACATCAGAGTAGAGTTGACTATGAGATTGCAAAAACACTTTCTGTTTCCTGTCAGGTCAAAGCCTGTTCTTTGCTTAATGTTTAGTCTGAAGGCTAGAATGAATAGTCATTTTGAATCTGACATGTGATAATGGTTATTTTGCTAAAAAACTGAACAACATCATTATTGATTCATATTCACAATCTCTTTCTACCTCTCATTGCCCCCAAACAATGCTCTAAGATTATAAATTGCTTTTATTAATGAAATCACATTTAAGGTCCAGAAAAAAAAGAAATAGAGCCTCAGGTATAACTGAACTACATAACTTCCTTATGTGGGATGTCACAAAAAGAAGCTGGATTCTCTTCACTGGAGCAATATTAATTTTCAAATGATCAAAAGAGAACAAACAATATACTGGCTAAATTTGTAGGATTCTATAGCTTAAGCTTATATCACTTATTGCAAAAATGTGGTTCTCACAACATCCTTATTTTTAATACTCTCTGAAGCTCCGTGTTAAAAATGTCAATAAAACAAAAAGGAAATTAAATGAAATTCATACAGTTAATTAAATTTATTAATTTTATCACCTAGGGACAGCTAGTCATATTTGCTTTTTGTTTGTTTTAGGAGTAATGGGGAAAAAGTTCTAGGAAGTATATTATTCACATTCAGACTGGTAGGTTTGTTTTGTTTTTGTTTTGTTTTGTTTTTTAAATGTTTTTAATTTTTATTTTAAAGAGAGGCAATCTTGTGATGGGAAAAGTCTACTGAATGAGGTCTGAAAAGTCTGATGATCTGGCCTCAACTTTTGACTCTGTTCCTTACCACTTGTGTAAATTTGGGCAAATCACAGACTCTTAGAAGGAAGCTCAGCAGCCATCTACTCCAACTCATATCTTATATTCAATCACCATTCTTGATAAATAGTCCCCTAACCTCTGCTTGAAACCATGCAGTGTGGGGGCAATTCCTTGTCATCTGTGGCAGCACACACCACTTTTAGGCAGGTCTGTTTATTAGGAGGATTTTCCTTTCATTTAAGTAAAAAGCAATCTCTTTTCATTTTTCACCTATTTTTCTCAGCTTTAAGCATTCTGGGACCAACTAGAATGAGGCTAATCTTTCTTCTTCATGACAGCTCTTCAAATACTTGAAGACAGCTATCATGTCCCTCCTAAATTTCTTTTCCAGGACTAAACATCCCCAGTTCCTTCAATCTATTCTCATGACCTGATTCCAAGTCCTTCTACCTTCTGCTAGTACCATATCTCCTGGTTGCCTTTCTCTGGATGGACCCTAGTTTGTCAGTGTTCATCCTAAATTGTACTACCCAGAACTGAACAGTATATTCAAGGAGTGTTCAACTAAATCTGAAAACATTAGGACAACCTCCTTCATTGTGAATTTTTGTTGTTCAGTTGTTTCCCTCATGTCCAACCCTTCATGATCCTATTTTGAGTTTTCTTGGTAAAGACAGGGGAGTGGTTTGACATTTCTTTCTCCAGATCATTTTATAAATGAGGAAACTGAGGCAGAGTAAAGTCAAGTAATTTAGTCAGGGTCACACAATTAGAAAGTGTCTTGAACTCATTAAATGGTCTTCCCAATCCCAAATCCAGAACTCTGTCTACTCTACCACCATCTCCCCATTGTGAATACTCTTCTTAAATTGGATTTGGCAGATTTAATACTCAAGAGTTCTCCCTTTCTCCCCAGGTATTTTGCCTTCAAAGTAAGGGGAAAAGGAGAAACTTGATTATAGCCTCCTTGTTAAAAACAAAACAACAAAAACTACATTAACGTTTTTCATTAATTCAAATATATAAATTCTCATAGGTTTGGTTAATTAAGAAAAGTAAATGAATTATTTTCACTATACTTTTTATATAAAAAGAAGACTCTGCTGGAAGAAACCAGTAATAAATATTAAGGGAGGGGACATACAGGTATGAGAAAATATTAGCCTAAAACAATGTATACTCTTAAAATGTGGAAAATAAAAAGAAACACACACGTGTTTTCCTTTTATGTGTGTATATGTACATACACATCTGTGTATATGCAATACATGTTTTTATTTTATTTTCATATGTGTGTGTATATATTGAAAAATAACACTGATTATCAGTGCCCCTCAGGTTTTATGTCAGATTTTGGAAAAAATATGTGACCTGTATTTAAACCATTATACTATTTTAAAATATTTTGCAAAATATAAATACCTAGGAACATTTCTAGAGTCATTTAGGTGGTGTAGTTGATAGACTACTGGGCTTTGAATCAGGAAGATTAATTTTCATGAGTTCAACTTTAGACACTTACTAGCTAGCTATGTGACCTGGGGCAAGTCATTTAACTCTGTTTGTCTCAGTTTTCTCATCTATAAAATGAGCTGGAAAAGAAAATGCCAAACCACTCCTCTGTCTTTACCAAGGAAACTCCAAAATGGGGCCATGAAGAATTGTACAGAACTGAAATGGTTGGGTAACAACAGCAATAGGAACATTTAAGCACTAATCTTCCATTTTAGTAATCACAACTTAGTCTCAGAATCAGAAAACCATAGAGTTGGAAGAAACCTGAGCAGTCATCTAAGAAACACATTCTTGACTAAGAATACCCTCTCTAATATCAAAAATCAATCATCTGGTCTCTTTTTGAAGACCTCTAGTGAGGGGGAATATACTACTTCTAAAAGTATCCCATACCATTTTGAAATTACTCTTATTATTAGAAATTATTTATTTCTTTTAGGGGGTTGCTCAAGTGAGTTCACTCATCAACCTGATAATGTTGATAACATTTCAGCCTTTGGAACTTTGTATCTTCTTGTGGAGAATGAACATGGAAACCTCATTGAAATAATTAAAGTTATATTCTGGGCATTATGAACAATTTGTTTGATTTGGCCCATTGGACCCCAGAGTCACCACTTTATGTTGCCCCTAAAAAGAATATCATATGTAGAGCTTTTTTTTTTCATCTTTTGGGGGAGATCCAGAGAGAGCTAAAGTCAATCATCTTTGTAAGTTCAAAGCTTGTAGTGATATGTGCCATGTTAACATGTAGCAAACCTAAACCTGCTTCTCTTCTTCTGTCAATTTATCACTACCAGGTTTAGCTTCTATGGCAGATTCTATTAAATTTGATAAACATTAATTAAGCACCTATTATACACAAGTCATATGTGCTAGGTGTTGGGGATACAAACACTAAGAGACAGTCCCTATATCTTTGAGGAGCTTTCATTCTTTTGGTAAAGAAACAAACAAGTACATATAAAGTTAATTTGAGGAGGGAGTCAGCATTATTAATTTGAGAGACTGGGGAAGGTTTCAAGGAAAATATGGTACCTCAAGAAGCCATTAATGAGATTAAGGATTCTTTTTAAAAAAATTAAATTTAAATTTTTAGTTTACAACGTTCAGTTCCACTATCCCAAAAGTTTTACATTTTCACCCCCTTCCTCTCCTCCCTCCTCCCCCCCATGGTGGCATGCAATCAAATATAGGTTCTACAAATACCTTCATGTTGAATATTAGTCATGTTGTAAAGAACGATTATAACCAATGGGATGCACGATGAGAAAGAATGGACAAAATGGACAAAACAAAAAAGAAAGAGAGCAAGTAGTTTGCTTCAATCTGCATTCAAACTACATAGTTCTTTTCTCTGGATGTGGATATCCTTTTCCATCATGAGTCTTTTGGAGTTGTTTTATAACCTTGCCCATCTCAGCAGATGAGCCCAGTCTATCAAAGTTAGTCATCACAGATATGACGTGTGTGTCATTGTGTACAACCTTCTCTTGTTTCTACTCCTCTCACTCAGCATCAGTTTATATAAATCTCTCCGTGTTATGAAGTCCGTCTGCTCCTCATTTCTTATAACACAATAGTATTCCATTACCTTCATATACTTGTTTAGCCATTCCACAATTGATGGACATCCCCTTGATTTCTAATTCTTTGCCACTATAAATAGAGCTGCTATAAATATATTTGTATGTACAGGTCCTTTTCCCACTTCTATGATTTTTTTGAATTGCAGCCCTAGAAGGAGTATTGCTGCATCAGAGAGCACACATTTTTTTATGTGTCTTTGGGCATAGTTCCAGATTGCTCTCCAGCATGGCTGGATCAGTTCACAACTCCACCAACAATACATTAGTATTCCAATTTTTCAGTATCCTCTCCAGCATTTATTGTGTTCCTGTTTTGTCATCTTAGCCAATCTGACTGGTGAGATGTGTACCTCAGAGTTGTTTTGATTTGCATTTCTCTAGAGATTAAGGATTCTGAGTGACATCATTGATTGTTGGGAGCCAGACTGTTGGGAGCCAGCGACCTTAGCACAGGTGCCCCCGACCCTCCATGAGAAAACCACACCCCAAGGAGCCGACTCCGGGAGGTAGGTGAAACAATTCCAAGAATCAGCCGACCGCAGCCCCTCCCTGCAGCAGAATGTTCCGTACCATGAAGCAATTATTGCCCCTACATTGTTCCCCATACCTTCTTTCTTATAGTTTAACTATATAAGCCGCGCCCTGAGAACATTAAAACGGACCTTGACAAAACTTTGCTTGGTCTCTCTCTCTTTTCTCGCCCGTTTCTTTTTCAGGCTGGGTCCCCCTTGGCCCCACAATTGATCACGTCCCGGTGGACGGGACAATTGATAAAATATTGTATTCCAGGCATGGGGAATAGCCTGTGTGAAGGTGCACGAAAAGGAAATGATGAGTTCAGGGAACCACTGGTTGTCCAGTTTATTTAGAAGGTAGAGAGTATGAAGGAGAACATATTAAATAAGTTTGGAAAGGTAAATCTGAGTCACATTTTGGAGAGAAGGATGGAATGGAGACAGAATTATAATAGCTAATGTTTGTATAGCCTTTTAAAACTTGGGAATCACTTTGTATAATCTCATTAACATCTCACAAAAGCTGTTAGCAAACTAATACATATGCAAACTAATACATGTAATAATAATGTGATCCCTGATTTTACACATGAGGAATCTGAGTCTCAGAGTAGCTAAATGACTTGTCTATGGTCCTATTGTTGTTTGTCCTTAGTTCTTGAAGACCATGACATCAGAGGGGTGATGTCTTGACTTGCAAGTGAATTGGATTTAAGTGAGGCAGTGCAGTGCAAAGTCACCAGCCTCACTCTCTCCTCCAGAGTCAGCTGGGTCCAATGCAAGATACAGATCAGGATGTCTGGAGATGCCCTAGGATGCAATGGGAGACCCTGTCCTTTTTAAATTAAGGTCTTTCCCAGGTCTCTGTTTGTCTGAGGCAATGACCACTTGGTGATTAAGGCTAGACAAGAAATGGCCTCTTTTCCCTAGTTAAAAAAAAAAAATCAATCTGGGAGGGTAAGACCCTCAGAGTTTCTGGCCAAAACAGAAACAATGACTATTTGCACTCTCTTTGAGCCATCAGAGTCCAAACAAATAGTCATATAACTAATAAAAATCAGAAGTTGAATCCATTTTTTTCTGATTTGCAGTCCAACACTAACCACTGCACCACAGTGCCTAAATGGAAGAAGCTAGAAAGGACTGAGTCTAAGTAGAAAAAGCCTAATCTCTCCCGTGACAGCTTTTAAAACCTTTTGAAGACTTCTATCATTACCCAATTTGGTTCTCTTTCCAAGCCTGAGGAGAGTCCAACTCCTCAACTTGCGCTTAAGTCATTTGCTTTAGAAGAGGCTTCAATAGAATTCTTCCATGATTGTGAGAACTCTGGTCAGTTTTTATATTTCCTCTGCTTTTACATAAATAATTTGGTATTGAAATCCTCAGGCCTAAACAACATTCTCTAGGCTCTTGAATTTACAGACCCCTCCCAACTTTTGTCTATGGAGGCATACCTCAGAGACATTGCAGGTTCAGTTCCAGACCACTACAATAAAGGAAATATTGCAATAAAACAAATAAGATGAATTTTCTGGTTTCCCAGTGCATATAAAGTTTAGGTTTACACTATATTGTAGTCTAATAAGAGTGCAATAGTATGTCTTAAAAAAAAACAACAATGTACACACCTTAATTAAAAATATTTTATTGCTAAAAAATGCCAATCATCATCTGAGCCTTTAGCAAGAGGTAATCTTTTTTGCTGGTGGAGGGTCTTGCCCTGATGTTGATGGCCGCTAAATCAATCAGTGTAGTAGCTGTTGAAGGTTGGGTTGGCTGTGGTGAATTCTTTAAAAAGACAACAATGAACATAGTATTGATTGATTCTTCCTTTCACTTGATTACTTAAAGGCCAGTGTAGGGTTATTTATTGGCTTAATTTCAATGTTGTGTTTCAGGGAATAAAGGAAGAGAGGGAAGCAGGGACACTGTCGGTGGAACACTCAAAACACACAACATTTATATGTTGTTTTCCATCTTATATGGCTGCAGTTCAGAGTGCTCCAAAACAATGACAATAGTAACATCAAGGGCCATCGATCACTGATCACTATGACAGGTATGATAATAATGAAAAAGTTTTAAATATTGCAAGAATTATCAAAATGTGACATAGAGACATGATATGAGCATGTGCTTTGGGAAAAATGGTGCTGATAGACTGTAAAAAAATGCATTTGTGAAATTCAATAAAGCAGAGTTCAATAAAAGAAGGTATGCCTGTAACAGTGGTTATCTGCGTATCTCAACCACACATTAGCTTAGCTACTTAAATGACTAACCCAAAGTTCTTAATTTCATTTTTTCAGAGTTTCACCCTTTCTTTTCCTTCCTTGTGGCAGAAACCACAAGGGGGAAAAGATAGTAGCCACACCTGACAGAACTCTGGGTAACCTTGGGTTTGTAGGATGGTATCTGAGAATCTCTGCCTCAGACATCAGCTGGCATGTTTCTTAACTGACAGCCTAACTGTGTTGCTTGGCATCAGGGTTGTATGTGTATAATACAGTGGGCTGGTCTTCCTCCTTTAGGAGCCTAGACAAACAATTGGAATTGCATAAGAAAATCCTGGGTACAAATGATTTGGCTCTCATTCTGGACTCATGATGTGAGCCCCCAGTCAGGTCTTAGGGTAGGGCACATGAACCGATATGTTCTAGGAAGACGAAAAGTGGGAGACTGGAAAACTTGCAATGAGGAATCTTGAGAAAAGCAGGAATATTACACCTAAGCCACTTTACCTGGAGCAGGGCAGCGTTTTTCCACCAAAGAGAACAAACACAGAAAACCAAAAACAATGACTAATGCTAAAGAAACCTTTCTCCTGATTCCCTGTGGCATTTACACTTCATATGGGACCCTATATTTGAACATGACTGACTGCAAGAATTATGCGAGAATTATGTTGCATAATAAATGCTTTCTGACTGATTGATCAATAATTTGAACACTGATAACACAATGCAGATTCTTGTTTACAGTACAAGTTCTTTTGACTGTCATTGTCCAATTAGAAAGAAATTTCACAATCCTTTCTTCAACTTAATTTTGAGCTCTTTGAAGCTACAGTTCAAGTTTATGGATTGATTTAGGACCTCGTACATTTGTTCTCCTTAGCACACATCTTTAAATAGGAGACATGTTTGTTCTTTGTTTTTATAAAAGGCAACTAGATGGTGCAGTGCATAGAGTGCCAAACATGGAGTAGGGAAGACTCATCTTCCTGAGTTCAAATCTGGCCTTAGGCATTTTTTTGGTTGTGTGACCCTGGTGTATGGTGGGAGTAGGAGTGGGAATATGACCTTGGGTATCATGGTAAATGTAAAACAGCAGAAAGAAGCTCCATACCATGGGAAAATTTGTATGTCACCCTGAGTCATCCCAGACACTATGCCTTCTTTGTTCTGTTTCTATATAATAATCTGGCCTGACCTGGGGTTGGCTTGGTAGGGAGTAAGCTCACCCAAATAAAATCTATTAATTTCCATGCTAGCATGGACTACCTTCTTCAATACCTTAAAATTTTCTTGGAGGTGGGACTGTCCCTCAAGATAATCTGCTACCCTACAATTGGCATAATCAGGCCAGAACAGATCTTCCAACATGTACTTGGGCAAGTCGCTTAACCCCATTTGCCTCAGTTTCCTCATCTGTAAAATAAGCTGGAGAAAGAACTGGTAAGCCATTCCAGTATCTTTGCCAAGAAAATCCCAAATGGGATCATGATGAAAAATGAAAAAATCATACATGACTGAACAACAACAGCTCTTATGAGAGGCAGCTCTGGAGAGAGAGCAACAGGAGGATCTGGCTTCAAGTCATGACTCTGACATGTATCCTGGCTATGTGACTCTGAGCAAGTCCCTCTCTCACTCTCCTGGCCAACTTCCTTAAGACTGTATTGAGATAACAGACATATTATGTGAGGATCAACTATAATATACTTAACTCTTCTCAGCAATACAACTGTCTAAGACAATTCCAAAATACTCATGATAGAAAATGCTTTCCACATCCAGAGAAAGAGCTAGGGGGTCCGAATGCAGAGTGAAACATATTATTTCCACTTTTGGGGGTTGTTTTTTCTTTCTCGTGGTTTTCCCCTTTGGTTCTAATTCTTCTTTCACAACATGACTAATATAGAAATAGGTTTAACGTGATCGTACATGTGTAACCTCTATCAGATGGGAGAGGGGAAGGAAGGGAGGAAGACAGGAATGTTTGGAACTCAAAATCTTATAAAAGCAAATGTTGAAAGCGATCTTTACCTGCAACTAAAAAAAATACTATTAAAGAAAAAAAATGATCTGCATGGAGAAAGTTTCCTCATAATACAGTCCCTTATGCCATGTTCCTTTGGTACTGCTTTTTGATAGTCTTACACCAATGAAATTTCAGGTGCAATTCCTGTTCTTATTATGACTCCTAATTCATTTAAATTTTTCAAAACTAATAGAAAATTTAAACTATTAAAATAAATTTATTTACCTCTAGCTAAAATCCTATTATCCATTTGACTGAAATTAAGATAAACATTTATACATATGTAATTCACCTCTCCAAGCAAATTATAATATTTCATCTGGAAAGATAGAATAAGCCACTAATTCCTCTGGTTTCCAGTGGGCATGGATTTTACTTGTATAATCTGACAAAATACAGAAAAAAATACTTTTCTTATTAAAAAAATCCATCTCCCAAGATATTTATTGAAGGAGACAGTATGTTTTACTTGGCCTGGGTATATGCAAAGTCTAACACTGAGAGACACAGGAAGGGGTTGGTCAACATTATCGTGATTGCTCTTCTTCAAGGAGGACACACAAAAGAATAAATTACATATCATGAAATATGTTCTTTCAAATCATGATAATAACCTCTCTATGTAACAATAAATCAGACTTCACAAATTACTTTCTACTTTGGAAGTTCTGTGAAGGAAGGTAAAGTTGTAAGTTTACAGAAGGTTGATAACTATTGTGGGAATTTGTGGTAGATTACTGTCATACTTGAAACTCCTTTGTTTTTTCTTTCCTGATCTGTGCATTCAACAGTTTAAGGAACTCCCTTAAGTAAAGCAGGTAAGCAATTCATATCATTTTAGAGAGCTGCTTAAGATACTTAGAAATTAAGTAGGAAGGAACTGAGGAAGGAAACAAGCATTAATTAAGTGCCTACAGTGTGCCAGGAACTTCAAGAAGGATTTTACAAATAGTATCTCTTGATTGTCACAACATTGGAAAGTGGATGCTATTATTATCCTAATTTTTCAGTTTAGGAAGCTGAGGTAAATAGAGGTTAAATAGGGGCAGCTAGGTGGTGCAGTGAAAAGAGCACTGGCCCTGGACCAGGAGGACCTGAGTTCAAATCCAGCCTTAGACACTTGACACACTTACTAGCTGTGATACCTTGGGCAAGGCACTTAACCCCAATTGCTCTGCCTCCTCCCTCCAAAAAAAAAGCCAAAAGAAAAATAGAGGTTAAATAACTTGCTCAGAGCCATACAACTTAGTATGTGTCTGAGGTTAGAGGTGAACTTAAGTTCTTCTGACCCTAAACATTATACCACCTAGCTGCCTCTAATTATTCCATGGAAGTCACACAGCCAGAATATGTCAGAGGCATGGCTGGAATCCAAGTTTTCTTGACTTGAGACTTAATACCTAGCCACTGTACCAGTTTGCCTCCTAACTTAATTCATCGATAATTAATTAATGCATCATTAATGCGCATAAAACTTGGAAGACATGTTGTTATTAACTTGTACTCTTTGAAGTATTACAAACATAAAAATACAAAATACTGTTGAAATCTATTTTTTTCCTTTTGGGAATGGTCACTGTTAAATTTTTTATTAATAGTTTTAGAAAGATGTAATAAAATCTACAGTGCAATGTTTAACAAAACACCTGAAATGGAGGTGCAGTTCAATTCACATAGCTTAGAACTCTGCAATGGCCTGTGAGCACTTGTCAAGGAACAAGAAAGAAAGAAGTTGGTTCTGGCTAAGTTTCGGAGATTATTTATTGGCTTCATAGCAGAAAAGCAGCTGATCTGCCTTCTTCTGCAAATCAAACATTTTCAGAGCTTGGAAGATCCTTTGTAAATGTTAAACTGTTTAGTCTGGGGTTTTTTGTGGAGCTGAAGAAATAAAAGCTTCAAAATGACTGTATTAGAGATAAATAAAGCATATTTTTTCATGATAACATTAACTCAGATGATTAACTTCAGATGGCTGGAAGGACCTATGTCCCAGCTTCCAAAGGCAGGTGGTCTCAGCAGTGCTTCCTGGCTAGGATGGAATGGAGCAGTAGAGGCTGCTTTGAATTTTGGCTGTTAAAAATATCATTCTGCAATTTTGTTCAGTTTCAGTTTACTGGTTCCCCTAAGAAAAGTATGTAGCATCCCGATGGCACCCTTGGAGAGATAAGACATTTTAAAAAAGAAAATAGAGAGGAAGATGCTGAAAAAGAAGTCCCGCTACCTGCTTAAGGGACCAACCTTACACACAATGAAAAACCCATATTGTATGCTATTCAAGAAGTTCTATGTGGGTTTTTGTTGTTGTTTTTCCTCAGAAGACCTGAGGGACAAATGGATATTCAGAAAGAGCACAGATATTCTCTCTCAGAATGGGGATCGTTATATTGGGATGCTATTTTGACCTGCAGATGTTGGTTTCTGGCAAGGTCTTCGACTACTCCTTTAGAGGTGTTCACTGTTTCCCCCTAATCCTTTCATTTTTCTACTAGTGAATTTGACTCTTTCTTAATCAATGATTCTATTCTCTCTCTCATTAGGGACAAGGAACAGACAAAATTCTAAGAAAAAATGGAGGGATCAAACTTACTGAAGCTAGCTGTCTCATAGAAAAAGTTTCTGCTTTGTACCAAGCCTGCTATATCTGTTTATTCATATCCTGTATAGCCTAGGGTAAATGGTTCTGAGTCACATGATGAATTTATTTTGCTTTTTAGGAGCTTATAGGACTTATTAATAAAGTCAAAAGTGTGAGAATCTCTCATGATTATAGCTAAGAATCCACTGCGCAAGATAAAAGAAACCTTTCTCACTACCATGATATATGTTCCCATTGGAAAACCAGAATGCCAGACCTAATTTTTCCTTTTTGGGTTTGTGAATCTATTTGGAACTGGCATTGTTTAATTAAAATTACATCTTTTTTTTAAATAATAGGATTTATTGATTCCTTTTATTTTTATATCAACCATCTCTGGGTTTTCCCCTTTCCTTTGAACAAAATAAAACACTAATAAATTAAATGGCCACTTCTGACAATTTACACAATATTCTACACTGGTGATTCCCCACCTCTTGATCAATATGGAAATTCATTTCCTTCTGTACCATCTAGAGCCAAGACTGAGTATGACTCCTTTTTTTTTTATCCTTCTAGTAGCATTTTTTTCATGTACTTAAAAAAAATTAACTTTTGTGTTTATTTTTAGTTTACATCATTCATTTGCACAAGATTTTGAGTTACAAATTTTCTCCCCATCTTTCCCCTACTCACCACCCCAAAATACGGATCCCACTGTATAACCCCTCCCCCAATCTGCTCTTGCCTATATCCTCCTCCATCCATCCTCTGACTTTCTAGCAGATGGATCTCCATACGCCAGTACCTGTATATCTTATTGCCTAGTTGCATGTAAATAATAATAATAATAATAATAATAATAATAATAATATTTTATTTTAAAACTTCATATTCCAGATTTTTTCCCTTCCTTGTCTCCCACCATTACTGAGAAGATAAACAATTCAGTATAGGTTGTACATGTGTAGTTATGCAAAACATTTCCATAGTGGATATATTATGAAAGACTGACTATATTTTCCTCCATCCTATCCCCCCACACTTGTTCTATTCTCTCCTTTGTCCCTGTCCCTTTACAAAAGTGTATGCTTCTAACAACCCTCCCCCCCCAACCTGCCCTCTTCTCCATCATATCCCCTCTCATACCCTTGCCCCCAACTCTTCTGTGGGGCGAGATAACCTATTTAGTGTGTGTGTCATTCCCTCCATAAGCCAAATTCAATGAGAGTGAGATTAACCCATTACCTTTTGTCTTCCTGTTCTTCCCCTCCATTGTAACAGTTATCTCTTGCCTCTTCTATATGAGGTAATTTACTCAATTCTGTCTCTCCCCATCACTTCTCATTATATTCCTCTCTCACCTCTCAGTTTCACCTTTTAAATATCATCCCTTCCTATTCAATTGATTCTGTGTCCTATGTCTATGTATACCTGTACACACACACACACACACACATATATATACATACTCACATATGTATTGATACATATATATACCCTCCTATATAGACATATATGTATACACACACATTTATGTTCACTTCACCTATCCTCATAATGAGAAAAGTTTCACAAGTTATAATTATCATTTTTCCATGTAGGCATGCAAATAGTTCAACTTTGTAAGTTCCTTATGATTTGTTTTCCCTGTTTAACTCCTCATGCTTTTCTTGCTTCTTGTCTTTGAATGTCAGATTTTCTATTCAGTTCTGGGTTTTTCATCAAGAATGCTTGAAAGTCCTACACCTCATTAAATGACCATATTTTCCCCTGAAATATTATACTCAGTTTTGCAGGTTAGGTGATTCTTGGTTTTAATCCTAGCTCCTTTGACCTCCAGAATATTTATTCCAAGCCCTTCAGTCCCTTAATGTAGAAGCTGGTAGAACCTGTGTTATCCTGATTGTGTTTCCACAATATTCAAATTGTTTCTTCTTGGCTGATTACAATATTTTCTTCTTGGTCTGGGAACTGCAAAACCTGGCTATGATATTCTTAGGAGTTTTCTTTTTGGGATCTATTTCAAGAGGTGATTAGTGGATTCCTTCAAGTTCTATTTTGCCCTGTGGTGCTAAAATATCAGGGCAATTTTCCTTGAGAATTTCTTGAATGATAATTTCCAGGTACTTTTTTTGATCATGGCTTTCAGGTAGACTAATAATTTTTAAATTGTCTCTCCTGGATCTATTTTCCCAGTCAGTGGTTTTTCCAATTAGATATTTTACATTGCCTTCTATTTTTTTTCATTTGTTTGGATCTATTTAATAGTATCTTGATTTCTCATAAAGTCATTTGCTTCCATTTGCTCCACTCTAATTCTGAAAGAATTATTCTCTTCGGTGAGCTTTTGAAATTCTTTTTCCATCTGGAAGATTGAACTTTTTTTTTGTTTTTGTTTTTGTTTTTTGCTTTTTGGAGGGCAGTTGGGGTTAAGTGACTTGCCCAAGGTCACACAGCTAGTTTTTGTGTTAAGTGTCTGAGGCCGGATTTGAACTCAGGTCCTCCTGACTCCAGGGCCGGTGCTCTATTCACTGCACCACCTAGCCGCCCCAAAGATTCAACTTTTTAAAGCATTCTTCTCTTCATTGGCTTTTTTGGGCCTCTTTTGCCATTGGAGTTAGTCTGTTTTTTAAGGTGTTATTTTCTTCAGTCAGGTTGTTGACTGTCTTTTCATGATTTTCTTGCATCATTCTTATTTCTCTTCCCAATTTTCCCCCCACTTCTTTTACTTGATTTTTAAAATCCTTCTTGAACTCCTCCATGGTCTGAAACCAGTTTATATTTTTCTTGGAAGCTTTTGGTGCAGGAGTTATGATTGTGTTGTCTGCCTGCCATTGCATGCTTTGATCATTTTTGTCCCAAATAAAGGAATCTAACGTTGGATTGCTGTGCTTGATTTGCTTCCTTTGTTTGCTCATGTTGCCAGTCAATTACTTGACTTTTGAGCTCATTGCCGCAGCAGAACTCTGTTTCCAGAGGGGAGAGCTTTGTCCCAGGTCACTGGGGTTGTCACAGCTACCAGAGCTATTAGGAGGGTGCCATCTCTACAGCCCCCACCAGCTTTGGCTCACTGGTCACACACCTCAGGACCACCACCCAAGACCATAATCCTGATCCAGGCAGGTTAAGGCTAGAGTGCTCAGCCTATAAACAGTAGCTTGGCCCCCCTACAATCTGCAGGCTGGGAGCTCCGAAACAGCCATGTGGAGGCTACTGCAGGGCTGCTGCTTCTGCTGCTTCTTGCTCCCAGGGTTAGAGGCACTTTATCCCTCCCAGATCCAGGAGAGTTCCACTGACCTTTTACTTTGTCTTTGGCATTTATGGGTTGCTGATCCACTCTCAAAATTACTTCTATTATTATCATACCTTGTGTTATTAACCTTTTAATAATAATAATGGTTAATCTGTTTATTAGTTCTATAGACTTTAGAATTCAACTGAATGATGAGCTTTGTCCTAGAAGACAAGAAGTTTGTAAAAGAATCTCCCTTTAGAATTTAAATGATCTAAAAAGGAGAAGGCAGTTAGGTGGTGTAGTGAATAGATTTCTAGGCCTGGAGTTAAGAAGACACGTTTTTCTGAGTTCAAATCTGGACTCAGACATTTTTTAGCTATGTGACCCTAGTCAAGTCACTTGACCCTGTTTGCCTCTGTATCCTTGTCTGTAAAATGAGTTGAAGGAGGAAATGGCAAAACAACTCCAGTATCTTTGCCAAGAAGACTCTAAATGGGGTCATGAATAGTTGTACATGACTGAAACAACTGAACAACAAAAAAGAAGGGAAACCCCAAACCCCAGGGGACAGGGATGGAAAATGAACTATTTAGTTCTTAGAGCAAAGCATTTTCCTTTATACAGTTAAGCACAGTTCTCCTAAGAGGGAGAATTAATTAAATTAATTCTAATATAAATCAAAAATCAGTTTTGGGGTAAAAAAGAGCTCAATTAGGCTACTGGTCATTAGGTATCATTCTTTCCATTTTCTATTGTCTCTACTCTAGTATCTCTTGCTGCTTTCTCACTACACCAGTTTTCCTTCTCACAATCAAGTAATTTACAATCTAGTAGAGTTTGGAGAACCTTCTAACCTCCTGTTGCCATTACCTCATAAAGTACTGATGGGGCGATGGGACCTGGTTGGGTCCTGAATAGACCTGAATTTTCCCATACATTTCAGCAGCCCACATCACTGATGTCTCGCCTGAGGTGTGCCAGCCCACCTAGATACTCAACAATCCTTTCATTCGTGGCCTCTTTACCCACGCCAGATCACTTAACTCCTTTCACTGTTACTGCCTGGGCCACCGCAGGTTATTTACCTTAATCCATCCACATCTTCTCACTGTCTTTTTGTATAAAAGTATCAACCTCACCCCTTCAAGGCACAGATTCGTTATGAATCTAGCCTGCTCCTATTGGTGTTACAACAAACCTTGCTATTTTGACTGAAAGAAGGCTACAGTGTTTGAATTCTTTCCAGGAAGACTTGCCCTGTACCCTTATATTTCAGGGTCCCCAGCAACCCTGGACCACATTGGTACATGGAGTTAGGGATACTGAAAGGAGTGCTGGACTTGGAGTCAGAAGACCAGAGGGCAATTCTCAGGTTACCACTTACTAGATTATGTGACTCTGGATGAGGCATGACATCATATCTCAGGTCCTTTACTGTTTCCTCATCTATAAATGAAGAGACTGGATCAGATGTTCTCTGAAGTCCCTTTTAGCTCTAACATGCAGTGATTTTGTATCAAACAGTCTAAGGTGAAAGATTCTAGGTATAAGTAATCTTCACTGTCAGCATATCCATATGTTCCTAGAAAAAATGTACCCTTTATAAATACAACATAGTCACAATTTAAAATTATTCTGCAGTTGAGTCATTTTGTACTATTGTCTTTTAAAATAGGAATAAACATGACTGTCATTTGTCAACAATATATATAGTGCTCTGAAGTTTACAAAGCTCTTTCTTCACATTTGTTCCCATGGGGTAGATAGTGTGAGAGACAGCAAAGAGTTAAGTTTCCACAGAGTTATTAAAATTACTGAAATAAAAACTACTGATAGTAAGTTGTGAGAAATAGTAGAGAGTTAAGTTTCCATAGAAGTGCTAGACATTACTAAAAAGATAAAGGGGGCTGGCAGACAGCAGATGGACCCAACCAATCAGAAAGCAGACAGCAGCCTTGGGAGACCTTCAGACCAGGATAAGGATTGATCTGGTTTAAACCAGTGAGAAGTCAATGGCTGAGTATTCCAAAATTGCTACTGTGCTTGCTTAATAAACCTCATATATATTTTCTGGCATGTCCCACATAAACTTAGAGCCTCTTTAGCAGAACATGGGTGCATGATGAAGGGAAGGGGTATGCTTGTACATATCTAGGAGAAATATGCTATGGGCATATGGGGAAAAGTGGGGGTTTTTTTTTGTTTTTTGTTTTTTGTTTTTGCTGAGAATGAACCAATCCATCCTCTGAAGGGAGTGTCCAAGCTTTCCAAGCTTTTGTATACTCCACTTCCCCCTTCCTAAAGAATGCTGGAGTACACTTCTAGCCAGAGGTGTTCAATTCCTCTGAATTTCTACAAACTTCTTTTGATACCCAAATTTTTGTATCATTTGGCTTGGTATCAATTGTGTTTGTGTTTTTAACAATGGTACGAAAATTATTATTCTCATTTTACAGCTACAGAAACTGAGGCAAATAAAAATAAAGCTCAGAATTTTTAGGCTAGATTAAGATATGGATGTGGATGAGGCATGACATCTCATTCTTTCATGAGCTTGCTCAATCTAATGGATTGCATATCTACACATACTTTTTATTCCTGGGGTACAACTTTCTCTAGAAAGTACAGAATCATCTCTGTCCCCTTAAATATATGATTTTCATTTCTACCTTCAACACCTTGTTCATGCTGTTCCTCCTACCTAGAATGATCTTCTGCTCATGCCCCTCCCTTCAAACATTTTTGTCTTCAGACTCTAAATCAAAATCTATGTTTTCTATGAAGTTCTCCCATTTACTCTAGCAATATCTATTTTAGGAGCTGTTCTGAGTACTAAATAAAATCATATTTGTAAAGCCAATTTAAAGTTTATACACAACACACACACATATAATGTGTGTGAAGATAGCTAGATATACATATATATAATGTGTGTATATGTATATATAGATAAATATAGATATATGTATATGTGTGTGTGCATATATAGATAGATATAGATATAGATATATGTATGTGTGTGTGTATAGATGGATGTAGATTATAGCACCAGTGAATGTAAAGCCATGCACAAGCAGCTTTTCAGAAGAATGCTACTGTAAACAACTTTTAAGGTTCTGATTATACAGTATAGTTAACACTATTTATTCCGTAACAAATCAAAGCAAAACATTCACAGAAATCAAGGTACAGTGTTCACAATGTTATAACTTATTGCAGAAAATAAAAACATAGCATTCACAACAATTTTTCACAGAAAATGGCCACATAGGTTCTACTACAGTGGTCACAAAATTTTGGACAAAAAACAATCATTTAGTAACTCAAGCATTCACAAAATCCTTAATTCAAACACAAAGTTCAGTAGTCAAAGTTGTCTGTTCATGGGGCATACTAGGTTACAAATCAATTACTTAATCAGTCATCAATCACTAAGTACAATCATTTGGTCAATCTTTTATTATTCACTATTCAATCATTAGAAACTACACAGAACCTCCATTCCTAGGTCACTAGTACATTTACAATTTCTCAGGTAGTATCCAAAAAGTCTTCTTTCAGCTTGACTTAGGGTGGTCTCTAAGATTCCCTGTATCCCCTTCCATCATTCCAGATCCTACCTGGATTCACCAAACTGTCACCTGAGTTCAAAGGCAGAGGGCTCCCAGGTCCTTGTCCAGCTCGCTGTGCAGTTCCTGCTCTATATTGGAGCCCACAGTATCTAATCTTTCTCAAATCCTTGCCAGTCTCTGTCCCCGAGAAGTCAAGGCTTAACAAAAACACAAACAAGTTCATACAAAGTAACAGCATCATGATCATGGTTCCTCACTATTCAGCCACTCTGGCTGGCCCTCAGAAGTCCTCTGCAACTCCTTAGCAGTTCTGGCTGGCTCTTGGAAATCCTTAGCACCCTCAGCAACTCTGACTGGTTCTTGGAAATCCTCAGCAACTCCAGCTGGCCCTCTGACACATCAGAAGTTTCAGCTGGTTCCCAAAATCAAAATCATTCCATCCAGGTTTTCAAAATCAAAATAATTCTCTCAAACCTTGGAGGGGTGGAAGTTCTGGAGGTGGAGCCAAGATGGCAGTGCAGAAGCAGCAGTGTCCCACAGTTCCCATGCAGCCACCCTAAACACCCATAAAAATATGATGCTGGACAAATTCTAGGACTCTCAAACTCAAAAAATATAAGAAAACACATCTCTCGCAAAAGGCAGCTCAGCAGCAGGGGATCATTGGGGCAGGACGCAAGCCGAAGCAGGCCCAGCTTGAAACCAAAACCCTGGCCAGGCCCTGGGGCTGGTAGGAAGGAGCCAAGCTGAGCTGCAGCCAGTCTACAAGAGAGAAGATCTACAGCCTCCAGCACCTCCACATCTACCAAGGTGTGAAAAATAGGGATTAAAGAAAGGTGTGAAAAACAGGGATTAGAGAAAGGCAGCTGGCTGGAGGGGCTCATCCCAGTCTGGGAGCTGAGACCAGGCTTCCCGGCAGCCTGGAGGAGCTGAGCCTCCCAAGCCACAGTGTGAGTCTACTTCAGAAAAGATCTAAAGCACCTGGAGCAAACTGCATAAGCCAGGATTAAAGGTCAGTGAAAGTGAGTGAAGCTTTCAAGCTAAATTAGGGGGAGGAAAAGCAGTTTGGCCAACCTACCCCCAGGG
>CM053600.1:25785728-25809622 GCA_028646575.1 Pseudocheirus occidentalis
CTTGGAAGCTTTTGGTGCAGGAGTTCTGACTGTGTTGTCTTCCTGCCATTGCATGCTTTGATCATTTTTGTCTCCAAAAAAAGAATCTAAAGTTGGATGGCTGTGCTTCCTTTGCTTCCTTTGCTTGCTCATGTTGCCACTCAATTACTTGACTTTTGATCATTTTGCCTCAGTGAAACTCTGCTTCCAGAGAGAAAAGCTTTGTTCCAAATCTCTGGGGTTTTCACAACTGCCAGAGCTGTTAGTTGGGTGTCCCATCTGAAGCCTCCACAGGCTCTGGCACCTGGTCACACACCCCAGGACCTCCACCCAAGACAGCAATCCAGATCCAAGCCGGTTAAAGCAAGAACAATTACTCCTCTGAATGGTGGTTTGGTTCCCCTATGATCTGTAGGTCAGGAACTCTGAAGTAGCCACATGGAGGTGACTGCATAGCTGCCATGCCTGAGCTGCAGGCTGAACCACACTCTCTGTCCCTCTCTTCCCAAAGTCTACACCAATCTTTTACTTTGCCTTTGGCATTTATGAGTTGATAATTCTGGAAACTGCCATAGCTGCTGGTGATCCACTCTCCCAAAGTCTGCTACAGCCACTGGTTGGGGTCACTGGGAGGCTAAAACTGCACTGTAGGGCTGGGCTTGGCTCTCAGCATGTTGTTATTGACCCTTCCTGCCAGTCTGCTGGGCTGCCTTCAGTGAGAGATTTGTTTCTCTCTGTCACTTTGTTGGTTCTGTAGCTCTAAAGTTTGTTTAGAGTCATTGTATAGGTATTTGAGGTAGTTATGGGAGGAACTCATGGAGTTTTCCTACTTCTATGCCACCATCTTGTCTCTGCCCCAGGGAGGAATGACTCTACATCAAAATCAAAACAGCAAAAATCTTAACTTAGCAATATATTTTCTTGGAAATGAAAGTTTTAGTAGGCCATTGTGAGATATATAAATTTTCAGTAAACTTTTTTGAAGAAAATTAGTTTCTTAAAGCAAAAACCAAACTTTTAAAATTTAATATAAACCAAGTTGTGTAAAATGTTTTTAAGTAACATAAATTCCAAAAGTGTTAGTATCAGAATAAATTTCTAGTTAATTGAAGAATTTCTTAGATATCACAAAGGTTTTAACTGTCATGTAGGTGACAGTTAAGAAGCTGGTTACAGTACCTTCAAAAGCTGTTAGTTTTAGAATCCTTTTAGACAATAAGAATTTCTTAAGGTGCTCGAGCTTTAAGTATTTTGTATAAATTTCTGTACGTATTTTAATTCTAGTTGAAAAATAATATTGAATTTCCCAATAAACTAACACAAAAGAATTTGTATCCTTTACTGACTATTTGCTTTGATCATAGAAATTTTCTATAGAATATGTGAATTAAATATAGTCTTATGTGCCCTCTATCTTAAACAGCAATTTTCACCAACCTGGGCTTAGAGCCAAGTATAGTTAATTTTATTGTCATGGAGCTGTGATAAACAACAAAGATTTACTATGTTTCTCCCACACAAGGTATTTGATTTAACCTTTTTCTTTCTTAAATTTAAACTTGTCCTGGTGTAGAAGCTATTTATATTCCCTTCACCTATCCTCATACTGAGAAGAGTTTCATAAGTTACAATTATCATTTTTCCATGTAGGAATGTAAATAGTTCAACTTTGAAAAGTTCCTTATGATTTCTCTTCCCTGTTTACCTTCTCATACTTCTCTCTTCCTTCTTGTATCTGAATGTCCAATTTTCAATTCAACTCTGTTTCTTTTTTATCAAGAAAGCTTGAAAGTCCTTTATTTCATTGAATGATCATCTTTCTCAGCAACTTTCTCAGCAGGCTAAGTTCATTATTAGGGACTACATAACTAAAGCAAATTCCTTTCCCAGGCTTATGACCTTGTCTATAGAGATAGTTTCCAGGGACCTCGACAGTTTTACAAAATAAGGAGGAAAGTTCTGGATGGGTGGCATTAGTCTGAATAAAGTTTTCACCCAGTTTCCTTTTCACACCCAATAATCAATTGACAATTTTAGGTTTTAGCATTAAAATAGAATTTTTGAATAGCTTAGTTAACAATTTCTCTAACGGATAGCCAAATTATTTTAGCTGTAACCTCCTTTTTAACTACAGGTGAAGGTGTAAATACCTGGTTTCCTATATGGCATACATATACATTGTAAGACAAGGTTAAGCAGGGTCACTTCATTATGATGAAGTGACATAACTGTTTTTACTCAAATTTTTTCCTCTGTCCTTTAGTTTCAACAAAATTAGATTAGAAATGTGCTTTATTTAATAGTACTTCTGGCTAATAACAATTATTCAGTTTTTACTATATAATATAATTTTACTATAATTTAAGGAGACCATGATAGCACAGTGACATTATTACATTAATTGCATTTCCAAATCATCACTTGCAAAAATTATTGATCGAAAATTGGATTTATCAAGTGCAGAGATATTTCTCCTCTCCTTACAGCTGCAAAGCCTGATTGTGGATTTAGGGGTTTGAAAGGAAAGGTTCATTTGCTTTCATAAAAATGTGGGCTTCAGGGTGCCTGGGGCTGTTACTAGTAGAGTCCTTGATATAAGTAGTATACTTCCTCCTTTTTGCCAGATTAGGGAGGGTAACTCAAGTTCCCTATTATTCTTCAGCACTCTCTTTTTTAATCTGATCTGGGATGAAAGGGTTTAATAAATTTTTGTAAAAATGTTTTCAGCTGAATTACCAAATTTTACTCAAGTAAACTTTATTTATGAGTGTCCATTCCTTAAAAACTTCATTGAAGATGAGAGGTTTGAATCTGCCCATAAAGGTGAGTTGGGACTCCGGAACAAAAGAGGTCCAGTGGTGCCTCATCCCTTCTCACCCTTACTGGACAGCCCAAAGCTTCACCTCTGAGGTGTTTCTTTTTTAGATCTTTGTATTTTCCCATATGCCTAAATGCCACTCTTCACTCTTCACAATTCCAAAAATAACCAGAATGCATTCAATTAACTTTCAGTTGTATCCTGATACACAAAACTTTTCTCTTTGGGGTGAGGCAGGAAATGGCTAAATGCTTGCCTGTTTGTCTCTTTGATGTAACAGGAAAAATTCCCTTTTTTATCATCGCTTTCTCAGCACTCAAATTTTGCCAGAGTTGGAATAGACAGGAAAAGATTTTCAAATCTTTTTAAAAATCTTAAAACTTCTGTTCATACCATTCATGCAAATAGTTTGTACCTTATTATTTTTTCTAATCCTATCCTGAGACTTCTTGAATACTCTTTGACTTGCTATTACCATCATATAACCTATATAATAAAATAGTTTTTGCTTCTTTTTCTCTCTCTTCTGCAGCCAGCTGCTTGTGTTTTGGTGAGAAAGAAGGGGAGAAAGAGATAACAACATTCCAAGGAAAATCCCTTTTCATTATAAATCTTATAGAATGACAAATTACTCACACATACTCATTCACACAAAGACACAAAAACAAAGCAGCTATAGATACAGAAAATTACAGAATGGATCCAAAAGCTGTTCACAGAGAATGTTGGAGATCTCTTGAAAAAATTAAACCTTTGCTTGGCCCTTCAGATGACAACATATCCCAAGTAAGAACTTACTTGATAATCTCCTTTTCATTTGCTTCCACAGCTTCAGACTGTGTAGAGACCACTGCAGCACACTTAATTGTTTGGGCCACCCATGGCACTTTCAGTTCTTTTTTTTTAAATTAACTTTGTTTATTTACTTTTAGTTTACATTATTTAGTTCAATAATCCCTTGAGTTTCAGATTTTCTCCCTTTCCCTCTCCTCCCCTCCCCCCATCATGGTAGCATGCACTTGATTATAGGATGTACAAATATCTTCACATTAGTCATTAGTCAGGTTGTAAAGGATTATAACTGATGAACAATCAGTGGGAAAGAGGAAACAAAAGGAAACAAGAAAAAGAAACAGAGCAAATAGTTTGTTTCAGTCTGCACTCAGACTCTGCATCTCTTTCTCTGGATGTGGCTAAATTGCTGTGAGGAATCCAGTTCATTGAAGTTAGTCGTCACACATATGTATACAAATTTCTCCTGGTTTTGCTCTCCTTGCTCAGCATCAGTTTATATAAATCTCTCCAGGTTATTATGAAGTCTGCTCCTCATTTCTTATAGCACAGTAGTATTCCATTACTTTCATATATCACAACTTGTTCAGCCATTCCTCAATTGGTGGACATCCCCTTGTTTTCCAGTTCTTTGCCACCACAAAAAGAGCTGCTATAAATATTTTTGTACATACAGGTCCTCTTCCCAGTTCTCTGATCTCTTTGGGATATACCCCTAGAAGTGGTATTGCTGGCAAAGGGTATGCACTTATTTATAGCCCTTCGGGCATAGTTCCAGATCGCTCTCCAGAATGGCTGGTTCAGTTTGCAGCTCCACCAATGATGCATTAGTATTACAATTTCCCCACATCCTCTCCAGCATTTATCATTTTCCTATTTTGTCGTCTTAGACAATCTGGCTGGTAAGATGTGGTACCTCAGAGTTGTTTTGATTTGCCTTTCTCTAATCACAAGGGATTTGGAGCATTTTTTCAGATGCTTATAGATATCTTTAATTTCATCTTGTAAAAGCTGCCTGTTCATATCCTTTGACTATTTATGAATTGGAGAGTGGCTTGTATTCCTATAGATTTGACTCAATTCTTTATATATTTTTAAAATGAGGACCTTTTTCAGAGACACTGTCAAGCACTGGTTGTAAAAATTCTTTCCCAATTTCCCACTTTCCTTTTCATCTTGGTAACATTGGCTTTGTTTGTACAGAAGCTTTTCAATTTAAAATCATTCATTTTGCATTTTAGTATAATGCTCTCTAACTCTTGTTTCATCATGAAGTCTTCCCCTCTCCACAGATCTGACAGGTAGTCTATCCCTTCCTATCTCAGATTGCTAACAGTATTGGCCTTTATTTATATCTAGATCATTATAACCCATTTAGACTTTATTTTGGTGTATGTTGTTAGATATTGATTGATGCCCAATTTCTGCTATGCAATGTTCCAGTTTTCCCAGCAGTTTTTGTCAAATAGGCACTTTCAATTCTAATGTTAAACATTCCTGAATAACCCTACTGGCTCTGGCTCTTTTTGATGCTTTTGTTTCCTTTCTGAAGAGACTTGCTGACCTACAAAGGTGATTGTGGCACAAGAGGATCACTGGGCATGGCAGGCTCATGACACCCTATCAGCCTTCAATTTCTTCTTCATCTATCCCTACCGCAGTGTCTACTTTTGTGGCCAAAGATACCTTTTTGGGGGGTTGGAGACATTTTTAGCACATTCCAAAGAGAAAGTACTGAAACACAGAACACGCTGGGTACAATCTCCTGGCACAGAGTACTCTCTCATATGCTTACCTACTATTTCCCAATTTTCCAAATCAATGCTCCCTTCTTGAGAAAATCATGGACAACTCTCTAAAAATTCCTGGAATGATTGCTAGTTATTAAAAATCCTCTTTCCCTAGCTAGTCTCATCAGCATCAAATAATGGTTTTATGTCCTGACTGCATCTGCCCCACTGGACTCAGTAGTGTGCCACAAACTGAAAGTCAAGACTGAGTCAGGACAGATTCAATATGGCAGTGTAGAAGCAGGAAAATTCTGCAGCAACCCCATAACCACCTATCAAATACCTAGAAAATATGACTCAAAACAAATTTTAGAGCTCCAGAAGCCACAAAGTGGCATAGAAACTAATCTCTCACTGAAGGCAGCCCAACAGGCAGGGTTCATTGCAGCACGCTGGGAGCTGATGCCAATTGCGGTTTCAGCCCCAGGCAGCCAGGAACAACTGCAGCTGGAGCATTTGGCAGAGTGAATCACTGGCAGCTGTGGCACTTTCCAGACTTATCAACCCATGAGGGCTAAAGACAAAGTAGAGGTTTGGTCAGTGGAACTGGGCTGATTTTAGGCAGGACAAGAAATGGGTCCAGCCATCTGCCCCTGGAGCAAGAAAGCAGGGCAGAAGTGGTGGCCCTGCAGCTGCCTCCATGTGGCTGCTTCAGAGGTCCCAGCTTGCAGATTGCAAGGGGACCAAGAGACCATTCATAGGCTAAGTGCTATTGCCTTAACCTGCCTGGATCAGGATTGTGGTCTTGGGTGGTGGTCCTGAGGTGCGTTTTCAGTGAGCCAAAGCTGGTGGGGGCTATAGAGACAGTGGCTTCCTAATAGCTTTGGCAGCTGCAAAACCCCCAACAATTTGGGATGATAAAGCTCTCCCCTCTGGAAGCAGAGATCTACTGTGGCTCAAAAGTCAAATTAATTGACTGGCAACATGATCAGACAAAGGAAGCAAACCAAGATCAGCAACTCAACTTTAGATCCCTTTTTTGGGGACAAAAAGGATCAAAGCATGGAATGGCGGGAAAACAACACAGTCAGAACTCCTTCACCAAAAGCTTCCAAGACAAATATGAACTGGATACAGGCCATGGAGTTGCTTAAGAAGGATTTTGAAAACCAAATAAGAGAAGTAGAGGAAAAATTGGGAAGAGAAATGAGAATGAAAAGAGAGTCAACAATCTGACTGAAGAAAATAACACCTTAAAAACTAGACTAACTCAAATGGCAAAAGAGACCCAAAAAGCCAATGCAGAAAAGAATGCCTTAAAAAGCAGAATTTGCCAAAACAATTTGAAAAACAATCTCAAAAGCTCACTGAAGAAATAATTCCTTCAGAATTAGAGTGGAGCAAATGGAAGTGAGTGACTTTATGAGGAATCAAGATACTATTAAACAGATCCAAACAAATGAAAAAAATAGAAGGCAAGGTGAAATATCTTATTGAAAAAAACCACTGACCTGGAAAACAGATCGAGGAGAGACAATTTAAAAATTATTGGACTACTTGAAAGCTGGTCAGGATCAGAAAAAGAACGCAGAGATTATCCTTCAAGAAATTTTCAAGGACAATTGCCCTGATATCTTAGAACCAGAGGGCAACATAGAAGTTGAAAAATTCACCAAATTACCTCTTGGAAAAGATCCCCAAAAGAAAACTCCTAGGAATGTTATAGACAGGTTCTGGAGTTCCCAAATCGAGAAGAAAATATTACAAACTGCCTTGAAGAAACAATTTGAATATTGTAGAAACACAATCAGGATAACACAGGATCTAGCAGATTCTACATTAAGGGATGCTTGAAAGGCCTGGAATATGACATTTCAGAGATCAAAGGAGCTGGGATTAAAACCAAGAATCACCTACCCATCAATTTTGAAATATTAAAAACATTTCAGGCATTCTTGATAAAAAAAAACCCCAGAGCTGAATAGAAAGTTTGACATTCAAATACAAGAAGCATGAGAAGGTAAACAGGGAAAAGAAATCATAAGGAACTTATTTGAAATATTTACATGCAAGCATGGAAAAACCATAATTGTAACTTATGAAACTTTTCTCAGAATGAGGATACTTGAAGAGAATGTATATATTATATGTATGTATGTTTCTATGTATGTATACATACATATATGTCTATATAGGATAGTATATATACATATGAGTACACATGATGTGATTGTGTATATGTATATGTGTACAGCAGGCACAGAATTAATTGAATAGGAAGATGATGATATTCAAAAGGTCAAACTGAGAGATGGGAGAAGAATATAATAAGAGGAGACAGGGAGAGACAGAATGGGGTAAATTATCTCATATAGAAGAGGCAGGGATAACTGTTACAATGAAGGGGAACAGGAAGGCAAAAGGGCTTTTGGGTCAACCTTACTCTCATTAAAGTTGGCTTAGGGAGGAAATGACATACACTCTACATGGGGTATCTTGCCCTACTGTAGAGTACGAAGGGAAGGGGATGGAGGGGAGGGTTGTTAAAAGCACACACTTTTAAGTAAGGGGTCAAGGACAAAGTAGAGAATAGAACAAGTTAGGGGCAGGATAGGATGGAGGGAAATATAGTCAGTCTTTCACAGCATGTCTATTGTGGAGATGTTTTACATAACTACACATATACAGCCTGAATTGAATTGCTTGTCTTCCTCAGTGGGAGTGTGCAGGACAAGGGATTATTATTGTGTACATGCAACTGGGAAATAAGATATCTACAGGCACTTGGGATACAGAGATCCATCTTGCCCTAATGGAAAGTCAGAAGGGTGATGGGGGAGAATATAGGAGACAGCATATTGGAGGAAGGGGGTATACAAGTTGGATCTCTATTTTGGGATGGTGGATAAGAGAAAGATGGGGAGAAAATGTGTAACTCAAAATCTTGTGAAAATGAATGATGTAAACTAAAAATAAACAAAAGTTGGCAAACCAAAAGTAAACTAGAGTGTTAATTTCTCTCTTTGTCTTTCACTTTTTTGATGTTAATGCTTGCCCCACTACTTTTTCCTAAGACATCCTTACATTAGCCTGATGACTTCTTTCTAAGCCTAACACATTAGAAATAAAAACTTTTCTTTTTGTTACCTTCTGTCTTTTGCTCCAGAGCTTCCAGGAGGCTACCCTCGTTGTACCTTCTGTTTGGTGCACCTCCTATTCCCTGCACCAAAGTGACGTGGGCCCAAATGCAAGGATGTGGCAATGAAATGACAGCATGCAAGCCAGGTGGGAACTATCAGGGTAGTCAGTTTTATTTATTCTGGGGCAAGGGTTTTTATAACAGAGGCAGTTGCATCCAGTTTTCTTGTGGAAAAAAGTGATTAACTAGCTTGTACTTAATTATTGCCGACTGTGCAGTCTTTGGGGGGTCACTTCTCAGTAATCATGCCCTGTTTCCTTGCTAGTCATGGAAAGGTTGTGAGCCAACACGCTAGAGCCATAATTGCCCATATGGGGAGCAGAGTCTAGGGTAATCCTGATCCAGATTCTACCCAAGACTGGAAATACTTTCCTTTAGAAAAGTGGATCAAAGAACCCATGCTAGCAGCCATCCTGCGTATGCTAGGGTGCTTGCTTCTCTATCGACTGATATATGCCAGCTACACCCAGAGAAAGAACTATGGAGTCTAAAAGCAGACCAAAACAAACTATTTTCAGTGTTTTTTCTTTCATGGTTTTCCCCTTTTGTTCTGATTCTTCTTTTACAATATGACTGTTGTGAAGTTAACGTGATTGTACATGTGTATACCCTATATTGCCTACATTGAATTATTTGCTGTCTTGGAGGGAGGGAAGGTGAAAGGAGGGAGAAATATTTGGAACTCATGTACTTGGAAAAAATACTATTAAGGAAAACAGAGAGTTAGATATGAAGAAACAACTGAACAACTACAACAAAAGACCTGCTAAAATGTGCTGCCTGGCCTTCATAGAGAATGCAAAAGAAAGGCAAAAGACAGTTACTGCCCTCTGATTCTCAAGGAATCCATAGTTCCTTTTGTCTGTAAAATGAAGGGTGTGTGTGTGTGTGTGTGTGTGTGTGTGTGTGTGTGTGTGTAAAGGGGTGTGGGGAGTTTAAAACATGCAATTTTTAAAGGTGTTAAAATTAATTATATGAAATAGAAAATAATTGAGGTACAAAGTTTAAATGATAGTTTAATAGTAAGCTGACGTAAACTAATTTCCCTTCAGTAATTAGTGACAAAGGAGTGATTTACAGATCTTATTTTTTTTTTGTAACAGACAAAAGGAACTAAAAAACAAATGAACAGGAGAAACTTGTTTTTGAAGATAATTCAACTGGACAAGACAAATCCACACTGTGGGTAACATCTCGATGTCAAAATGAGGTTTACCCTAAAAGACCTTGCCTTTCAGGTATATTGCATTTTGTAACCATTTGAAATAAGCTCACTTTAAAGAACTTATGCTGTGTAAGTTTAGCAGTCACCCCCCCATCCTTCCAGATGCCAAATTTGCATTACTCAACTTAGATTTGCGTTACTCAACTCTTAGGCTGGAGAAAAAGAGGGAGATCCCCACTAAGACTGGAAAGAGGAAATTAACTTTTACTTAGTATTGCCCCTCCCCCTTTTCTCCAGCTACCAGAAAGGGGAATCGCCTCACCTTTTAAAAATAGTTTTGTGATCCTATGATACTTTATTCCTAAAGTAAAGATATATATATATATATATATATATATATACATATATACATACATACATATACATATATAATGTATGTATGTCTTTGTCTAGATTATCTGCTATTTTAAATTATGTTGGCTATTATAAACACCCAAATGAACTATAAATATTGTAGCTGTTTGTCCTTCATTCTTGAAGAGGACCATGCCATCAGGGAGGTCGATGCCATGACATGCAAGTAAGTCCATTGGATTTAAGTGAGGGAGGGCTGTGCAATGTCACCAGACTCACTTTCTTCCTCTGGAGTCATCAGGATGACTGGAGATGACCCAAATGCAGTGGAACCTTGAAGATCTTTTTAAAAAGAATGTATGAAGGATGATGCTATTTATATCCAGAGAAAGATCTGATAAAAAGAGGTATGTATAGAATAATATTGCATATACACACATATATATATATATATATATATATACATATATACATATTACATATACACAATTTACACACACGGATATTTAAGTCTAACGGTAGCATCTATTGGGCAAGGGGAAATGGTGAAGGGAAGGAAAAAAAAGATATCTGTTGTATATTTGAAAGGAATAAGAAATTGTATGCATAATAGATTTGAAGATTCATGTACATTGTCTTTATATTGTACTATCTTATAAAAATGCTTGTTTCATTCCATAAATCAAAAAATAAATTATCTACTACTAAATGATAAAATCATTGGGGAAGGCAGTCCCAGGAAAGTAGTACCTGAATACACAAGTAAGCTAGTTATATACTATGAGAAATGTGCTTCAAAGAAGTGCCACAGAGATGTACCATTTCCTATGAGATAATTCTGATAATTTTAGTAACTTTTTTGAATGATGGGTCCTTTTGCCTAGTTCAGGTGGAGAGAAAGAGAAACAGGGACTCTTCTGAGATCTTTGCAAGTTTCTCCCTTTGGGGGGAGTGGAGGGAGAAGTCTTAATTTGCCACATATTCTGTCACACTCATTTCATCTATTCCCGCTACCACCTGTGTCATCCATTCCAAATCTTCTGAACCCTTCCCCCCTTCCAACTTGTTTTCTGAAATATCTGCAAAATAGTTTCAGCTATATGACTAGGAGATATGTTTTGAAGTCCTTTCGTCCTTAAAGATCTATTGGCTTCCTGAAACCACGCAACAAGGTTTGCGTTTTCCACACTTTTATTAAGGTCCTGGCTTTGCTCTGTTGTTGAAGTAGGGACCCTGCATCTAAGATACCATCGTTCTCTTTCTTCTGGGATTGTTTTACAAGGCAATGCTCCATTATGCCTGGATGATGGGAAATGATGGCTGGTTCGTTGCTAGCTCTCATGGATAAGAAAAGGAACTCATTGGAGCCTTATCTTGCTTTCCTAAAGCATCATGCAGTACGTGCTGCACCTGTTGTTGAAAAGAAATGAAAAGTAAACAGATAAATAAATTCCCTTGGAAACTACATCCTTGTTATAATCATTGAAGAGAGTACAAAGTGTAGTGTCATAATTGTTCCATAAAAAATAAGAGTGTATGAAGAGTGTGGACAAAAATAATTCTTTCCTGCTTAGAAAACACAGTATTTCATTCACCTTCCCCTTTTCATTTATTTCCCCACTGTCCCTGCTACTTACTAATTTCAGCCAGACTTTACTTGAACAAAAAATGTCAGTGGAGATAGGGTTCATAATCCTATATAGGTCCTAATCCTCCTACAGATGCTTCCCATCCTTTCTTTATTCAAGGCAAGAAATGGGCACAAATAAGGATGCCAATAGAAAATGAAACTCTGGCCAGGAATTCTGTAGAGAACTTCCAGGGGTCTCCCAGCCCCACTTAATGGAATGTTAACTTCTGAGGTTACAGGGCAGAGAATCAGGAGGACATGTAGTCTTGTTTTTTGATGTTAATACTTGCCCACTACTTTTTCCTAAGACATCCTTACATTAGCCTCTGCATATGGTCTTACAATATAGCTTTAATAAATAGCTAAGCAGGTTTCAGGGTAGATAATCAACAAGACTGTAGTCTTATTTCTTTGTGCCTCTGGATGTGGTCCTAGGAAAAAGCCTTAATAAAAAGCTAGCCTTAAGTTCAGGTACAGAGTGATCAAGATCAAAGGAGGGTCCTTGTACATTGTCTGCATTTTTTTGGTCATGTAGATCTTCTGCTGGGGGACATATAAACTTTGTGGGCTCTGTATGAAATGGCTCTGTAATAAACAGACTATTGATTACACCCCCATCTCTTTATTCTCACCCATTGCTAGCCCACAAAATTTCACTGGCCACAGCAGTTTTCTTCCATAGGTCCATAGAGAGGCCCTTGTGACCATAAGTAGCAAGAATAGCTCTCCTTCTCCTCCTTCTTTTCCTAACCCCATGCCAACTTGGGGAATTATAGCTTCTACATCTTGCCATTTTTATTTTCTGAACTATTTTGATTCCAGAGGGAAAGACTTCATTGCCCCTAGGAGGAGCAAGGGCAACCTTGTCTACCTGGATGGTGTTTTTCCAAGGTTGAGCTTGACCCTCCAGTTGGTCTACATTTAAAGAGGATATTCACTATGACCTCACAGAGGGACCACACCTTATGCTTTTTTGTCTCAGTCTGCTTTCATTTAAAAAAAAATGAATTGCTATATATGGCTATGAAAAAAACAATTGCCATATATGGCTATGAAAATATAACCATTTACAGTTATTACCATATTTTTGTTTTGCATTGATAACAATTTTTATCTATAAATTTCACATACATCTATTATAGGGCCAAGAAACAAATAAACAAACTCATACAAACATTGCCAACAGGTTACCATTTCATTAAGGTAAACCCAAGAACCAAAACTTTGTATCTCTAAATATATTTCCTCAATATCTGCCCGAGTTATTCACCCTGAATGGTAGAAAACAAAATCATTCCAGAGGTTGGATGAAGCCCTGAAATAGTCCCCAAAATAATTTTTGGTCCTTTTCCAGGATGTCATCAAGATAGTCTCTTAAATGTTATTGGAATGCTACTTATTCATTAATAAGATGGTTTTGGAACTAGTAATGTCGTCAGACCTTTCTTAGTCTTCTACATTTTGCACCCATTAATTTGAGTATTCTATTGTCCACTGCTTGAGACAAAGATTCTGCAGTCCCTTCCATTTTATTTTTCTTCTTTATATCTTATGAAACTTAAATCATCATTAAAAAGGTTTATTCCCATAAAATCTAATAATCACTAGCAATTTAATTTGTTTGAAATCTAGCTAAAACGAGTCATCTCAGAGTATATTAACAACTTGTAGTGCCAAACGTCAAAATTAGATATTGTTTTCTCATTCTTTTATGGTCAATAAGAAAGTGGAAACGACCATTAATTTGTAAATGTATCATATAGCATGTATAAAATGTTCCACAATGAGGAAAGGGGCCACTATGTCCTATCATTTTTGTCTCTAAGTACAGTGCTTTGTGTACAATGCATGCTTTAGCTTTGGTAATAAATAGTATAGAGATTTTGAACTTTTAAAAAAATATGTTTCATGTATCTCATTAGTAGCTTAGAAAAGTCCATAGGCTCCTTGGAATAATGTTTCAATGAAATCACAGGAGATGCTAAATTCCAGTTGGAACGTTTTACTTCGAGAAAATAAAGATAAAATATTTTTCCTCAATCAAGTTCACAGACCCTTTCCCCCCTTCCCCCAAAACTAATCTATTGAACCCCCAGTTAAGCATGTTGCTTGCCTTCTCAGTGGGTGGCACAGAGAATGGTAGAGAGGGAGAGAATTTGGAACTCAAAGTTTAAAAATAAAAGACTGTCAAAAATAAATAATGAAATTTCAAAATATTTAACAAAAGAAAAAAAGGGTAATATTATGTACCTTATAAAACTGAACAAATTTTATTTATAGACAAGAGCACAGTAATGTAGGCTAGGCTCACAGGAAATTTTCTCTCACAGTGGATAGATACCTTCATATGGAATCTTGAAGGCCTGAGTTCAGATCTTGCATTAGATAAACCTCTGTGGCCCTGGACAAGTCACTAGAATTCTCTCAATTTCAGTTTTCTCATCTGTAAAATGTTAGATATTTACAATTACTGACGGCTATTTTGAGGATTAAATAGGGTAACATATGCAAAATGCTTTGTAAACTATAAATTCCTACTATTGTTATTTTTTTTAAAGAGTAGCTGTACAAAGAGGGCCTGACATCATGTCACTCTAGGACAGAGAAACTATCTCAATACTCAGACCATTTCAAGCCTTGGGTAAAAGGATTTGTCTCCACCCAAGTTGGATCAAAACATAATGGACTTCCTCATCTTAGGTTAAATTTCTTGTAAGGTTGGGTGGGGTCTGACGGAGACTCAACAGAGTTAATTTAATCTCTGTTATCAGTAATGTCTTTTAAGAGATTGAAATCAGGACTTTGAAAGAAGGGGAAAGCTCCAAATCTCCCCCCAATTATTGGCAAAATTATTTGTGATTAATAATGATTTCTTTCCATACATACCCATATAAAAGCTTCATTAGGGCAGGACCTATTTCATTCACATCTAGATTCTCAGTGCCTCGCATTGTGAATCCTTAATAATTGATAGTTATGTGATGAAACACAAAATTCAGCCTGTGGCTTCATGTAAAAAGAGAGAGCTTAAGTCCTTCTATGAAAGAAGACAAGGAAATGAGTCAGTTGGTCAGAGAGAAACTTGTTCTACTTAACCCTTGACCTATGTGATACATGTGTACTCTTTGGAAATTGCCTCTGATTAAAAAAAAAAAAAGAAATACAAAAGGTTTAGAATAATGTCTTGATTCCTGTCACAATAAGGAGCTCTCTGAGCTGTACCTGGGCAGCAGTCACTCACTGACCTTAGACAGAAATAGAAAATTCCTCATTTTGAACCAATTAAATCTTTCTGTCCTCAAGTTATTGAATGTCATACTCCTGAACTGGCAAATACGGGATTATTTCAAGACTTCCATGCCTCACTTACACATTTGTCATTTAGAACTGATGTTCAACAAAGGGAAACACCATGGGAGAGTTTCAGATATGGGTTCAAATTCTGAGCAATGCCACTGGCTCTCTGTGTGAGCTTCACTTAGCCTTAAACTCTGTGAGCCTCAGTTTCTTCATCTGTAAAATGTAGGGACTGTACCAAATGTCTTCTAAGGTTCCTTTCAATCCCAAATTATGATCCTATGAAGTTAGAGCCTTTTATTAAGAATGTGATTTTTAAACTTATCATCCTCATCCTCATCACTTGCATTTATATAGTGCTGTAAGGTTTGAAGCATTTTCCATATGTTAACTTATGATCCTCACAACAATCTCGTGAGATAGGTGCTGTTATTACCCTGTTTTACATATCAGGAAAGTCAGGCAAGAGAGAATAAGAGACTTGCCCAGGGTCACACATGTAGTATTTGAGGTAGGATTTGAACTTGGAGCTTCTTGACTCCAAGGCCAGCATGTTCTATCCACTGTGCAACCTAGTTGCCATACTACAGTACTTCAATGGATCTATGATATCATCAATATGGTTATTCCCTCCAACAATGTAGATTGCCCCCAATATATGCCCGTGTGCTATTCTTTGCGATTCTCATGCATGTTTAACACAGAAAGCTCACCCAAGATGGCGGGGGGTCTTCTTTATAGTTTCTCGGTACTATGTGGATAACAGTGGTACATATGGGCTTTCCATGAATCAATGAAAAGATATTTAAGTGCTTACTATGGGCCAGGCACTGTGCTGAAGACTGAGGGTACAAGAAAAATCAAAGTAATCCTTGCCTTGAAGGAACTTCTTTTCTATTAGAAGAAGACCAGACATTTGGTGAGTCTTCCTCAGAGAGGGGTGTTTTGGTCTGGGAAGTCCAAAAGGATAGTGAATGTAATCATAAGGCAATTAATTCACTTGTCTTTTCCAAAGATGTTAATGTTGCCTTGATTAATGTTCCTTCAGAGTGAGAAAAGGAATTTGGAAAGAAGCTGATTATCTCTTGCTCCTGTTACCAGCAGCCTCTGTCTCTGTCTCTTTCTCTGTCTCTGTTTCTGTCTGTATGTCTGTCTCTCTCTGTTTCTCTCTCGCTATATGTATATATGTATGTATGTGAGTATGTATATA
Source organism: Pseudocheirus occidentalis (assembly GCA_028646575.1). Classification (NCBI taxonomy): domain Eukaryota; kingdom Metazoa; phylum Chordata; class Mammalia; order Diprotodontia; family Pseudocheiridae; genus Pseudocheirus; species Pseudocheirus occidentalis. The sequence goes on from CM053600.1 coordinate 25,801,903, forward strand.
TATGTGTGTGTGTGTGTATACGTATGTGTGTGTATACATATGTGTGTGTTTGTAATTTTTAGTTAGAGTGGATACAAATAAGGAGTGGTTCTGTGATTTCACTGACATAGGGAGCTCCTAATAAAGGACTTCCTCTATAAGTGCAAGTCTAAAGTTTATAGTCTTAGAGTTCCCTAGAGGACCGAAAGGTTAAGGGACTCAACTAGAGTCACTCAAATGCTATATGTCACAGTTGCTTCTGGAACTCAGGTCTCCCTGACTGTGAGGACAGTTCTTTATCCACCAATCCATGCTGCCTACCTCTCCAATTTTGGTTTTACATTTCTTCAATGGCATCCTTAAGGCTGCTTACTGCAGGCTTACTTATTTTCAATGTATCATAATGTCATCTGATGCAGGAAATCTCTGATTTCAGTGCTCAACAGACTGCTTGACACATAGTAGGTGCTTAATAAAGAATAAATTAAAATAACAAAACATAAATAATAAATGTTTATTAGTTGACTAACCAATAAATTCCTCCTCCCTTCAGCAATTGCCTTCCCTCTCAGATCTCATATTGTGCTTTGTATTGCAACTGTCTAATGCACTTTGTCATATAATGTTATAATTTTGTTTACTTTATCTCCATAGCATTTACTTTGCTTCATGAGGGTAGGTATAGTGACTTACCTAAGCTGTCCAAATGCCTGGAATCAATAAATAATAAGTATTTAATAAATGTTTGTTGAGTTTAATTGAATGAAGTAAAGTTTAATTTACAAGAGTTTTTAGCTGAGGACCAGAGGTAATTTTTATTTCTCTCATTGTAATAGTAATATAATTTTATCCCTTTGTATTGGCAAGTTAACAGGTACTTAGCGCTTAGTAATTAATCAAACCTCTGTTAAAGAAACAGAAGGTGTGTACCCCTGTTGCTGAAGTATCAGGAAGGGGTTGAAACAGGAAATTTCTGAAAAAGGAAGTAGCTAATGCCATGTGTATGTAAGGAGAAGCCCTTGCTAGGTCAAACAGATCTTCTTGGAGCCAGGTTCTGGAGGCGGAGGAAGAGAGACCTAGGCTGGAGAGAATAATTTTTATTTTGGGAACTTGGTTGAAGTGATTTTGATTCTGGGAAGCAGATGAAACTTCTGCTGAGTCTGAGGGTCAGCCAGGGCTGCTGAGAATCTGCTGAAGAGCTGCTGAGTTTGAGGGCCAGCCAGAGTTGCCTCAAGACTTTGAAAGCATGACTCTGATTCTAGTACTTTGTATGAACCTGTTTGTAGCTTTGTTAAGCCTTGACTTCCCGGGAATGGAGACTGCACACTGAGCTTCAGAGTGGTACAAGAACTGTATGGAGTGCTAGATAAGGAACTAGGAGCTGTCTGCCATTGAACCCAGGTGACAGTTTGGTGAATTCAGGTAGGAGCTTTAGCCATGGAAGGGGATCCAGGGAATCTGAGAGCCTACCTCTGGTCAAGATGAAAAGATCTCTCCATGAATACTGAGTAGTGACTGACCCTGATATGAGGTTTTGCTTTGGGACTCAGTTTGGGAAGAGTTGTGTGATTTGGCCAGATGAGACTCTGGGCAGTCGTTGAGCTCCCAGCTTTGAAAACCCAGATGCTGGTGCTTCCCTTTCTGGTAACTAACTAGGTATGGATGTAATGGTCAGACAGCTGGAAGCCCTGTCTGATGAATTGTGTTATTTTCTGTTGAGTAGTAATTGATAGAATTGTAATTTATTTGTGATTGTACTTTGTGATTGAATTAAGGACTCTGTGATTGACTAAATGAATGTAATACCCAAGAGTGGAGTACTTTGACTTTTGTATTTTGTATTTTGTATTTTGTATCCTTAAGGATAGGAGAATGGATTAATGGATTAATAGGAGAATGGAGAATGGATTAATAGGAGAATGGAGAAGGATTAAGTAAGGAGGCAAGCCTCCTTAAAGATGATTGAATGATTGAATAATTGATTAACTAAATGATTGTACTTTGTTGAAAACTATGTGACTGCTGTGATGAAAACTGTGTGGCCATATTAATGATAAGTTGTTGTGAATGCTGTATTTTGATTTTCTGTGATGAGTTGTAATATTGTGAATGCTGTACTTTGATTTACTGTGAATGTTTTGTCTTAGTTTGTTGCTGAATAGAGTGTTCGCTATACTATGTAATCAGAACCTTGAAAGCTGTTGACAGCAGCATTTTTCTGGAAAGCTGCTCATCCTTGGCTTTACACTCATCTTTTTAGGTGAAGTTAATTTTCCACTGGATATGTTTTGTTGTTTTTTTTTTCACAGAGCATGCATGCACGTGTACTTCAGCAATAACACTTGATTTTGGAGTTGTTAAGATCTAAAACTCTCTGACTTCTCCCACCAAGATGTTGTGAAGATCTGACAGTATGTGCATGGATAAGATAATTTATGGGAAACACTTGGAGTCTTTTAGAGGAATGCTTCATATGTTTAAAAATTAAAATTATTTTCACTTTCATTCATAAAGAAATAGTAAAACTAAAGAAAATCAGAGGCTTTTAAAAGACCTTGAGAAATTTTTTTTTATCGAGTCTATATCCTTTCTTTTTGCCTATACATAAACCACATATGACAATATGGTGGTTGGTTTTAGCTTTCAAAGATGAACAGTGTACTTTGGGAACCTATGAATTACCTTTGACATTTAGATTTAATAGAAAAGGCAATAGGAGTCTTTTTTTTTTTTTTTAGAATCCTGAGCTAAACATCAAAGGGACAAAATAAGATGGACAATTGCTGCGCTGGAAATAGAGAAGATTCAAGTCCATTAGAATTTAGTCCATTTTCTGAGTATTGGGGTATCCTGCTACAGCACATAGGCTTGGGCTAGGAGCTCACTGCAATAGATTAATGGGAATGGATGGTTTCTGCTTCCAGCTTGACTGTTTTTGTTTTTGTTTTGCCTGAAACTGCTCATAGATTGTCAAATACCTCTTCCCAGTACAATAAATCAGGAAGAAAACTTTCAGGTAAGAGACACTCTCATTCCAGAACACCACCTTCTACCTCTCTCCTTTCCTTTCCTCCCTAAATAATAAACTCCAGGGGCTGTATCATTTACAGGGTCAAATAACAAAATGGTCTAGCATTCAAGGCCCCTTATTTTTAAAGCCCCATCTTTATTACTCACATGCCATACTTCTTATTAAGTACTCCTATCTAGTGACTCTAGCCTCCTGGCTGTTCTATGAACCATGTTCTCTTCTCCCAGTTCCCAGCATTTTCTCTGGCTCTCCCTCATGTTTGGAAAGTTTTCCTTCCTCTTCCCCAACTATTGATTTTCCTTACTTGTTTTGAATTCGAGCAAATACCTCACCTCCTGTAGGAGGCCATTCTTAGCCCTCTTGATTCTAGAACCTTCCCTCCTTTAGTTATTTTCTGTTTATTCTGTCTATAGCTTGTGTGTACGTATTTGTCTGCTTGTTGTCTCACATTCTGATGTCAAGGATTGTCTTTTGCCTCTTTTTATGCCCCCAGTGCTTAGCACAGTACTTGACACATAGTAGTCATTTAAATGTTTTATTGACTGACTGAACACATAAAATCCCATAGGCTAAAATTTCCAAGACTTTCGCCACTTTTCCCACTAGTTTCAGCTAGTTTTTCTTTTGCATACTCTAAATAGAAACCCATGCTAATGACTGGATATTTTTTAAATCTCCAAGAGGCACTGCAAAAACTTTCCCAAAATCAGTATCAAACTACAGTGCCAATTACTACAACTGCTTATCTATCTTTTTTTGTTTGTTTCCAGAAAAGTAATTCCATTTGCTCAAGATTTCAATTTAAGAAATACATACTACATTTCAATGGCTAGTGGTTTTTCCTTTTTTTCCCTTAGGAAACTTGATGCTGAAGCTGTCCCCTTGAATCTACTGTTCACTTAGTCTTGGGGTTTCTTAGGCATTCCTTGGTGTTGTGTGACCTGAGGGCATGTGCAGCACAAAGTACACATGTTTTGAGTTCAGAACCAAAGGCTATAGTGAAGTTGCTGATGCAATAGGGGCAAGCTTTGGCAGAAACACCTCTAATTCATTACCCATTTGATTTATAATTAATTTTTGTTCGTTGTGACTTGAGAAAACTTTTACTGTTGCCAGATTTTTCATGACCCCATAAGGGGACACCAATGACAGTTTAAGATTACTTTTAGTCCACCTCTCTTTCTTACTGTAGATTCAGTGGCACTCTGAAAAAAGTAATCAAACTTTTTTTTTAAACAAAGTCATAGAATTTCAGAGTTGGAACTTCAGAGGCATCTTCTTCAACCTGTGCCTGAAGAATAAACCACTCTGTAACTACTCTACAGCTTCCCTATTGAGTGGGGTACACTCTCTCTCTAAACTCTCTGTGAAGACTCCTCAGAAGTAAGGAAAAGGGGTAGAGATTATCTTGAAACCAGAGACAGACTTTTGTAATACAAGACCTGAGTCCTGGATTTCCTATGAAATTACACAGTTTAGGGCCCTTCCTCCTCTTCTCTTTCTGTCAATCAGCTTTAAGCCCTTTAGGAATTTCTTAGAATCCTACCCCCTTCTTTATTTTGGCTTTTGCCAAATAAGGATAGGTACATTTGGATTGGCTATCCCCTATTTCCTTGTTCTTTGTAAGCCCACTTTCCAGCCACTGAGAGATAGTTGTGGGCTTCTTTGTTCCTCATCATTGGAGGAGATTTTGCACTCAGATGGTAAACCTGCCTCCTAGCCAATGGGTGAAGGGAAAGCAATGGGAGGGGGCTTGACTGGGTTAGGGTATAAATCCTTGTTCCATCTTCTATAACATGCCTCATTCTGCTGGTTCATACTGGTAGAAGGAAGCTCCACTTCTCATGAGAATTGAATAAAACTTCCTATTTTTCTCAAGACCTCTGATTTTTAATATTTTTGGGTAGGTGATTTTTGGGGTCCCTGTGCCCCACACACTATTGAGTGAGCAATGAACTTCTCTTTGAAGATTTTCAATGAAGGAGAACCCACTATTTCCTGAAAAAAACATTTCATTTTTGGAGTGCTGTTAGGATTTTCTTTCCTCTTGACACTGAATCTACAACTGCCTCTGTGCAACTTTTATGTCTTGATCCTATTGTTGAGGTTAAGGGATTAGGGGTGCTCAAGACCCCAAAATATCAATATGCTGGGTCCTGCCAAATGGGTTTGCCTCAAGTCTTCTCTCACCCAAAGTAAAGCAAAGTTTATTAGAGATTCGCATTAATGAGCAGACTCTTAAGGAGCCTTAAGTATCTATTGCTCTTTTATTGGACAAGCAGACCAGAATAATCTGACATAGACTGAGTTTGCTGCTAGGTAGAATTCTCAGCCCTGTCATGGAGGCAAGATGGATCTTATATACAGAAAGATTGTGGGAGGATTTAGGGGTGGTCTAGAGGAGGAGTTTGGGAAAGATCTTGAGGAGGAGTCTAAGGAGAATGCTTGATGGAACTGAGGTCAGACTCCAGTAATGAGATTAAGGGTGAGAAATAGCTGAAGACTACCTGGAGATGATACATAATGGAGGGCTAGTCTAGTTTAAGGGTAACAGATTTGGGCCTAGATATTTTGATAGGATCAAGGGTGGGAAGTAGCTGGACAATGGAGGGTTAGGCTAGGTTAAGAGTAACAAAGATTTGGGCCTAGCAACAGTGGAAGGTTTATGGCCTCAGGCAAATGCCTCATCAAGTGGAAAGATTCAATCAGAATTCAAGGGGTTTCCCAGAGCCTCTACCTCATCATTATGCAGAGCTTTCTAGGTGAAACAGAAAAGGTTTCAATGACTTCAAATACTTGAAAACAGCAAGAGGGTCTCCCCTAGGTTTTCTCTTCTCTATGCTAAATATTCCAAGCAAGTCAGTCCTTGTGTGGCATGGTCTCCAGTCCTCTCAGTATCCTCACTGATCTCCTCAGGTAGTTCTCCAATTTGACAAGCCCTTTAAATTCTGGTGTTTCTATTTCTGTGAAGGGACAGGGACAAAGTAGAGAATAGAACAAGTGGGGGGGCATAATAGGAAGGAGGAAAATATAGTCAGTCTTACACATTATGTCCATTGTGGAGATGTTCTGCCTGTATTGAATTGTTTGTCTTTCCAGTGGGGGTGGGTGATGAGGGTGGAAGGGAAAGAATTTAGAATTTAAAGTTCTAAAATCAAATATTTAAAAAATTATATATATATATATATATGTATATATAATCATTATTATTATTTACATGCAACTGGGAAATAAGATATACAGGTACTGGGGTAGGGAGATGCATCTTGTCCTACCAGAAAGTCAGAGGGGTTATGGGGGAGGATATAGAAGAGAGCAGATTGGAGGAGGGGGTTTGGGGGTGAGGGGTAGGGGAATGATGGGGAGAAAATTTGTAATTCAAATTCTCATGGAAATGAATGATGAAAACTAAAAGCAAACAAAAGTTAAAAAAAATTATGGTGTGTCTAGAACAAAAAACAATATTCCACATGTGAGCAGAACAGAGCAGAGCAGAGCAGAGCAGACATTTACCACTTTGGCTCACTGTAGGATTTAAAATAATGATCATTGTATAATTCATATGTGTATATACAAACACATACAATATGATGAAATTTATTATTTCTTATTTAAAATTTTATTGATATCTTTTGTTTTTATATCATCTTCATTTCCATATTTTCCCTTCCACATTCTATCCAGAGAGCCATTTCCTTTACTAGGGAATGAGAAAGAGAAAGAAAAAAAAACATTAAGACATAAAAAGGTAAACATTAAAAAGTAAACAAGGAAAGCATACACTCACACATATAGATACACACAGATGTTCACACATGCACATAACTTGGGACTCAATAAGAGCAAACTGTTTACATTCCTTTATGTGAAGCAGATACCTGTTGATACTGAAATTTTTATAAGTATTGTGGCACTTAAAAGGGACGTACACATAAAGAGGGGATGGGTAAAAGTGGACAAATCTGAAGATTAAAAAAAACCTATTAAGGGGGAGAAAGGGATTGTAATGGGAGAATAGGAAAAGTAGAGGCAGAAGATGGCAAATTATGCCACAAAAAGAAGCATAAAAACATACTAAAGTGGAGGGGCGGGAAGGAAGGAGATGAGCATCATATGATCGTTACTCTCATTGGTTCTGATTTAAAGAAGGATCAATACAAATGGCTAAGTTTAGATTCTAACATGAAAAGACACAAAAATTCATAACAATAGAGGGAAAAGAGGGAGAGAACGGAGCAATATATGAAATTTACTAGCATTGCTTAGGGTTCAAGGAGGGAATAACATATTCTGTTCAGAATAAAAATCTATTGTGTCCTACAGGGAGTAGGAGGGATAAGGGGGGAGTGGTGTAAGAAGGGGAGGGTGCTCAGTAGGGAGGGAAAGAGTAGCAAAGGGAAAGGGTAGGTAAAGAGGGGGGAACACAGGGAGGGAATACTGAGGGAGGTGGTGGTCAAAAGGAAAATTCTTAAGGAGGGGAAGGGAAAAGGAAGACATAAAGATATAAACAGGGGAGGGAATAAGATGGAGGGAAAGTTACAGATAGTAATCATAACTGTGAATGTGAATGGGATGAACTCTCCCATAAAACAGAGACAGATAGCAGAATGGATTAAAAAACCACAATCCTACAATATGCTGTCTACAAGAAACACATTTGAAACAAGGGGATACACAGAGAGCAAAGGTAAAAGGATGGAGTAGAATATA
>CM053600.1:25810122-25835148 GCA_028646575.1 Pseudocheirus occidentalis
AAAATGACAAGTGCTGGAGAGGATGTGGAAAAATTGGAACACTAATGCATTGTTGGTGGAGTTGTGAACTGATACAACCATTCTGGAGGGCAATCTGGAACTATGCCCAAAGTGCTATAAATAATTGCATACCTTTTGACCCAATAATACCATTTTTGGGATTGTATCCCAAAGAGATCATAGAAGTGGGAAAAGGGCCCATATGTATAAAAATATTTGTTACAGCTTTCTTTGTGGTGGGTAAGTCTGCCAGTAAGTGTTAAATGTCTGAGGCCAAATATGAACTCAAGTCTTTCTGACTCAAGGGTCAGTGCTGTATTCACTGTGCCATCTAGCCGTCCCAGTCTATGACATTATATAACCAAATTAAACAAATGGAAAATAGTACAAGACAGTGTTTTATCACTTGTTCTGTTGAGTCATATATATTGTTAAGTGCTTTCTCAAGAAGGGAAAGAAGTCAACATAAATTGAAATAATCCAGAAAGACAGCAAGGAGGAGACTTGATTTAAGACTTTAGAAAGAAACATATTGAAGGATGCTCTCTGGCCTACTTTTATGCTTCCCCCACCTCATTCTCCTATCTCTCAATACATGGGGCTGCTCTGGTTACATTTGTGACTTTATAAAGGGAAAGAGAATGGAATAAGCATTTTTAAGTGTCTATGTCACAGGCATTGTGCTAAGCACCTTGGAAATATTATATAATTTGACCGTCACAACAACCCTGGGCATTAGGTACTATTATTATCCCCATTTTACAGTTATGGAAACTGAGGCAGGCAGAGGTTAAGAGACAGCTAGTGGATGTTTAAGGTCATATGTAAATACAAGTCTTCCTGATTCCAGGGCTAACTTTCTATTCATTATACCACTGCCTTGAAAATTAACAAAAAACAAAAAGCTATGCCTCTCCAGAGAGCCAAGGAGACTAGAGAGAAGGACTACAATGTACACCTTTTATAGAAATAGTATAAAAAAAAAGAGACTGCCTTTCATTATGGAGCCTCTACCTGGAAACATGGGATAATCACAAAATGGTCCACTGGCAAGCTGTTGGTTGGATGGAAAGATCTGACCATTCTAGATAACAATTTGGAATAATGCTAAGAAAATGACTAAAATGTCTATGCCCTTTGACCCAGACACACTACTATGAAGGTCAAAGACAGAGAGGATTCATAAACACTAAATTACTGACCACAACACTTTTTGCAGGAGTAAAGAAATGGACACAAAGCAGACTGATCTCCATTTCTCCTACTTAAAAGTGTCTTTGGCTACACGAGGAAGTAACATTGAAAGAAAAGAAAACTACTAACAATTAACTTTCATATACGGGCAAATTACTGTATTCAAAAGTACCATAATGGTCTCAAATGAGCATTCTCCATCATTGCCTACTTTGTAAAGGTTTCATCTCCACAGGTGTCTGTTGTACCCCCAGGCCCTGGGTTCTGACAGCTACTACTATAATGCTTGCAATTCCTGGCTCTGATCCTGTTACAAATCCTGTCCTTGGGCACTGGGAAACACCTTTCAAGAATTTATAAACTGCTTTCTTCACAATGATTGTTGAAGGCAGGCAGGAAAATATTATCTGCATTTTGAAGATGGGGAAACTGAGGCCCAGGTTTGCTTCAGGTTCTGCAACTAGTTAAGTTAAGTAGCAGAACTAGGCCTTGAACCCAGAAAGTCTAGCAGAAAGTACAGTATCCTCTCTATTACACCATGCTTCTTTCTATATTTCTCACTCCATTTTTACTACCTCTAACTCTTATTCATATGAAATATCTGAAGCTCTTCGTGCCTTTCCATAGGTGGAGGACTTGGAATATGGTATTTCAGTAGGCAAAAGAACTAGGATTACAACCAAGAATAATCTACCCAGCATAGCTGAGTATAATCCTTAAGGGGAAAAATGGATATTTAATGAAGTAGAGGACTTTCAAGCATTCCTGGTGAAAAAAGAATAGAGTTCAATAGAAAATTTTCTATACATTCAAATGGAAGAATTGAGACAAAATGACTCAAGCATGAAAAGGTAAATGGCAAAGAGTAATCACAAAAGACTGATTGGAGTTAAGCTATTGACATTATTATATGGGAAGAGGATACATGTAACTCTTCAGAACTTTATAATGTTTAGGGCAATTAAAGGGAATTTGCATAGGCAGAGAACATGAATGTGAGTTAATTATGTTGGAATGATCTCCAAAAACAAATGAAGGGGTGAGCAAATGGAAGCAAATGACTTTGAAATCAAAATACTATTAAACAGATCCAAACAAATAAAAAAATAGAAGACAATGTGAAATATCTCCTTGAAAAAAAAAACACTGACCTAGAAAATAGATCCAGGAGAGACAATTTAAAAATTATTGGACTAACTGAAAGCCACGATCAGAAAAAGAACCTAGAAATCATCCTTCAAGAAATTCTCAAGGAAAATTGCCCTGATATCTTAGAATCAGAAGGCAAAATAGAACTTGAAAAAATTTACCAGTCACCTCTGGAAAAAAGATCCCCAAAAGAAAACTAAGAATGTTATAGCAAGGTTCCAAAATTCCCAGATCAAGGAGAAAATATTACAAGTTGCCAAGAAGAAATAATTTGAATATTGTGGAAACACACTCAGGATAACCCAGGATCTAGCAGCATTAAGGGATGGAAAGGGCTGGAATATGATATTCTGGAGATCAAGGGAGCTAGGATTAAAACCAAGAATCACCTACCCAGCAAGACTGACCATAATGTTCCAGGGGAAAATATGGTCATTCAATGAGGTGGAGGATTTCCAAGCATTCTTGATGAAAAAACCAGAACAGAATAGAAAATTTGACATTCAAATACAAGAAACATGAGAAAGTAAACATGGAAAAGAATTCATAAGGAACTTATTAAAGTTGAACTATTTACATGCTAACATGGAAAAATGATAATTGTAACTTATGAAAATTTTCTCAGCATGAGGTTAGTTGAAGGGAGTATGAATGTATGTGTGTATACATATATACATACACACACATATATATATATACGTACATATATCTATACAGGAGGGTATATATGTGTATGAATACATATGTGAGTGTGTATATATGTGTACATAGACAGAGGGCACAGGATCAATTGAATATGAAGGGATAATATTTAAAAGGTGAAATTGATAGGTAGGAGAGGAACAGAATGAGAAGAGACAGGAAGAAACAGAATGGGTTAATCATTTCATATAGAAGTGGCAAGGGATAACTATTACAATAGAGGAGAAGAACAGGAAGACAAAAAGGAATGGGTCAACCTTACTCTCACTGAATTTGGCTTTGGGAAGGAAATACATACACTCTAAATTTAGTATCTTGGCCTACAGGAGAGTAGGGAGGAAGGAGATGGGAGGGGGGAATCATGGCGGGGAGGGCAGGATGGGGGGATGGGTTGTTAGAAGTACACACTTCTGTAAAGGGACAGGAACAAGTTGGGTAGTGGAATAGGAAGGAGGGAAGTATAGTCAGTCTTTCACAATATGTCCTTTGTGGAAATGTTGTGTGTAACTACACATGTATGGCCTGTATTGAATTACTTGTCTTTCCAGTGAGGGTGAGCGATGAGGGAGGAAGGGAAAGAATCTAGAATTTAAAGTTCTAAAATCAAATGTTAAAAATACATATGTATATATATTAAAAAAAGAAAGAAAATAAGTGAAATGAGCTAACCCAAAGAATGGAATCAGACAGCAGAAAGGATTGAAAACCAGATTCTGACAATCCGTTTTGTATAAGAGACACACTTGAAACAGAAAGACACACAGTACTGAAATGAAGGGCAGACATGCAGTCTACTCTGCTTCAGCTGAAGTGAAGAAGGCAGAGTTGACAATCATGGTCTCAGACCAAGCAAAAAGAAAATGACCTAATTAAAAGAGATAATTAGGAAAAGTACATTTTACTAAAAGGTACCATAGATAATGAGGTGACAGGTAGGTAGCGCAGTGGATAGAGAGGAAGACTCATCTTTCAGAGTTCAAAACTGGCCTCATACACTTACTAGCTATGTGACTCTGGGCAAATCACTTAACACTAATTGCCTCAGTTTCCTCACCTGTAAAATGAACTGGAGAAGGAAATGTCAAACCACTCCGCTATTGTTGTCAAGAAAGCGCCCCAATGGAGTCATGAAGAGTTGGACACAACTGAATGGTAACAACAAATAAAACAACCCCATAGACAATGAATTAATACCAAAAAATTTTACAGCAAGTTTCTTTTATAAAGGTTTCAGTCCTGAAATATATAAGGAACTGAAACAAATTTATAAAAATAAGAGCCATTCCTAATTAATGGCCAATGGATATCCCAGTTTTCAGAAGAAGAAATCAAAGTTGTCTTTAATCATATAAAAATGCTTAAAATTACTGTTGATTAGAGCAAGGCAAATTAAAACAGAGGATGAGGGAAGAAGGGTATATTAATGAACTGTTGGAATAGTCAACTGGTTCACTCATTCTGGAGAACAATCTGGAAATATGACCAAAGGGCAATAAAAATGTACACAAGCTTTGATCTAGCAATACCACTACTAGGTCTGTACCTCCAAGAGATCAAAGGAAAAGGACCTATATGTACAAAAATATTTATAGCAGCTCTTTTTTGTGGTGGCAAAGAATTGGAAATTAAGGGAATGTTTATCAATTGAGGAGTAACTGAACAAGTTGTGGCATATGATTGTGATGGAATATTATTGTGCTATAAGGAATGACTTGTGTGTGTGTGTGTGTGTGTGTGTTTGTAGTTTTACGGGAAAAAAAACTCAAAAGAACAAATAAAACAAGACCTCCATGAACTGATGCAAAGTGAAGTCAGAAGAATTGGGAGAGGATTGTGTGTAGTAACAGCAATGTTTTAATGATCAGCTGTGAAAGATTTCACTACTCTGATCCAAGGCAATTACAAGAAACTGATTATGAAAAAATGCTATCTACCTGCAGAGAGAAACTGATAATATCAGAGTGGAAAATGAAATATAATTATTTTTCTTCTATATGACTAATATGGAAATATTTTTTGCATGATTTCACAGGTATAACTGATATATAGTTTGCCTTTTCATTGGGTGGGGAGGACAAAGACAGAGGGAGAGAATCTAGAACTCAAAAGAAAAAAAAAGGTTGAAAGTAAATAACAAATATATCTTTTTACATTAAAAAAAAAAAAGAAAACGTAACACTGCCAGATGTTGCCAGAAATAGCTATCAGATGAATTTCCATCAAAGTAGGAATGCCTTCTCTTTTTTGGTTTATAGAAGGTATAGTGATTAATTTTCTCTTAGTACTTAAACTCGCCCTAAATTGAATTTTCTTTGTGTATATTTCTTTTGGGAAAATCATATCAACATTTTTTTGAGAGCTAGTTGGATCTTAGAACGCCTTGCAAGATGGATTATACAATGGAAAGCATAATAGATTTAGAGTCAAAGGACAGGGGCTCCTAATTTTACCAATTATAAGCTGTGTAACTTTGGACAAGGCATGTAATCTCTCATAGTCTCAGTTTCTCCAATTATAATGTTTTTTTATGTGTGAGATGCAGTCATACCCAGTGAATGTCCTACGTAACACTTGAAACACTGCTGTAGGATGTCATATTTTGCTTTTTTCAAGCCTCCAGAAAAGGTTATCAATTAAGTAATTAACTAGCAAGTATGCATAACATAACATAACCAGTTGATGCATCATTAAAATAGCCCACCAAGATTCTATCAATGAGAGCATAAGTTCTCAATGTATGAGTTTGCAAGAACACTGAGTTTTTGCACAGGTTTCCTTAAAGACTATGGTATTCCCACTCCCTAACATAGGGTACAAGCCTAGCAAGTCAGGCTTACCCAGCCTAGATAGCTCAAAGTATAGTAATCACTGGTCCAAATTCAATATTGATCTAGGATTATAAAAAGAACATGGAATATTCTTCTGAAATATGGAAATTCTGGAGTTATTGACTGGATAGCTCCCATCTGCTACCTGCAAAACTTCCTTCAATTTGAATGAACTTCTCTATAATACACAGGCAATCCACAGTGTGGTCTCATGCATTTTATTGCACAAAGCAAATAAACAATAAACATATCTATTCTGTTGAATGTTCAGCCTAATCACCTTCTGACAGTCTTTCCAACCACCCTCACCAAAGGGGTGGGGGTAGTGGGGAGTAGAGGGAAGCGGTGAGAGAGGTGGATCTGGGGAGAAGTTCCAAATTGTTCCTCCACATATACAATTTAAGTTTATTGAATAGTTAAAGGGAGGAATTATACTTGTATGCTTTTGGAATCCAGTCCAGGTCTGTGACTTCCTCAAGGGAAGATGAAAGTGCTCCTTCTCCTACCCTCTGATGAGATTTTTCACAAACTGTCAGTTCAGTTCACTTTGGCCTAGTCTTTTCTGTCACATTAATATTGGATTACAAAAATAGTCGTATATTCCTCCCTGGTCACTTCAAGTATAGACTTGAGCTGTTATTTCAAGCATGGCCATTTTCCTATGTTAGGCTGAGTGAAATTGCTTTTTGTGACCATTATGACTAACAAAGTACTCAATTGTAACATCTCTGTCATTTTCTCATACATAGACACACAGATACAAACACCGACACAAAGACAAGCAGACACACATGTATCTTCTTGGGCACCTGAACCAAACTATGTCTATCTGAAAGTCTCTTTAAGGGCAAAGGAATAAAAAATTCAGGAGTTTGGGGATCTATTTTCCTATACATACATATGTATATATATATATATATCTTTTCTTTTCTGTCTTTCCTGATGATCTATTTCTCTAACCCTGACTTAGGCTTCTGAGAAGGAGGGAGATTGGCCCACCTCCTACCATAAATGAGGAATTAGATTTAGATCTCCTCTGAGTTCTCTCCCAGTTCTTAATCTGTGATCCTATGAAATGCACGCATGTCCTTTTTTGAATCTACTTCTCAGTGTGTTAGTCTTTTAAGCACCCATAACCCCGATGCCTTAGGCCTAACCCTTTTTAGTAGTTTATCATCTTTGTGATGTGAAGTGAGAACAGCTTTAGTTTTAGGCAATGTACTAAGGGAAAGGGACTGGAAATCAGGAGGGGCTGCCTCTTCCACTGATTTGCTGTGTATACATACATTCTTAATCTCTTGTTGCCTCAGTTTCCTTACCTGTCACATAGGGCTTATAGGTGTTTGTCCTGCCTTTTTTTACAGAACACTTTTGATAAAACAAAACAAAAAAACCCAAGAAACCAAAAAAACATTTATTAAGCACCTACCCTGTGCCAGATACTGTACTAAGAACTGTCATGAATGACAGTATAAAGGTGGACTTGGGAAAAGTTGGAAGATATTCTCATTGTCTTTAGCTTCCTAGCTATGGCTTGGTTTATAGAAAATCATAGTGTTCTTAACAACATCTAAACCAATAGACTTTTAAAAAAATGAAGCCTATTGTTTTTATTTTTTTAAATGAACTTATTCTTAAATTCATTTTTATGACCCATTGACTCCTGACATATTCTAAGAAATTATTTTTCTTTTTAAGGTTAGTGACCCAGAAACTTCATGAATTCTGGATGAATAAATTAAAAAATAGTTCTAAATGCATATAACATTACATATGAAACTTATTTTCTTTTTTAGAGGAAAATTCTTATTTAATATTAATGAAGTAAGTGAAATGTAAAATGATATTTCTTTAATCTTTAATGAAATTTCTGCTTTTAGCATTTGGCAGTTCCATTCAGTGACACAGAAGAGCTTAATTCCAACATTCTTTGGGAAAGATTTACTAATGATCATCAGTCTGGTTTTCAGAAACCACTTATGATTACATTGATCAAAGATCCCTTTAAGATATGAGGCATAAGCTAGCTCAATGCCTCTTTAAGAAGCAGTGATTGAAAAGTGTAGTGGGGTTTGATTTGATTGTTCATTTTAATCCTTCAATAATCCATTATCAGAAGAAAAGAGGAAGAGAAAACTGGGTGCATTAACTATGAAACCTATGCAAAAATTTCTTGGGTTGGAAAGAACATCAATCAGTTCAATCCCTGGTGTTACTTTTACTTGGCAACTTGATTCTGTATTGTAGTATGTAGTATATGTTAGACACTATATTTGTTACCTAATAATCAGCCTGGTTAAGTTTGGAAAGGTTCAGGACTAGAATGCTGACTACTTGGTGATGAGTCATTTGGGCCACAGCAAGTCACATCTACTAACATATAAGGACTTGCAACATCTATGGGTGGAGAGAACAATCTTGCTGGTAGAAATTAAAGTCTATGGAAGAAGTTAAGCTATTAGGAATGCTCTGTTTTGTACACCATAAAATGCTAAATACATGTTTGCTAAAGGACACTAGTGATGAGCCCTGACAAATACAATTTGACCCATCCCCGGAAGACAGACCCGGTGTCCATTACTGCTTGCTAGGATCTGTAAGAATTTGTATTTCTCTGATAGAAACTTTGGAAACACCTCCGGGCCACAAGGAGGCATTAGACTAGGCCATTATTGGAGTAACAGTTCACAATCTAATGAAAATGCTCATTTAAATCATTTACTCAATCAATCAACAAGTTTTTTATTTGATGCCTACTATGGGCTAAGCACAATGCCAGGTTTGGGGTACAAAAACAAAAATGAATCAGTGCTTGCCCTCAAAGAGCTTACATTCTATCAAGGGGAAAACATACATACATATAAATACATATGACATAGATACAAGGTAGATACCAGGCCAGGCTGGTATGTCAGTTTCAAGACTGGAATGAAATGAGACACTCACAGAACATCAGACAATTAACAAAATGAGGTTAACTTAGCCATAGCAAGGAAATGATATTCCAACAGAGAAAGAATCATTGATTCAGCTGAGCAAGCTTCACCTGTACCTCTGTTGCCCCATGATAGCACAGGAAGACCTGAGTTCAAACACTGTCTCAGACATTTTTTAGCTGTGTGACCCTGGACAAATGACCCTCTCTCAGTCTCAGTTTCCTCATCTGTAAAAATCAAGTTAATAATAATACTTATCTTCCAGGTTTGTTGTGAGGAACAAATGAGAGAACATATGCAAAGTGCTCTGCAAACCTTAAAGTACTGTTCAAGCGATAGCAGTGGTGACAATGGTGATGGTCCACTAATAAGAAGCCTGAAAAGTGAACCCGGTGACTAACTAGTCCTACCTTGGCTTTGGTACTGGGGGCCCTGCGGAGCTATACTAGCATCCTGAGATTTCAGTTAGTTCTCAAGGGTGATTTCAATATCTTTTGAGGAAATACTAGCATAACTACAGGGCCTGGGAATATTGTTTCTACCATACAAGGCAAATTTGGGGGAAAGTTTAATGGCTTGGATAAATGGAAGCATATCTTGTTAGTACCAAGTTGTTTGTATGTTGTCCTTCATTAGATTGTAAGCTTCTTGAGGTCAGGTACTATTTTTGGCTTTCTTATTCTGCATTGCACTTAGCCTAGTGCCTATACATAGTAGAGGCTTAATAAATGTTTGTTGTCTTGAATTAAGAATAAGAAAGGGTATACAGTTTAAGTGACATTTTCTTAAATCTAGGAATCCAAGAGACAAAAGTGATGAAGGATTGAAAGTAATTGCTATGAACAATATACAAATTACTCTTTTCCTTAAGGAAATAATTTCACTGGTCTAAGGATTTCATTTCGGATCCTGTAGTCAGAGGAAAATGGGTTAAAGAAATTCTTTTAGTTTTTTGGGAGAATTTCTAATTTAACCAAAAATGAAATAGAAATTATATAAATATTTGCATTGGAAAGAGTGTCGGATTAGAAGGCAATGGGGCCTAGATTCAAATTCTAGCTTGGCTACTTACTGTGTGATTTGGTCAAGTCACTTAACTGAATCTTGCTTTCTCATCTATAAAATGAAGTAATCGGTTTCTATTACTTAATATCTGTGTTATCATGGATAAATTAGTTGATCTGTGTCATTAGTCATTTTGCCTCATCTACCTGATCTATATTTCATCCTACTCGAAGCTACAAAAAGGATTTTCCAAAAACACGGTTATGGCCATATCATTTCCCCAATCAATAAGTTCCAGCGAAACCTGCCTAGTTATCTTGGGGTTGTCTGCGTAGATTTCTTTCTTAAAGATCATGCCTTAAATCCAATTCACTCTGGCTTTCATTGATTGAACAACAACAGGTCCCTGCCCAAGAACCACTTAATGGTTATTTTGGGGGCCCTCATGGCTCTGAATGTCTGCAAATAGTAGTTGTCTTTTGGTCAGAGACCCTCAGGTTCTTCTCTCATTTGATTTTTTTTTTTTAATTAAAGGGGCCATCCCTTGACTGACCTCTTAAACAGGCCTAATTACTGAATGGGCATTGCCTCAGTCAAAGTGAGAACTGGTAAGTCCTTAGCTTAAAAAGACCAAGGTCTCCCACTACTTCCTGGACCGTCTTCAGTTGTCCTGATCTCTATCTGATCATTGGACCCAGATGTCTCTGGAGGAGAAAGTGAGGCTGGCCACTTTGCACAGCCTTCCCTCACTTAAATCCAATTCAATTGCAAGTCAAGCCATCATCATCCTGATGTCCCAGTCTGCTTGGAGAATGAAAGACAAGCTCCAGCCACAAGTTACAGTGGCTCTCTCTTGCTTCTAGGACCAAATATAAACTCTTATGCTTAAATGTTTGCCACCTGGTCCTAATGTACCTTTTCATCCTTTGTACACATTACTTTCCTCTTTATACTCTATGATTCAACATAGTTGGATTTCTTGCTGTTCCTCAATATGCTATTTTACCTCCTTTACATCTTGACCCCTTATTTTGTAAACCCATTGGCATCTTTATCCCTTTGAAATGGTGGCATCATATACCTAGAATTTACTCACAGTTTACAGCCTTTTAACAAATCCCTTTTCATCACAACTTTGCTCAAATGATCTATAGAAAATCTTTTCTGATTCTTCTTCCATAGTTCCCACTGGTCCCCCTTTTTCTCTGCATTTATTTGGTATATATATTTGCATACTCCTATTGTATAATGTCTTCCTCAATAGAATTGTTGCTATTTGTCCTTTATTCTCGAAGAGGACCAATGAATGACCTCAGGAGGGTGATGTCTTGACCTGCAATTGATTTGGATTTAAGTGAAGCAGAGCTGTTCAAAGTCATCAGTCTCATTCTCTCCAGCAGTTGTTGGAGTCCAGTGGCAAGACATAGGTCAGAATGACTGAAGATGCCTGCCCCCCCCCCCCCATATAAGCTCCCTAGAGGCAGGGGCTGTTTTATTTCTTTGTATCCCCAATGGCTAGCACAGTGCCTACCTAGCACATGGTACATGACAAATAAATAGTTGTTGATTGATATTATCAGTAACTATGTCTACAATATCTATATCTATATAGCTTAATTTATATATGTATTTATAATATAAATATTTATCTAATCTGTATTTCCTTTAAACATGCCCAAGTCTCCCTATTCTTCTATTAAATAAAAAACAACTTTTGCTAAGCCTTATCATCCCTATTAAATTATATTTCTGTCCCTTTTCTCAGTCAAATCCCTAGAAAAAAGCTATCTACACTCCCTTCAGCTTTCTTTCCATTTGTTCACTATTCAGCCCTTTGCAGTCTGGCTTCTGAACTCATTATGCAACTAAAACTGCTTTCCAAAGTTATCATTGATCACAACTGACAAAACTAGTGGTCTATTCTCAGTCTTCATCCTTTTGGATTTCTCTATGGACCTCTCTCTTCTTGTAGGACTCTCTTGTCTTTGGACTTTCATGACACCGCTCTCCCTGGTTCTCCTAACTGTCTTACTATTCCCCCCCAGTCTCATTTACTGATTTCATCATTATAGCCTTCTCCCCAATTATATATGTCTCCTAAGACTCTGTCTTGGGTCTTCTTCTATTGTTTCTCAACATTGTCTGTCTTGGTAATTTTATCAGCTCCTATTGGTTTAATTATCACCTCTATGCAGATCAATATATCCATCCTTAGTTTCTTTTCTGAGCTCTAGTCTATTGCTTTTTGGGCATTTAAAGCAGGATATGTCAGACGTATCAAACTCATTGTATCTAAAAAGTAAACTCTATTCTTCTGATCCATCCATCTTAATAACATTCCCTGTTGTCTTTAGGATACCAACTGATCTCACTAGGTGGTCTCAGAGCACAGCAGGAGCAAGAACAATCTATTGAATGAAGTTGAAACCTTCCTCTCATTCACCCTAATTCCTTTTGCCCAGTTTCTATCAGGTATTGAATGCCCCCTCCCAGATGGACGCTGACCCTACCAATTCATTCCCGGCTCTTTGAGAATTTACGAAGAACCTTTGCTTCACTTGAACCCAAAATCTCACTAGCAGTTTCCACCAGTTATGGGTGAGAGGCATGGCACTCACACACACACATACACACACACACACACACACACTCACTCTTAAATGAGCAAGGACTCTTCAACTACCATCCTTCTGGAAAGACGGTAGGCCCCTGGGCCTTATGATTTGCCATTGTTACCTAAAGATTATTGGGCCTTTCTATCTGTCCTGTAGATATAACCCTCTTATTTATGTTTTTTCTCCTAATTAGAATATGAGTTCCTTGAGAGCAGAGACTCTTTTTGTTTTGTTTTGTTTTTTCTTTCCTTTGTGTCTCCAGGCCTCATCACAGGGCTTGGGGCATACTAAGCATTTAAAAATAAATAAAATGGGTTTTTGACTGATTGATCGAATCATATGGATTCATATCCTTGACTACTCATTATCTCCCACCCCACGTATTCAATTAGTTATTGAATCTTGACATTTAAACCTCTACTACATCTTTCATATTTGGCAGAGTATTTTGCAAGGAGGGTAGTTTTGCAGAGCCATCTATTTGCAGAGTCATCACTAATTCATATGCTCCCTGCAAGATCTGAGATTTACAGGGGATTTTAGAGAATATCAAATACAACCCTTCACTTTAAGATTAGGAAATGGAGGGTTGGAGATATGAAATGACTTGTCTAAGATATTCAGGTAGCAAGCTGAAGAACTGGGATTTGAGCCCCTTTTCACTGCTTCTAGTTCCTCTGCTTTTTTTCCAGTTTGCCACACTGTCTCCCACGAGATAAAACATGATATGGTAACCCAATGATGCAGATAGCCCTGTAGGAACTTCAGAGAGGAGCAGTCACCAGGCTGGAGCAATTAGAGAAGGCTTTATGCAGGAGATGAGCAAGGAGATATTTGGATTTTGATTTTCCTTTCTGTCCCATGAATGAGACAGAAGTTGACAAGAGACCACTCTTGCTCTCAAGGTGCTCAAAGCAGATGAGGAGCCAAAAGAACTTTAATGCACATTCTATAGTACATTAGAGGAGAATGAGCAAAGTGCTACATAAAGTCCGGGGAGAAAGGTAATTACTGACTAGAAAGATCAGGGGGAAAATGGGAAACTGCTGACATTTGAATATTACTCTAAAGAGGATTTTTTTTAACCTGGAGTCTGTGAATTTGTTTAATATATACATAAAAATATGTATATTATATATATGTATATACACACATATAATTGTATTTCAGTGTAATTGATTTCTTTGTAATCCAATGTATTTTATGCATTTGAAAACATTATTTAAATTTTAACAAGCATTTATTAAGTGCCTACTATATGCCAAGTAGTGCACAAAGCATTTTACAAATATTAACTTATTTCATCCTTGTAATAGCAATCTTGGAAGGTATGTGTGTTCTTAGTATTCCCATTTTAGAGTGGAGAAGTGATTTGCCCAGAGTTTACACAGCTAGCAGGTATCTGAGATCAGATGTGAACTAAGGTCTGCTTGATTTCCAGACCAGAGCCCTATCCTCACCAGCTAGCTGCTTCAACTGTCCTGAGAAAGGATCCGCTAAGCTTCACTAGCCTGCCAAACAAGTCCATGACACAGAACATATTAAGAAATCCTGGTTATGAAGCCTTGGAACAAATGGAGACCTCAGTCTACAATAAATTGGGGAACTAGGTCCATGCACTAGAAGTTCTCCTGTGGTCATAGATTTAGATCTGGAAGGGACCTGAGAGGCCCTAGCTTCCAACCCCTCCATTTTAAAGATGAGGAAACTGAAGTTAAGTAACTTGTCCCAGGGTCATGTTTGTAGACCAGATCAGGCCTTGTAGGCTGCACTGACAACCCTGGCCTCACCGCCCCATTTAGCAATCTGAAGGATTAGGACACCAGCTCTGGCCAAGACAAACTTCCCCCTGGGCCAATACATGTCAAGTAAGCAGATACTGAGGGTTTGTGTATATGTGAATGTTTGTGTAGGAGGAAGCAGAGAGGGCGGGTATGGATGAACACATTTGAAGCAAATACTGATCAAAGAGCAAGAAGCCTAGGGGTCATATCTTACCCAAAGCATGAAATGGAGGAGCAAGAGGACCTATTGATTCAGGTTTGGGGTTCAGAACTACCTTCCCTACTCTAAGCCCAAGCCTGCCCTCCTGAGCTCCCTTCCTTTTCAGGGTCTGAATAAAGAACTCAGCTGCTGCCTGAGAATAGCTCCCATTCCTCCTCTGAGACCCTGGGGGTCCCTAGTTTATTGTTGTGTCAAGCCCAGACTCTACTGAGAGGAGGGGCCCTGTTGGTCCTTTCCATCTGTAGGGAGGGACAGGTGGGGATGGGGTGGATTACCTCTTGCTTGGACCATTGCAATTGCTTCCTAATTTGTCTTCTTAATTCAAATCTCTCCCTACTCCAAGCAATCAAAATGATTTTCCTTTGGAAGCAGATCTGACCATCCTCTATGCAATAGATTCCATCAGCTTCTTAGATAAAATATCAACTCCTTCTTTGGCTTTAAAGACCCTTCAGCAACCCATCTTTCCAATTTCATTGTAGGTATGTCCATTTACTGCACTCTGTAATCTAGCTACATTCCATTCCTCATGGACAGAGGCCTCCCCTCTGCCTGGAATGCTACTCTTTCCTCACTTCTACCTCACAGAATCCTTCACTTCCTTCAAGACTCAGCTCAGGCATCATCTTTTAAACAAATCCTTTCCTGATTTCTCCAGCTACTAATGTCCTCCCTCCCTGACCAACTACCTTAGTTTTAATGTATTCTTATTTCTTTTATAGTCTTCACATACTTTTCTAAACAATATATATGTCTACATGCAAGTGTCTACATATATGTACATATATGTATATCTTCTCTTTTCCAATAGAGTATGAAATACTTAAAATCCAGGATTGTTTCAATTTTTTTTTGTATTTGTGTCTCCAGATATGAACAAAATGCCTGGCACATAGTAGGTGCTTAATAAAGGCTTAATTCTTACGTGTGTGTGTATGTGTATATATATATATATATATATATATATATATATATATATATATATATATATACATATATATGTGTCTCCATTAAAATCCAATATTCTGATGGCTCATTGTGTTGTAGTATGCACATAATCCTGGGTTATCAAAACAATTTGCCAGTAAGGTACAAACTCTGGCAGGTTCTGTTAAATCAAAAGGGCTTTGGGCACAGTTCTGGTGATGAATTGCAGGTCTTATGCCCTAGGACAATCCAACTTAGGTTCAGATAGCATGACTCAACTTACTAGGAGATGAAATTTTTGACTGCAAAAAATCATAATCTTTGTTTCCTAGGGCCTAGGAGAGCTGGGTTGTTGGAAGAAATATCTATACCAATGAAATAACAATTTACTTGAGTTTGTAGATGATGGCATCTCAGGGTTTTATAGAAATTGATTATAAAATTGGGCAGCATGGTGCAGTGCCTGACCTACAGTCAGGAAGATGAGTTCAAATATAGTGTGAGACACTTTCTAGGTGTGTGACCCTGGGCAAGTTACTTAACATCCATTGGCCTCAGTTTTTCCATCTGTAAATTAGGGATAACAACAGCACTTACCTCCTAGGGTTGTTGTGAAGATAAATGAGATAAAAATTGTAAGTGCTTAGCAGAGTGCCTGGAACACAGTAAGTGCTATGTAAATGTTCATCATCATCATCATCATCATCATCATCATCATCATCATTATCATCATCGTCATCATCATCATCATTAAATTGACCTTTCTCTTCTGCTGCCTGTCTCCCAAAATACTTTTTAGAATCATAGGACCTTTCGAAATGCAGGTTAGGACAATCAGACTGATTCTTTCTAATCAATCAGTTAAAAATGTTATACGACTGGAACTATCCTAAATCCTAGGAATAAAGACAAAAATGAAACTATCCCTGCCCTTGGAGATCTTATTTTCTACTGTTCTAGGGGTGGCTCAGGCTTTGTTAATGCTTAATATTTGAAAGAACACAGGCTGAGAATGATTGTTCTAGACCAGGGGATCCCAAACCTTTTCCTGTCCTGTGTCCATTGGCTTTCAGCAAAATTTTCCCTATTCTAGAGTTTACCTAGCATAAATACATAAAAAAGACCTTCTCCAAAAGATAGGAAATAAATTCTAGGGTTTATCATGCATGTGCACATAAAAAATAAAATATAGTATGACAAAATTATCAGATTTTCAATACTTTGTGTGCCTAAGCTTTCCCACCTCTAAAACTGGGGTAATAATTGCTCCTTCTTCCTATATGGGGCATTAGAAGGAAAAATAAGATAATTAAATGCAAAACCACTTTGATATTATTGGGGAGAAAAGATGATCCAGAAATTCAAGTTGTTATTGTCATCCTCATCCTCATTGTTAATGTGACACCATGAAAAAGGAAACATTTTGGAGAAGTACTGTTGCACACTTAGCTTTATTGAAATTGAACAAATAAATCTCTTTTAAAATAATCCCTTTTATCTCACTTGTAAAATTTATTTTCATTTTATTATTTTTTTTTTACAGATTGTCTTTATCTGAATAAGCAAAAATACCTCTTTTTTTTTTCTTACTTAAAACACGTAGCCAGGATTCGAACCACGTAGCTCTGGTACCAAAAGGTTACAGATTATGAAAATCACAGTACAGTTTTAAAACTCTTAAGTTAGTCAATGGTATTTAAAATGACAGCCACTTTAATGAAGGTAGAAATCAGTGGTCTGTAAACCTATTGGACTATTGTTCGCAGCTATAATGAGAGCAGTGATGGAGAAGTTAATGCTAATCTGAGCTACACCACTTAGGAATCAAGAGGTCCATGAATATTGTAGTGGAGGGGAGGGAAGAACACATTGGCACTTCAAGTTGCAAGTAAATACAGCCAGAACAAAGTCAGTGCACCATCTTGGAAAGAAAATAATATGGGTTGTCTCATTGATTTCTAGGAAAGAACACTATCAAATTAATCACATAGTACACAACTTTTAACCCCAAAATTACAATTCTAGGAAAGCAAGATGATGTGAAAATGCACACCTACAAGGCTAATCAAAGTAGAGATCTGGTTTTGTTGGAAGTGTTCATTTCTTTCCCCTTTTAAGTATAAATTTATGAGCCACAAAAAGACGTAGTGAAACACTAACTACTGATATTATCATGGAACGCAGCTCAATGGACTTATTTTCACATACATAGGCAGCATTTTCCTGAAAGAGTTTGGTCCTCTTAACTCACTGGAGGGTAGCCGCTATAATTAGATGTAAAATATTTTAGGTCTTATTTAAGTGAACATTTCAGTACCAGAATTAGTTAAAAAAAATTTTTTGGCCCCATGTGCACATCTGATTGACCCAAGATCTGGAAGAACAATGTTAAGGGATCTGTAAGGGGACCCTTGTCACATAGTCCTGTAATTATCTTTAATTTTGTGCAATTTTCTTCATGGACTGAAACTTTTCTGTTTTCTTTCAGTGTCATGAAATCCTCCCACCACCCTTTTTACCTCCCCCAGCCCCTCAGTCAAAATGATAGAAAGACAATTTCACCGTTTATTTACAAGCACAACATTTGGGCAACAGCGTCCCTAGGGTTCACCTATTTCTTATGGACATCCTCATGCCGAATGATTTTGTATGTGATCCAGTAAAAGACGTTGAATATGAGGAAGGCCAGTGGGAAGGCAGCTCGGGATATCGTATCAATCCTTTTAGCCCGGTCCACAAACTTCTTTTTGATGGAGTCTGAATCCTTCGGGGGTGCTGGGGGTGGGTTTGGTGGGGGCGCTTTGACTGCTGTTCCATCTTTGACTTGGAGGCAGTGACCCATCCCATAACCACTGAAATTAAAACGACTCTCCCGAGCAACGTCTTCTTCCTGGAAGGATAAAGAAAGATGCACAAAAGATGAGTCATCATTTAGACAGATATACATTCTTATTGAAGTTACTTGTAAACCTT
The DNA here is from genome assembly GCA_028646575.1 of Pseudocheirus occidentalis. Taxonomy (NCBI): domain Eukaryota; kingdom Metazoa; phylum Chordata; class Mammalia; order Diprotodontia; family Pseudocheiridae; genus Pseudocheirus; species Pseudocheirus occidentalis. Next base: position 25,828,456 of record CM053600.1, read on the forward strand.
TAAGAAGAAATATATTAGGTAATTAATATTAGTAACCAATTATATTAATTTCATATATTTGTTATATTATAAATTTGTATATATTATGTATAAATATATAATATTTATAATTAATATATAACAAATATATTAGTATATTAGGTAATATACATTATAGAGTAATATGATATTACTTTTTAAGGTCTTTCAATTGTCTTCTACAAGAATAATTTTTTTAAAGATGGAAAGTTTTCTTCAAACTTCAACCTAACCAACTTTCTTTTTAAATTGGGGGCGGGGGAGGTGGATTTTTCTCAGTATGGAAGATAAATTTATCATAGTGATTGTGGGGGGGGGAGTAACATGGAATTAAGAGTATTAAGAATAACTTTATGGTTATTTTATCCAATCAGTCACCTTTGAGTGGTGACCATATACTCAGGCACACACAAGGATTAGATGGACATGTTAGTCCTCTAGCTTTTGTACTATTAGTTCAGGTGACTTGGATCTGTCTGGTTCTATGTCACTCAGCTCTATAACTACTCTGTGTGGTGTGTGGGCATTCAGAGGCATTAGACCTGCTATTTTCATCAGGAAAGCCTCTGGTGAAGAAAAATCACCAGATTTTACACATTTAAAAAAGTATTATTATTATTATATACATGAGCATCTGGGTCGTCCATGCCATATAATTCTGGCACAGAACAAAAAGGGAAATCATCTCCTAGGTCTAGGATGATCAAGAATGTGCTAGAGCCAGTTCTTAGACGCATAGGGAGAGTTAACTGTTCATTTTTTAAGTGTGAACATTTATGCCTGGGTAACTGGCAAATGCTACAAACTGGAGTTTGATTTATTCTTTTGTTGATTGTCTAGACTTAACAACCCAGTGGAGAAAATGTTAATAATTTAGAACAAATTTATGTGTTTTGTGCATACATTTCCTTCTTCTCTTGCCTCTCCCTGTACATTCCCCTCCCTCTTCCATTACCCAAAACTGTTATACATATATTGTTATACATTTCCCAGCACACCCATGCATGGGATGAACAGGCCATATACAGGGTTCAAGTAAGTACTTTGTGCTTTGTAAACATGACTTTGGAAGTAGGTGCTGAAATCTGAAATTGGTGTTGCGTAGTCATTCAGTTCCTCTTCCATGAATGACTGGCTGTTATACCTACTTGGACCAGACTATATCACACAGAGAAAACTAGGCTTTTGGCAAGCAGCAGCACCTTTGGGCTGAAAAGACAGCCAGCATGAATCAATGCCAACACTGTGTTTCAATTTGTCTTTGTAGAACTTGTCAATATGATGAAAAGACAGACAAGGGAATGCTGTTTCACTCTATATTTAAGGTTTTGTTTATTAATAGTTCTTATTAATGACAGTAATATGAAGAAAACAGTAATTATATCAAAAGCTCTCTCTATGTGCATTATAGACATTTTTCTAAAGGTAACCACAGAAATTTCTACTCTATAAAAATTTTTGTCACAAAAAATTCATGAAGGATATTTCCTTCCCAAATACATGATTGTCTTTCAAAAGAATGTTCAGAACAATTTGTTTCATTTCTTAATCAAATGGGTTTAGCATATGGAGTATAACATGTTCATGATAGCAAATAACAGGTTTGATCATGTGTTTGCCAACTTCTATCCTCTCTACTAAACCAACAAACAAAATCCATAGCATAGTATTAGACCAAAGAATTACATATGCTCAAAAATAAAGTGATACTCTGGGACAAGTGCTGGAATATAGAGTGTTCTAAAAGTCTTAGTGCAGTTTTGAGCTTTAAATTGGTAATATTAATTAAATTAAAGCCAATTTAATTGGTGTTAAAGCTCAAATCCATAGCAAGATTTTTGAGGCACCCAACAGTAAATTGTTAGTTACCATTAATGCAAGACAAGAAGCACATGAAATTAAAATTTATCAACATATCATGTCTGAGAATCATCAGCATAATTTTAGTGTATACCTATCCTCCTGGAGTACTCTAACAGTTACTGAAGCCAGGGACTAGAAGATGTGCCCCCTGACATGTATTGTTACATGAGTTCAGCAGAGTTTTGACCTTCCTGATTAATCCTATTTGACAGATGTCAACAAGTGAATGAATATAGTAAATATGGATTTTAATTGGTATGATGGAAAGATCACTGGTCAAAGAATCAAATTCTAGGCCTGGGTTCTAGACTATTTGAGCCTGGGCATGTCATTTTACCACCATGGGTCTGAGTTAATTTGCATCTATAAAATTAAGATTTTAGTTTACTCTTTGAAATTAAAACCATGGCAGCAAAAACAATATATGACATTTAGCAGTGCTTTACAGTTTTCAAAGACTTTTATCATTGCTTTTATATGGTGCTTTTTAAAGTTTTCAGGCTTTAGCCTACGTAGTATCTCACTCAAGTCTCACAGCCGTCTTGTGTGCATGGCTGCTATAGGAATTATACCTGTTTTACAGATGATTAAACTGAGACTTGAAGAGGTTAAGTTAATGAGGATTCAGTCTTCTGAGCCCAAGTCCAACATCATCCAACTGCATCGTATTGCTTCTCTAATCCACATTCATATAGTGCTTTATAATTTACAAAGTACTTGACATACGTTATTACCTTAGTTGATTTTCATTGCTGTTGTTTGGTTGTGTCCGACTCTCCATTACCCTATTTTGGGGTTTTCACTGGAGTGGTCTGTCATTTCCTTCTCTAGCTCATTTTGCAGGAGAGAAACTGAGGCAAAAAGGGTTAAGTGGCTTGCCCAGGATTTCACAGCTAGTAAGCGTCTGAAGTTGGGTCAGATCTTCCTGACTCCAGACCTGGTGCTCTATCCACTGTGTCACTTAGCTGGCCCAATGTTTTCATTATCACGGCTTAATTATGAGGTCTATACATGTGACTGCTCAGTAAACTCCAGTGACTCCTTATTTCCTTCAGGATCAAATGTAAACTTTCTTGTTTTTCATTAAAGCCCTTTATGATCTTGCTCCAGTAGGGGTGGGGAACCTTCCACCTCAAGGCCACATGTGACTTTCTAGCTCCTTGGCTGTGGCCTTTTGACCAAGGCCAGGTTTTACAGAACAAATCCTTTTATTAAGAGGATTTGTTCTGTGAAGTTTGGATTCAGTCACATGCACATATAGGCTACAAGTGTATATCGTACATGCACACGTACACACATGCTACAAGCACATATCATATATGTACAGTACATATATGCTACAAGTATATATCATATATATACATGCACATGCATGCTACAAGTGTATATCATATATATACATGTACACACATGCTACAAGTATATGTCATACATGTACACATATGCTACAAGTATACATCATATATGTGCACATACATATACAGTACAAGTATACATCATATATGTACGTACATACATGCCACAAGTATATATCATATATGTACACATACATATACTACAAGTACACATCATATATGTACACATACATATATGCTACAGGTATGTATCATATATGTACATATACAAATGCTTCCGGAGGGACTGCACTGTTTAATTTTTGTCCTTGTAGCTCTCTCTCTAGCACAGCAAATAGCACACATTGTTGTTCACTAGTTTTTAGTGGTGTCCTATTCTCTGTGACCCCATTAGGGGCTTTCTTAGCAGGGATACAGGAGTGGCTTGCCGTTTCCTTCTCCAGAGCATTTTACAAATGACAAAACTGAAGAAAATAGGGTTAAGTGACTTGCCCAGGATCACACAGCTAGGAAGTGTCTGATGCCAGATTTGAACTCAGATAGATGTCTTCCTGGCTTCAGGCCCACCAGTATCATTGTACTACCTAGTTGCCCACTTAGCTGAATGGCACATAGTTAAGGACTTAATAAATGTTTTTTAAAAATTATTATTGTCTCCTTATCTATCTCCCTATTTATCTAATTTCTCTCTCTGTCTCTCTCTTTCTCTCTCTGTCTCTCTGTCTCTGTCTCTGTCTCTCTCTGTCTCTCTCTCTCTGTCTCTTTTATGAGAATCTATGACTAATGACTCTTCTGAACTTGAATCCTATACCACTAGCTATTGGTTTGTCTCATCCATACCTGAAACTCAACATGTGCCAAATAGAAATCATCTTCCCCTTTAAACTCTTCCCTCCTCCAAACATAAGTATTTCTGTTGATTGTATGGGTGTCATTCCAGGTATTTTTTTTATTCCCTGTTCCCCTATACCTCCCCTTCCTAGCCAGTTGTCGTGTCCTTTAAATTGTGCTTTAAAAAACAAAAACAAAAAACCCCAAACACTTCATGCCCTTTCCCTTTTCTCCACTTTTTTTCAATTCATTTTAGTTTCTCATCACTCCTTTCCCTGGACTACTGCAGTAACCTCTTAATTGCTCTTCCCACCTCTTGTCTCCCCTCTGTCCAATCCATGTATAACATACATGCCAAAATGCTATTCCTAAGGTGCAGGTCTGAACATTGCACTGCCCTGTTCAAAAATATCTGTCACTTCTCTTTATCTGAGGACAAAATACAAATTCCTAAGGCTGGCATTTAAGGCTCTTTGTGATCTGAACTCAGGACAGAACTGAGTCCAAGCTCACCTCCAGTCCTTTTTAACCAAGGTCAACTCACCTCAACTCACTGAGCCTTAGTTTCCTCAACTGTAAAATGGGGCTAATATCTATATTACTCGTCTCCTAGGGTTGTTATGAGTATGAAATGAGATAATGTGTATAAAACATTCTGTATATCATAAAGCATTATGTAAGTATAGCTTTCACTATTCACTTTTGCCTAAATAATTATGTTCTGTGTTCATTCAATAGCATTTCAAATTATGGCTCTTAGCTTAGTTATAGCTAATTAAATTGATTGTTTAAAATAAATATGTAATAGCTGCAAATTATTCCATTAATTTATAGTGTGCAGCTAATATGCTATTCTAAAAGCATTCTTATTTACCATTATGACTCATTCAATATAATTTTAAAATGGAGAATTTAAACAGCAAAGAATGGATTTAATTTTACAGATTTTATTCAGGAATAAAAAGACTAATAGAGGTTCTTTTGCATATTAAAATGAATTTTTCCGCTGCCTAAGAGTTGCTTTGATGCCTCATTGTGACATAGTAGCTATTTGGGATTCTTGAAGCCTATCCCAGGAGGTTCAAACTCTGGTCATTTCTGGTGTATGGAGCCATGTATGAACACCAGACTGGATAAGTACTAAGATCATCACTAAAAATCTGCCCACCAGCAGACAAATTGCTTTGGTCTGAAAACCTCATGAGACTCTCAACTAAGTGTGGCTGGAATTCTCTCTCTCCCCTTCTCTGTCTCCTGCTTCTATGTCTTCCTTCAAATGTAACATCTCACCTTCAACAAGATGCCTTTTCTAGTCACCCTTACTGCTAATGTCTTCTCTCTGAGATTACTTCCAATTTATTGTATCTATATCTATGTATCTATCTTGTTTCTAGGTAGTTGTTGCAAACTATCTTCCATGTTAAACTGTGAGCTCCTTGAAAGTAGGGTATATTTTTCATTGTTTTATTTTTCCTCTTTTTGTATCCTTAGGGCTTAGCATGATGTACATAGTACATAGATGTACATAGATGCTTAATAAACGCTCGTTTTGTCACCTGACAACTTGGTGAGCTATGAACTCCATCAGTGATGGAGTACCTGAATGAAAACATGGATCTTTGACGTGCTAAAACAAGTAAAAGGAAGTATCGATTATATTCATAATGAAATTAGAATTAATATATTAAAATATTGTAACATGACTTCTATGTGAAAATTTTAAAAAATGTTGTGAGATGGGGAAAGGAGGGGATGGGAAGGGAGAGAATGGAAGCTACTCATAACTATTTTAAAGAGGAGTCTTCTTTCAAGAGTTGATTGAGTTAACAGCTAGTATCCATCAACCTTCCAGGTGTTCCTGGCAGGTAAAATACTTCAGATTTCATATATATATATATATATATATATATACACACACACATACATACATACACACATCCATATCTATGCATATATGTATGGTGGTGCCATAGTGCAGAGAAAGCCAGGCCTGAAATCAGAAAGACTTATCTTATTCAAATCTGACCTAAGACCCTTACTAACTGTGTGACACTTGGAAGCAGCTAGGTAGTTCAGGTACTACTGGGTTTTGTGTTTTGTTTTGTTTTTTTTTGCATATAATCAGGGTTAAGTGACTTGCCCAGGATCACGCAGTTAGTAAGTATCTGGGACCGGATTTGAACTCAGGTGTTCACAATTCTAGGGCTGGTGCTTTATCTACTGTGCCACCTAGCTCCTTCCCTTCCCCACTTTTTTTTGTGAAAAGGAGAATAGCAGCATTTATTTTCTGGTAACAAGTGCCTAGTGACTGAAATAAACTTGTTTTTAAAAGACATCAGAGTAAGAAATCAGGAAGAACTGAATTAAAATCCAGTCTCAGATACTTACTGTGTGACCCTGAGCAAGTCACTTAACCTCTGTTTGCCTTAATCCATTAGAGAATCAAATGACAAACCATTTTAGTAACTTTGCCTATATGGTTTCACAAAGAGTTGGATATGATTGAATAACAATATGTATAGATGTATGTATATATATATGTGCATACATATATATATATACACATATATAATTACTGCTACTGCTACTACTTAGCACTTTTAAGTTTAGCAAAGTGTTTTACATA
>CM053600.1:25835648-25851016 GCA_028646575.1 Pseudocheirus occidentalis
TAAAGTATGCAAAGGGCTTTATAATATACAAGGTATCCCAAAAATCTTAGTGCTATTTTAGGTCATTGTCTTAAAGCAGCCCTAAGGTTTTGGGTTCACCCTGTATTATTCCATTTGCTCTTCCCAGTAACCCTGTGAAGTAGGTGCGATGCTAACCACCTGTGTAATCATGGGTAAGTTGCTTAACTTCTCCAGGACTCTGTTCCTCTGTAAAATGAGGATCTTAGACTAGATGCTCTCAGAGGTTCCTTCTAACTTTATATGGATGATCCATCCCATGGTTCTCATTTTACAGATGAGGATACTAACTCTTGGATTAAAGTGATTTACCCAGAGGCAAACCCAGGTTTTCCCAAATTTGGACTTAGTACTTTGTCCCCTCACTACCCCCATACTCTTTCAGATCAGGAGATCTTTTTAGCTAATTTTTTTCTCTCTTGAGGGTTCCTAGACCTAATTTGATCATAAACTGTTAGAGTTGGGAGAGCCTTGGAAAGCATCCGTTTCTATCTCCTCATTTTATGGGTGAGCAAACTCATCCTAGGGGAGGTAAGCAACTTCCTGAAAGTCCTTACTATTTCTTTACAAGAGCTAGGGTTAGAACGCAGCTGTCAGGGCATCAAGCAAAGAAGGGCTATATACCATCTTGTAAGTACATGTCTCTAACTTGTACATGTTCATCAATTGGTTGGTTATGTCTAGCTGGAGCTAGATTGTAGGTTAAAGACCATCTAGTCAAACTCTCCTATTTTATGGATGAGAAACTGAAGCCCACAGACGTTATCATTTGTTAAGTCACACAAAATAAATTATTAAGTTACATTTTTAATGGAACTGATTAAATTTTCCTAAATTCTGTCTATATCAAGGCTTTGTACCCTTATGTCCTTTATAATTTCATAATTCTAATAAATCATAATTAATAATAATAGCTGAAATTTATGCAGTACTAATTTAAGGTTTAGGACAGTGGTTCTCAACCTTCCTAATGCCACGACCCTTTAATACTTATATGTGGGCATATCTGGGCGTATCTGCATGTGGGTGGACCTGCCTGGATATGGATAGAAGAGTGGTGTCTCAGTTCCTAAAACCATTGGAAATATGTGTTTTTCGATGGTCTTAGGTGACCCCTGTGAAAGGGTCGTTCGAACCCCAAAGGGGTTGCGACCCACAGATTGAGAACCGCTGGTTTAGGAGATAGCAAGGTGGTTCAGTGTATAGAGCTCTGGACCTGAAGTCATAAAGACCCAAGTTCTAATATGACCTTAGACTCTTACTGTTTATGTGACCCTGCAATCACTTGAGTTCCAGTTGCCTTAATCTATTGGAGAAGAAAATGGCAAACCACTCCAGTATCTTTGCCACGGAACTCATGAAGAGTTGGACACAACTTAACAACAACAACCGATTTAAGGTTTTCAAAGTGCTCTCTATAACTTAACTCATTTGATCCTTTTTGTAGCCTGGCAAGTTAATTGCTACAAGAATCGTTACCCTATTTTACACATAAGAAAAGTGAGATTGAGAGAGGTTCATGTAGTTTATCTGATGGAATTCAAACCCAGGTCTTTCCATTTTCAATTCCAATACTCTATTTACTACATTAAACTACACACACACACACACACACACACACTCACACATACCCATATTATGTATATATGTGTATGTCCCTCTATATCTCTCACACATACATATATGTATGTATACATTCTTATATCATTTATTTTATCTTTTGTTTATTTCACCTGTAGACTTTGCAGTATGTTCTTTTTATCCTTATGTTTAGTCTAATGATCAATTACATATGAAATACAAGTCACTGGCCATAACAATTATACTTTAGTAACTGTGAGGTGAAAGGCTTTACATTTCAATGAAGGATATGGTATTTTTAGGAATTTTTTTTCGGTTGAGCACATATTCTATTTAATGTTTCCCTTCTGCTTTTGGTAATATGATGTCTTCTTAAACTTCAAAGGTGGACTTGGGGTAAGGTAAATCATACCACCATATTCTTTTCTTGATTTTTCTGCTTAATTTCCTTTTATTCCAGTTAAAACAAAGCATTGCTTTGCTGGAGTCCTTGATCCTAGAGGCGTCTCATGATAATTAACTGGTTGCTTAAGAACTTGTCATATACACATCCTTGTCACAAGAGTTCTGTGACCTCCAGAGAATCTAAGAGCTCCACAACTCCATCCTGTCGGTGTCTGAATTTGTGCTCAGTCCAGCTAAGACATACACTCATATCCTCCAGCTTGGCTTGGTTCCTCCTACTCCTCTGAGTAGTTTCTTTTCCTGTGAGAATACTGGGAACACAGAATTTTGCCAGTGTGACATAACAAGTTCTTGGGCAGGCCATCATCATAGTGGCAGATGCTAGAACCACTCTGCTAGCATCTGCTCTTGGGCCCACTTGCCATGGTTTGTCACATGAGGGCAGACCAGTGATACCTACCTCTAGCATTTCCAAACTCCTAAGAGTTTGGGGTTACACATCAGAAAAGCTGAAAGTTACCCTCAACTTGTCAAGCTATTTCTACTCAGATATGCACATGTGTTGACTCACACATCCTCAACTTGCACGCATCTGTATCATTAATCATTCTCTCTCCATACCTTACAATATGAATTATTCTAAACTCAACATTGATACTCTATCCACAACCTTTGTATGGCTATTGTGATGAAAGTGCTGTGCAGTAATATAAGGTGCTTTGAGGTAGATGGTGGCTCAGTGGGCAGAGCACTGGACCTGGAGTCAGGAATTTCTGAGTTCAAATCTAGTCTCAGACACTTCCTGGCTGTATTATCCTGGGCAAGTCATTCAAGTTCTAATTGCCTGACAAAATGGATCCATTGGAGAAGGAAATGGCAAACTACTTCAGTATCTTTGCCAAGAAAACTCCAAATGGGGTCATGAAGAGCTAGACATGACTGAACAATAACATAAGACTACATAGAAATAATAATAGTTATTAGAATTAATATTATAATTATATCATTTAGATTCCTAGATGGTTTCTTAGATGTAAAATTTCTTAAAAGCTGAAAAAAAACCCAACAAAAAAAAAACCCAAAACAACAACACTTTCAACAACCTGCTCTTTCATGAAAACTGTTCTGTAAACCATTCCTACAGATAAGCTAACACATCTGTGTTTTACAAACCACTTAAATACAGTATTACAGCCTAGAGTTCCTGTAGTCAGCCTACTGCCAGAAATGCCTCTATGTTAGTCAGTAGGTGTGACAGAATAAGCAAATATGTGGCATGATGTTATTAGGGGATCTGTCTCTCCTGTTTCAAAAATAAGCCTTTTGGTTTTACCTCCATAGTCACGAAGCAGCAGGAGCCCAATGCTCTATTCCATGATCTTTTCAGGGGTACCATTTCATAGCACACATCGATGCAACAGCCAATATCTCTTATAAATCCAAAGCATTGATGTGCCTGTCTTTAAAAGAAAGACTCCAAAATCTATTGAACAGATACATTAGAGGATAATAATTTATTTTACAAATGCATTCAGGGTTGAGTGGTAGTTCAACAAAAATTTGTTACCTGATTGGTTATTCATCAGACAAAAGGATTTGCCATGTGAAGTAGCCAGAGAACACTGAAAAGAACACTGCATTTGGAAGCAGAAAACTTGGACTCCAGTCTTGGTCTCCTGCTTACTATCTGTGTGGCCTTAGGCAAATTACCATACTTTTCTGGACCTCAGTTTACAGCTCTGTAAACTGGAAGGTTGAGATGGGATGATCCCTAAGTTCCTTGTAGCTCTAAATCCTATGATTTCTCCACATTACTGCAAACAGTAGCAATATATGTATTTAAAATATTCCTGTTTTCAACACAAGCCTTTCAGAAACATCTATTTCCCCATGATAGATTTAATTGTAACTGTAAATATGAGGACTATCCCTAGCTGATAGAAATGGCATTGTTTTAACAATGATTAACCTACCTATATATCAGCAGTTTCCTATGTATACAACAACTGGGAATGCAATTTTAGCTACTTTTCAGCTTACCAAACTCCACCTAAGGTATGTAAGGTTAGTAATCTTTATGATGTCCTTGTGGTTGATGAAAGTCATATTCCAGACTATTTGCTAATTGACTACCCCTAAGGTCTCATGGTGAATGTTTCTAGCAACAACAATCAGATAGATGTAAGGGAAGAGACTCAGAAAATCTAGGCTCTCAATTAGGGTACTCATCCCTTTGTATGGTACCTGAACCTCCATCATGTACCCTAGGAATTGTACAGTGAGTGATCACCATCTTTGCATGCCTATGAATAACCAGTCAGCTGCCTGACTGGTCATCCTTTGATGACTTATGTGCCTTCTTAGTACATCTGCACTCATGATCCCCTCACAATAAATATTTATAGTCAAATAAATATTGAACTTCAGTGTCTTCCTCCATCACAACACTTTGTTTTTCATCTCTCTTTTCCACTTATTCTTGTAATTATCTGGCATTGTATTAGACTGTTTTATGGTTATCTGCAAAATTGTCAAATCTTTCTATTATTCTCTACATACACACAAATATACTTGCCTAAATGTATTGTAGATGTACAAAACATATGTATATACATTTGCCTTGTTTGAGATTATGTTACATTTGCTTTTTAGAGTTTACCTGAAACATAAAAAATTATTTTCCATCCCATGATTTTAACTCCATAAATCTCTGTTACTAGTGTGTTTCTGGCAAACAACAGACTGTTGAATTTTGCTTTCTAATCTCTTCTGCTATTTTCTGTTTTATAGGTAAATTCATCCCATTCACATTCATGGTTATAATTATTAATTTCCTATTTTCTTCTGTCATAGCCTCTTGTATTTTTCCTTTACCCCAATGGACCCTTTCTTTATAAGTAAAATAAAATAAAAAGGAAAGTGGCACAAAAAATATACTGTTTGAGTTTTCTCTCTAAGGTATTCCATATTCTGTTTTATGAGTAAGTTCATCTTAATCACGTTTGTGGCTGTAATTATTATCTATATATTTCTTTCTATCATTTCCTCTTTTACTCTTTCCTCTTCTTCACAGGTCCCCTTCTTTACTAAAGAAAATGGTGAAACTACCAAGGAATGTGATTTAAACTAACTATCTCCAAATGAAGAGGCATGATTGTATTTCACTGTCTCTGCTCCTTTTCCTTGCCTATTTATGAGTGAGGCAGCAAGTTGGTGTGGTTAGTAGAGCGCTGGGCTTGGATCCAGGAGAAACTGAGTTCAAATCTGGCCTCAGATATTTACTAGCTGTGTGATCTCGGGCAAGTCTCTGTTTGCCTCAGTTCCCTCAACTGTAAAACAGAAATAATAACAGCACCTACCTAAAGGGTTGTGAGGATCAAATGAGATAATATTTGTAAAATGCTTAGCATGATGCCTAGAATGTATTTCTCCCCAGCATAGTATTATACTTAGTCTTGCAGGGTAAGTTGTTCTTGATTTTAAGCTTTTATCTTTTGCTTTTTGGAATATCATATTCCAAGATTTTTCTCTCCTTATATTTAATTACTGCCAAGTTTTGTGCAGTCCTGATCTTGATATTTTTAGTGCTTGATCTCATTCTTTATTGATGCTTTTGGTTATTTTTTTCTTGGAGTTGGAAGTTTTGGTTTTGGCTATGCCATTTTGTACAATTTTCATTTTGGTGTTTCTTTCAAAGTATGCCAGTGGATTGTATCTATTTTCATTGTACCCTCTGGTTGCAACAGATCTGGGCAGTTTTCACTTAAATTTATTGATATATTACCCCAGGGTTTTTTTTTGCATAGTTTTCTTGCAGATTGTTGATTATTAAGTGATCTCTCTCACCTATTTTATTGGTAATTTGTTTTTGATAGTAGTTTCCTGACATTTTCTTGCATATTTTTAATCTTTTGATTTTGTTCTAACATTTACTTTATCTCACGGAGGCATTCAGTTATGGTTTTTTTCCCATTCTAGTTCAGGGAATCTTATTTGACTAAAGTTTCTACCTTATGTTCTAAGGTAGTTTAGGCAAGACCCAGTCTTGCAGTTTAATAAGGACACACAACACACACACACACAAATACCCATTGCATTCCTGGGAACATAACTGGCACATAAAACAAAGAACACTGTTCTCTAAAGTTGTAGAGATAGAGAGTAGGGGTGAAGGTTAGAGAAAGTTTCAGGGAATAAGTGGCATTTGTGTTGAACCTTAAAATATAGGTAGGAATTCAACAGGAAAAAATGTGCAGGAAGAGCATATTTCATGGAAGGCACAGTCCCTTGCCTAATAGGATAGGCAATGTGGTACAGCAAAAGGGTCACTTGGATTCAAAAGACCTAGGTTTGAACTTCACATTGGGCAAGACACTGTGCTTAGCACAAAGTGAGCATTAAAAAAGCTTGATGACTTAACTTTCTTGTTGTGAATAGAGGACCAGCCTTGGAGTCAGGAGGACCTGAATTCAAATCTAGCCTCAGACATTTAACATTTACTAAACATGGGACCTTGGACAAGTCACTTAACCCCAATTGCCCTGCCTTCCCTCCTCCAAAAAACAAAGGCCAAAAAAAACCCTTTAAGAATTAAAATGAGTTTAATAATATTTTTAGAACATACTTTATGAGTGTGCTATGTGGAAAAAACGCTTATGAATATGAATGATTTTTATGGCCATAGAGCTTACAGTTAAGTAGGGGAAATACGTCTCAAATGCTGGGACAGACATAGGGAGGTCAGTATTAAAACATGGCAAGAACCTGATTTTGGGCTAGGTTGTCTCTGACTCTCTTGAAAAATGAATTACAGAATTCCTTTTTTATTTTGTTTTTGTTGGGTTTTTTTGCTTTTTGGAGGGCGGAGGGCTGGGAAACTGGGGTTAAGTGAGTTGTCCAAGGTCACACAGCTAGTAAGTGTTACGTGTCAGAGGCCAAATTTGAACTCAGGTCCTCCCAACATATCATAGCCACCCAAATTATAGAATTCTTAAAACAAAAATTACTTCTATTTCACTTAGAGACCATGGTTCTCTCCTGGGCCTTCTCTTTTCCCTTTTGTGTTATAATAAAACATACTTGTGACAGAGATTCATAGAGTTAAAATCAGGGGATTGGAAATAATTTCCTATTTGTAATAGAGGTATCACCACTACCAGCTTCCATGGTTTGTTATAATCTCTATGTGAATGATTTTCAAACCTGTTTCTCCAACCTTAACCTGTCTTCTAACCTATAGACTTGCATCTCCAACTTTCTATTAGATATCTCAAAGCAGATGCCCCATAGACTTTTTATATTCAACATGTCAAAAACAAAACTTGTTATTTTTTCCTCCCAACCTCTTTTCCTTTCTAAATGTCCCTGTTACTATCAAGATTATCACCTAGTCATCCAGGTTCCAAACTTAGGTATCATCCTCAGCTCCTCATGTCTGTTGATTTTTACCTTCTTAACATTTCTCACAAACGCCCCTTCTCTTTTTTGACATCCCCAGCACCCTGTTGAAGGCCCTTATCACTCATTCCTGGGCTGGTGTAATAACCTTGAGGTTGGTATCTCACCACTTTAACCCATCCTTCATTTAACTGTCAAAATGATCTTTCTAAAGCTCAGGTCTGATCACATCACTTTCCCCTCGTATTCAGCAAACTCTAGGAGCTCCTTATCATCTTTGGGATCAAATAAAAAATTCTTTGGTTGGCATTTAAAACCCTTCATAAACTGGCCCTCCCCCACATCTCCAGTCTTCTTTTATACCTTATCTCTCTCTACATACTCTGTGATTCACTGACATTGACTTTCTTGCCACTCCTCATACAAGATGCTCCATACTGAGCTATTGGCCATGCTTTATACTCTTCTTCATCATCCCCATCTCCTGTTTTCCCTGGCTTTCTTAAAATATAATATTCTTTTTTCCCCTTTAAATTGATTTATTTAATTTTAGTTTTCAATATTCACTTCCATAAGCTTTTGAGTTTTAAATTTTTTCTCCCTCCCTCCCTTCTCCCTTTCCTAAGATAGCATGCAATCTGATAAAGACTCTACATATACATTCTTATTAAACATATTTTCACATTAGTCAGGCTGTAAAGAAGAATAACAATGAATGGGAGAAACAATGAGAAAAAAACAAAACAAAAAAAGAGAGAGGAAATAGTATGCTTTGATCTTGTAGTTCTTTCTCATGGGTCTTTTGGAGTTGTCTTAGATTCTTGCATTGCTGAGAAGTGATAAGTCTACCAAAGTTAGTCATCATACAATGTGGCTGTTCTCTTCAGTGTTCTCTTGTTTCTTCTCATTTAACTAAGCATCAGTTCATATAAGAGTTTCCAGATTTTTCTGAAGTCAGACTGCTCATCATTTTTTATAGCAGAATAGTATTTCATTACATTCATATGCCACAACTTGTTCAGCCATTCCCCAATTGATGGACATCCCCTCAATTTCTAATTCTTGGCCATGCAAAGAGAGTTGCTATGAATATTTTTGTACACGTAGATTCTTTTTCCATTTGTATGATCTCTTTGGGACATAGACCTAGAAGTAGTATTGCTGGGTCAAAGAGTATGCACATTTTTTATAGCCCTTTGGACATAATTCCAAATTGCTTTCCAGAATGGTTAGATCAGATCATAATTCCACCAACCATGCATTAATGTTCCAATTTCCCATATCTTCTTCAGCACTTGTCATTTTCCTGTTTTGTCACCTTAGCCAGTCTGACAGGTGACATGTGGTACCTCAGAGTTGTATGATTTACATTTCTCTAATCAGTAGAAATTTAGAGCATTTTTTCATATGATTATAGATAGCTTTAATTTCTTCGTCTGAAAACTGTTCATATCCTTTGGCCATTTATCAATTGGAGTGTGATATATTCTTATACAAGTTATACAAGTTCTTTATATATTTTAGAAGTGAAGATTTTGTTGGAGACACTATTTGTTAAAATTCTTTCTCAGTTTTCTGCTTCCTTCCTAATATTGGTTGCATTGGCTTTGTGCAAAACCTTTTCAATTTAATGTAATCAAGATTATCCATTTTGCTTTTCATAATGTTCTCTGTCTCTTGTTTGGCCATAAATTCTTCCATTCTCCATAAATCTGACAGGTAAACTATTCCTTGCTCTCACAGATTGCTAATAGTAGCAGCCTTTATATCTAAATATTGACTTTATTTTGGTATATGGTAAAATCTATTACTCTATAAGAAACTTTTCCTGTTTCCTCTTAATGCTAGTGCTTTTCCTCTACTGATTCTCTCCAATTTACCCTATATCTAGTGTGTTTATACTTAGCTGTTTGTGTGTTGTACTCCCATTTAACTGTGAGCTCCCTGAGACTGCCTTTTATCTTTATTTGCATCACCAGGTTTAAGCACGGTGGTATATAATAGGCACTTAATAAATGCTTACTTATAGACTATGGACTGATGTCCTGGAAAATAACCTTTTATAACTAAACTTCCCACTCATGTCTTGATTGATAACACTCTCTGTGTGTTCCACTATAATACTCTGAATGCTCTAGCCATGCTTTATTTTACTTTCCTTCTATCTTCTTGCCAGCCATCTTGCTTGCCCATCATGTACTCTTCATGATCTTTCCCTAATTTTTTCAATTTCTGAAACCATAATCAAATCAAAATTGCTATTGCTACCAGAAAGGGTGTGTATCCCTAAGTCTCCACTCACCATTCTTGTGAGTTTCCAAAATACCTTTGCCTGGCCATTACTCTTCTTTATGTATTGTTTCCCCTTTAGAATGCAAACTCCTTTAAGGTAGCAGCTGTCTTTCCTTTTATTTTTGTATCATCACATTTTGCACAGTGCTTGACACACAATAAGCATTTAATAAGCACTTTCATTCATTCATTGATTTATCCATACTATATTGTTTAATAATATCCCTTAATAATATAGCATTACTAAAAAGAATGTCTATAGTCATTTCTTGTTGTTATTGTTCAGTTGTTTCAGTTGTGTTCAAATCTTCATGACTCATTTTGTTTTTGTTTTTTGCAAAGATACTGAAGTGGTTTACCATTTGCTTTTCTAGCTCATTTTATAATTAAAGAAACTGAGGCAAATAGGATTAAGCTAGAATGTATCTGAAGCTGGATTTGAACTCATGAAGATGAGTCTTCCTGATTCCAAGTCCAGTGTTGTAACTACTGTGCCATCTAGCTGCCCCTAGTCATTTTTTACTGGGAATAAAATCAATGTGTAACAAGTACATATTAAAAAGGACCTCATTAAATCATGATTAAGTAGTAATAAAAATAATGACCTCTTTTGGGAGTAGAGGGAAGAACTGTGGAAGTCCCAGTGTGCAAATTCCCTTTATTATTCCAGTCACAGGAGTCTTTTCAAACTTATAGCCTAAAAGCATGGCTTCTTATGCTTTTTTGGGGGTATCATGGTTCCTGATGGCAGTCTGGTGAAGCCTAGGAACCCCTTCTCAGAATGTTTTTAAATTTAAAAAAACCTACATATAACTAAACAGAAATGAGTTATATTGAAATGGAATTATCAAAATGTTTGCAAAAAGAAAAGAAGTTCATAGGTCCTGGGTTAACAGAGAGTTGCCTGGGATACTGAGACATTAAACATCTGGTACCTCATAACCAGATAGCAAGTGCATAGTGCTAGAATTGAAATTCAAATCCTTTTGACTCCAAGGTTGTCTCTCTTCCCAAGTGTTAGAGAATTAGATCTATCTTGGTACCAATCTCTGAATAATAATGGTAGGTGACATTTATATAGAGTCTCAATTAACAGCAATAGGTAGTATTTATACAGCACTTTATGGATTGCAAAGTACTTAAAATATCTCATTTGATTCAACAACCTTGGGAGGTAGATATATATATATATATATATATGTATATATATATATATATGTATAAAGTCAATAAAAATTAATATATATATATATTTTAATTTTTTATTGACTTGTTTGTTTACTTTTAGTTTACAAGATTCAGTCCCAGAATCACTTGAGCTTCAGATTTTTCTCCCCTTTCTCCCCACCCCCCACCCCCACCATGGTGGCATACAGACATGTATAGGATCTGCAAACTCTTTCACATTGTACAATAGTCTGGTTGTACAGGCGTTGAAGCTAATGGAGTGAACAATGGGAAAAGAGAAACAAAACCAAACACAGAAAAGAATGATATAATGTATTGCTTCAGTCTCCATTTAAACTTTGATCTTTCTAGATCTTTCTCTGAATATAGAGAAATGTACATTTCTCCTTCCATCCTGAGACTTGTACACTTGTCTTTTAACTGTGTGTTGCTGAGAAGAGTCCAGTTTTTCAAGGTTGGTCATCACACATATGATTTATCTGTGACTGTGTACAAATTTTTCCTGGTTCTGCTCTTCTCACTTAGCATCAATTCATATAAGCCTCTCCAGGTAATTATGAAGTCCATCTCCTTCCCATGTCTTATAGCACAATAGTATTCCATTACAATCATATACCATAACTTGTTCAGCAATTCCACAATTGATGGGCATCCCCTAAATTTCCTGGTTTTTTGCCACCACAAAGAGAGCTGCAATAAATATTTTTGTACATATGGGACCTTTTCCCACTTTTATGATTTCTTTGGGATACAACCCAAAAAGTGGTATTATTGGGTAAAAGGGTATGCAATTATTTATAACCCTTTGGGCATACTTCCAGATTGCCCCCCAGAATGGTTGTATCAGTTCACAGAAACACAACCAATGCATTAGAGTTCCAATTTTTCCACATCCTCTCCAGCGCTTGTCATTTTCCTCTTTGGTTATCTTAGCCAATCTGACTGGTGAAATGTGGTACCTCAAAGTTGTTTTGATTTGCATTTCACAAATCAATAGTTATTTAGAGCATTTTTCCATATACTTAAAGATATCTTTAATTTCTACCTCTGTAAATTGCCTGTTCATATCCTTTGACCACTTATCAATTGGGGAATGACTTGTATGCTTGTAAATTTTACATTCCCTAACATTTCTTTTCATTAATTGCCTTGATATTCTGGACTTTTTGTTCTTCCAAATGAATTTTGTCACCATTTTTTCTGGTTCTATAAAGTAATTTTTTTGGTAGATTGATTGGTATGGCACTAAATATATAATTTAATTTAGGTAAAATTGTCATTTTTATTATATTAGCTCTACCCAGCCATGAGCAATTGATGTTTTTCCAATTAGTGAGATCTGATTTTATTTGTGTGAAAAGTGTTTTGTAGTTGTGTTCATAAAGGTACTGGGGTTTTTTGGCAGGTAGATTCCCAAATATTTTATCATGTGCACAGTAACTTTAAATGGGGTTTCTCTTACTACCTTTTGTTGTGGGATTTCATTGGAAATATATAGGAATACTGAGGATTTATGTGGGTTTATTTTATATCTTGCAACTTTGCTAAATTTATTTATTGTCTCATGAAGTTTTTTATTTGATTCTCTAGGATTCTCCAAGTATGTCATCACGTCATCTGCACAGAGTGATAGCTTAGTCTCTTCTTTGCCCAATTTGATTCCTTTTTCTTCTCTAATTGCTACTCCTAATATTTCTAGTACCAGATTGAATAAGAGGGGTGCTAGTGGACATACTTGTTTCACCCCTGGTCTTATTGAAAATGCTTCTAGTTTATCCCCATTGCATATAATACTTGCTGATGGCTTTAAGTAGATGCTACCTATTATTCTAAGGAAAACTCCATTTATTCCTATACTTTCTACTGTTTTAATAGAAATGTATGTTGTATTTTGTCAGAGGCTTTTTCTGCATCTATTGAAAAAATCATATAGTTTCTGCTAGTTTTATTGCTGATATGGTCAATGATACTGATGGTTTTCCTAATATTCAACCATCCTTGCATTCCTGGAATAAATCAAAATGGTCAAAATGTATTATTCTAGTTATAAGTTGCTGTAGTCTTTTTGCTAATATGTTATTTAAGATTTTTGCATCTGTATTCATTAGGGAGATTGGTCTATAATTTTCTTTCTCCATTTTGTCTCTCCCGGATATAGGTATCAGTACCATATTTGTGTCATAAAACAAATTTGGTAGGACTCCTTCCTCACCAATTTTCCCAAATAGTTTGCAGAGTATTGGGATCAGTTGATCTTTAAATGTTTGATAGAATTCTCTAGGAAATCCCTCTGGCCCTGGGGATTTTTTTCCTAGGGAGCTCTCTGATAGCTTGTTCAATTTGTTTTTCTGAGATGGGGTTGTTTAAGTAATTTGCTTCCTCTTCAGTTAGTCTGAGCAACTTATATTTTTGTAAATATTCATCCATTTCATTAAGATTGGCAAATTTATGCTCATACAGTTGGGCAAAATAATTCCTAATTATTGTTTTAATTTCCTCTTCAGTGGAGGCACATTTGCATTTTTCATTTTTGAGACTCAGAATTTGGTTTTCTTCTTTTTTTAAATCACATTGACTAAGGGTCTATGAATTTTATTGGTTTTTTCATAAAACCAACTCTTAGTTTTATTTTTAAGTTCAATAGTTTTCTTACTTTCAATTTTATGAATCTCTCCTTTGGTTTTCATTATTTCTAATTTAGTATTTAATTGAGGTTTTTTAATTTTTTCTTTTTCTATATTTTTAAATTGCATGCCCAATTCATTGACCTCCGTTTTCTCTAATATTTTCATGCATGCATTCAGGGATATAAAGCTGCCCCTAAGTACTGCCTTTGCTGCATCCCACAAATTTTGGTATGATGTCTCATTATAGTCATTCTCCTAAATGAAGTTACTGATTGTTTCTATAATTTCTTGTTTGACCCACTCAGTCTTCAGGATTAAATTATTTAGTTTCCAATTAGTTTTTTGCCTACCATTCCATGGCCCTTTATTACATATAATTTTATTGCATCATGATCTGAGAATGATACATTTAATATTTCTGACTTTCTGCACTGAATTGTGAGGTCTTTATGTCCTAGTACATCGTCTGTTTTGAGTATGTGCCATGTACTGCTGAGAAGAAGGTATATTCCTTTTTGTTCCTATTCAGCTTTCTTCAGAGATCTATCATGTCTAGCCTCTCTAAAATTCCATTTGTCTCCTTAATTTCTTCCTTGTTTATTTTGAAGTTAGATTTATCAAGTTCAGAGAGGGGAAGATTGAGGTCCCCCACTAGTATTGTTTTGCTATCTATTTCCTCCTCTAATTCCCTGGACTTTTCCTCTAGGAATTTGGATGCCATATTGCTTGGTGCATATATGTTAATTAATGATATTGCTTCATTCTCGATGGTACCTTTTAGCAGAATGTAGTTTCCTTCCCTATCCCTTTTAATTAGATCTATTTTAGCTTTTACTTTATCTGAGATAAGGATTGCTACCCCTGCTTTTTTTTGTTAGCTGAGGTATAATATATTCTACTCCATCCTTTTACCTTTACCCTATGTGTATCCCCTTGTTTCATATGTGTTTCTTGTAGACAGCATTGTAGGATTGTGGTTTTTAATCCATTCTGCTATCTGCCTCTGTTTTATGGGAGAGTTCATCCCATTCACATTCACAGTTATGATTACTATCTGTGACTTTCCCTCGATCTTATTCCCTCCCCTGTGTATATCTTTATCTTTTCCTTTTCTCTTCCCCTCCTTAAGAATTTTCCCTTTGACCACCACCTCCCTCAGTATTCCCTCTCTGTGTTCCCCTGCTCTTTACCTACTCTTTCCCTTTGCTACTGTTTCCCTCCCTGCTGAGTATCCTCCTCTTCTTACACCCCTCCCCCCTTATCTCTCCTATTGCCTGTAGAACACAATATATTTTCATTCTTTTTTTTTTTTTTTTTGCTTTTTGGAGGGCAGTTGGGGTTAAGTGACTTGCCCAAGGTCACACGGCTAGTTTTTTTGTGTTAAGTGTCTGAGGCCGGATTTGAACTCAGGTACTCCTGACTCCAGGGCCGGTGCTCTATTCATTGTGCCACCTAACCGCCCCAATATATTTTCATTCTTAACAGAGTATGTTATTCCCTCCTTGAACCCAAACCAATGCTAGTAAATTTCATACATTGCTCCTCTCCCTCCCTCTTTTCCCTCTATTATTAGGAATTTTTGTGTTTCATGTTAGAATCTAAACTTAGCCATTTGTATTGATCCCTCTTTAAGTCAGAACCAATGAGAGTAACGATCATATGATGCTCATCTCCTTCCTTCCCACCCCTCCACTTTAGTATGTTTTTATGCCCCTTCTTGTGGCATAATTTACCGTCTTCTGCCTCTACCTTTCCTTTTCTCCCATTAAAATCCCTTTCTTCCCCTTAATAGGTTTTTTTTTAATCTTCCAGTTAGTTCAATTATACCTGCACCCACACAGAAAGATCTGTGTACATCCC